>ML675604.1:37900719-38005751 GCA_007922155.1 Mesoclemmys tuberculata | reverse complement strand
TGCATTTCAGATTAGTTGATTCACATCTAAAATACTCCAGACTTACATCTGTATAAGGGATGGCAGCCTTTGGCCCAGTGCTACCAAAAACATGGGCTGAACCATTTACTAAACACTTTTGAATCTAAAGGTGCTCAGTTTTAAGGCATTTTGGATATTTTCTCTTTGGAGTTCACATTCTATGCTATACGCACTATGATAAGAGATTCCCAAAATGAAAGCCTCAAACACGTGACACTCACCTCAGACATCTTTGTTCCTAGAGGTACTGCCCATACTGCCAGGAGAGACATTACAGCACAGAAAACCCAAATCGGTTGATGCTATAATGATTTTAATATACAGAACTTTGTGACTCTGTCCAGACTTCAGGGCAAAAGAGTGACAAAAGCTCACTGACACCCTCCATGTTTTAACATGCTTGCTGATAGATCACTGAGTGTATACCTGCAGACAAGTTTCTGTTTGTAATATTAATGCACTGAGCTGCATGAATTCAGCACATACTTGGCTAGGACTAAGAGAAATATAATACAATAGTGTTGTGTAGTCATTCTGGTTTCCTGAACAGTGTACACCTCAAACCATTAAAAGATTTGAAAAACAGGTAAAATGACAGCAGTTTAGTGAACTGTATAAATCCTTCATTATATATAGCTGTTTAAGACTTCTAATTTTTTTAATTTAAACCAATGTATACTATTACAAATATACATGTGTAAGAAGAAGAAAAACATTTGTCACACTACAGTCTGCATACTCTCATCTACATGCTACTCCTTATGCCAGCAAAGTGGTACACTATTTTTGGTGTACAACAGAAGTAAAGTGTTGGAGTTTGACGGTGCCCATATGGCCTGAGAAGGTACATCCTATATGCTGGTGTGTGCATGCACAGGTACACACACATAAATGTACACACACGCTATATATAGATGTTATTAGCGTTAGGGAGTTTAATTATTATTTCTTCACAGTATTAAAATATATTCCCCCTGTAATTCCAAGAAGTTCTGCAGGACTCAAGTTGTTGGGAGTTTCTTTTTCTACAAAGTCCCCAAATGTCCTTAGATGCTTAGCCTATGTATACTTCAGGGATTCATTCTTCAGTAGAATACAAATTTTAAAGAAATCAGCTACCTCATCTGCAAGTCCTATTTCTTCCTCCTTTCCAATTCTATAGCTCCATATCCTTTCTCCTGAGTTATCCATTTCTTTTATTTGTTCCCCACCTATTCCCGCTCTTCTTTTCTTTCTCCCAGGTTGTCAGGTTCATATTAAGTTATTTCTGTACCACAGAGTACATGAAAACTTTGTGGCAGGTTTACAAACGGTCTGCCAGGCTGATACCACAATGTAGAGCCATTATAATAATGTTCATTATCTTATATAAATAACCCTCTAATATGAATGTCCCCAAAAGCCGTTAATGCTGTGAGCATGCTTAACTTAAGATCTTTCTCCTTTCTAATTTTTACACCAAAGATATAGAAAGTAGCAGATCTACTGTAGGCTAAATCCTTACCCCATTAAAGTCATTGAGAGTTTTAACAGGACTTTGATGGAAGCAATATGTCTAATTAAGGTTATTCTACAATCATTTAAGCATGGGTCTACCTTTACTCCCATGAGTAGCAAAACTAACATCAATAGGACTACCCAAAGGAGAGAAAGAGTGCTTGCAGGAAAGGATTTTAGTATCTTATCTTGCTTTGCTACTTTGAAACAATTAATGACATTATGGTGTCTAAGAAATAGCAGTGTGTGCTCAAGAACAGATTTTATAAAAGTAACCTTTTAGAGACTGCAATCTCATGAAAAACAAAGCTTTTAGCCCAGCCCAGCAGTCCTCACACTGGTATATATCAGCTCATGAATACCGTTTACTGATTTTCTATCTGTCACTGGCATAGTATAAATTTTTGAAGATAATCCAGCCGTTCTTCTCTAGTCAGTTTCTCAATGATCTTGCCACACATTTTAAGATTCAATTGATTTCTTTATTCTACAGAGTGGTTCAAGTTATTCTTATCATACACAGAAGAATATTTCCTCTGAAAGAATCAACAGTAAGCTTTTTATCATTACAGTCCTTCCACTACTGAGACCGGAAAAATCAGATAAATTGCAGTTCTTCTAATACTTTACAAAATGCAGTTGGTTACACCACACTTAGAATAAAAGATGTTTTACCTGATTACTCTCTATACGTCATCTCTTCATAGAAAATATATTTGGCTGGGATTTTCACTTTTCTTTCTAGTCTTTGGTTTCATTTAGAAAAATCTTCTGATTCAGATCAATGAATAGTTTTAGAGCTTATCTGCAAAGTGCGTATATATCTTCTTTTCCTTATTAAATTGCAAGGATTGTCGGATTACTTTTTCCTCCATATGACTGTTCTGGGGCAATGCTCACTGAAAATGCATTTGAAATTTTTCCTCTGTTACTGTCAGATTTACTAGGTTGCTGCTAGTATATATACAGCAGAGAAGACCTGTAGCAGTCCCTGGTGAGTTCACAAGTCAACTATCATAACTTTCCTTTGGCAGATTTGCTCTGTAACACTTAATTATGCTGGTGCAAGTGACAGAAATAATGCACAAAAACCCAGTGAGGAGATAATTTGATTTTGTTCATAGCCATTGGAAATGGGATGCTGAACTTTGAATTTACTTATACATGCTAAACATAAAATCATGGAAGCTCTTTTAATAAATTAAAAGCTTTATGAGACAAGGATTCTCATTTACTCTGTTCAGTGCAGTGTTTGAAAATGTTTTATCAAAAGTGGTTTTCACTGGAAAATTGGTTTTATGGCTAAACATTTTTTTTTTGCAAGAAATATCTGTTTTTAGTGTACATTTTCTATTTCTCATCAAAACAGTGAATGGCCAGGAAACAAAATATTTCATCCCAAACCCAAAATATTTCAGTTCTTAAATGCTGCTAGTGTCTCATGGGAATTGTAACTCAGGCACCTGATATTCTCATTCTTCTCTTTGTACAGCTAGACTTTGTGGAATAAAAATATAGGTAGGAGGCCTTAGACTGGAACCACACAAGTAACGCAAACTGGTGGAGTTATAAGACAGTAACTGCTTTTGCAGCCACTCCCAGCCATGCCCCGTCAGGAATTCCTGCAGGCTACCAAAGACTGCATGTGCCTCAGGACTTACTGGCACCAGGAGAATCACCGGGACGTCTGATACCGGGAGAATCCCAGTGTGAGGTGTAAGTGCCCAATATGTAGTAAACGACTTGTTAAGTACTGGAAAATCCACTGTACGGTCCTGTATGCAATATGAAACTTTGATAAACCTATATACACCCCTCTGTAACTTGAAACCAGTTGAAGTGCCAGAGCTCAGCACAGAGATATGCGACCTGGGCTTCCCTGTAGCTATAGCCTTCTAGGTACCTGGTAAGATTAAAAGTTCTGCTCCATCCAACCAAAATTGAATGCTGCGGGATTCTTTCCACGACAATTTCATCTCCCATAATGCACTATGGCTATGCAAATTTCATGCCACATAATCTCCACACAACCAGAGGGGAAACTGTGCACATAACAGAAGATATAGTCCAGCCAGGAACGCAACCTATAGAGGAGAATGGAGCCTGAGGCACTTGAACTACAGTTCCCATGAAGCGCAACAGCAGCAAAAAAAACACCCAAAATGAATTATTTTTCATTGGTATTGACCATGGGGTAAAAGCCTTATTTTCTAGCATTGATAAGACCCTAACCTGTCAGTTCTATGTTCTATTTTCAATATATATGTTAAATTATAATAATTAAGTATCAATTGAGATGTATGAAAAAAAGGAATTACTTTAGTGATTTCTAAAGCTTCTAAAGCTTCCTAAGGAAAGAGAATCCAAAGATGGTCAGTTTTTGGGCAAAATATTCCAGAAATAGTAAGTGTCTCTGTAGCAGGTTTGTGCATGGCCCTCCTGTTGCTCAGCTCCTCTGCACCCAAAACCCAGTCAGAGACCTCAGCTTGATTCACTGCTCCTCCCAGTGAGGTTTATTTATCAGTTTACTTGCCCACCGCCCTCTGTTTACACACAGTACAACCTCAGAGAGCTCAGCCACCAAGAAAGAGGCCCAGCCCCTTTCTTTTTCCCCTTCTGTATGTCCTTCCTGTGGGTCTTTTGTAGCCACTGGCTAACAAGGCATGCAGCTGCTCCCTATTTGCCCATTAAGTGCAGGCTTACTCTGGCTCCAGTTCTCTTTCCTTAATTGGGGCTTATGTGACAGACAGTTAGTTTAGCTTTTCTTTGCCTAGCACCCTGTCACAGTCTCATTCCCCTTTTTCCATTTCCACATCTCAGCCTTTGACCATTTTAACCCCTTAACCATTATCAAGGTTTTCACCGTGTGTTTCTGCACTTCTAAATTTGAGCCATGACTAGATACACAAGTAGTGAAATACCGCAAGGCACACTGTTCTCATTGTATCCCTAGCTCTTTCCAATGCCTCACTTCAGGAGACCATCCCTGCTGAGGAAAGCACTAAACATGGCCTTAACTTTAAACACATAGCTAAGCTCATTGACTTAAAGGCATACTTAAGTTGGTCTGCTGAATTATAACTCAAAAGAATAAGTAACACATATCTCAAAAGAAATTTTTTTTCTCCTGAGATTTTTAGCCAAGGACACATACCCAAGGTATTCTGATTGTTGGGATGTTCTTTAATTTTCTTTTAGCCTAGATATGAAACGGAAAGGTTAAGATATGTGCTTCCTATTTCTCGTTTTATTTTATTTTATTATATACTCCAGAAGGGTATATAAAATGCCAATCCAGAACAGCCCATACTGTGAAACACAAGATCATTCAAACGATTCTTAAAAATGATATATCCCTGCCCCTAGCAGCATATGTATAACTATATAGGGATTGGCAAATTACAATATCTTTTAGCTATAATATCAGAATAAGGAACACTAATGAATAGAACATTTGTTTGTACCAAGATCTCTGGATCTGCAGACAGCACCGGTCACTGCTTCAACAGGTAGAGAACGAGTCAGTCACCAACAAAAGGCCACATACACTCACTGAAGGTGGATGAGAATTAGAAAGATTTTAATAAACAAAATATATTGCTTTTGGTCCACTGAGATCAATATGGTCTGGGTCATGATCTAGACGTACAGGCCTACATGCTTTTGAAAAACCATTTTCCATGATATTCAATTATAGGAAAAATGGGGGCAGATCTGCAGTGTTACAAGTGGAAGAGAATAACACACTGATTTAAATATAGGTGAGTGTTTTTCCCCCAAAAGCAATAAAAGGTTCTGTGCTACCATTCCACATAAGGTATGTTTATCAGAAGCAGTGCATTGTTAAGATGCCTTATGTTTCATGTAGAACAAAGGTGGGATGAGAAGAAAGATTTCTACAGCCAAGAAAAAGTACTTTGTAATTCGTCCTGTGTCAGAGCACAAGCCAGCTAGAAAAGAGGATTTACAATCAGAAAGAATGTTGTTATTGAAGTACATGCAGTACACTAGGCCAGCTAGTGAGGAATTGTGCAGTACACACTCTGATCAATATTTAAAAGAACTTAAGTTAGTTTCTGAATCCATATTTAGGCACCTAAAAGGTGATATGATTTTCCATGGGATTCAAATGTAGATTTTGGAACTGAACTTTAGGCATCCACATTTGAAAATTTCAGCATGGCTGCAGAATAAGGTAGTGGGAAGCTAAAACACCTTTTTGAAATAGAGTGTCCGTATATGTGAAAGTGTGTGTGTGTGAGAGACAGACAGACAGAAAGAAAGAGAATTCCTGAGTTTGTGTTAAAGCATTGTATTAAATCAGTGTAATTCTGGCAGTGACTATAGTGAAGCCATTTAACATACAACATCAGAAGCATTTGTAGTTTGTTGCCTCCAAATCCACATATTTTATCTAATGCATTTGTAAGGGGTCTATTAGCCCCTTACTGAAACTTAGTGAGTTTTTTGGTTGGCATCTCTTGAATAAGCAGGACCCTGAAGTAGACACAGCCCCTAGGGCCAGTGGAGAGAGGCCAATTTCAGGTCAGCCTTGTTTACAGGGCGGGCAGGCCAATGAGGGACCAAGGAGGGTGGGGGGTGCCACGGAGTGGGGCCTGGGGCACCCTCCATGTGAGCTGGAGTTGCCTGCCTGGGCAGAGAGGGTCTTGCTAAGGACAAAGCAGCCAGCAACTGGGAGGCCAGAAGAGGAGCACAGAAAGCTGAGCTGAGCTGACTCACAGCAGCAGAACCAGAGGGGCATCCCAGAGAGCCAAGCAGAGCAAAGCAGTAGCTGGGGGTTGGAGCTGTCTGGAGCTGGGTGCGGTGAGCAGCTGGGAAGAGCGAGGGGGACCCTGCGAGTGTGTGGCTACTGCCAGAGCAAGTGTCTGACTCTCTGCATCCCTGCAGAGTAGCCAGGGCCTGGACAGTGGGCCTGCGACGTGTGACACAGACTGTGAATCTCCCTTACGCCCCAGAAACACTGTTTGTGGGGTCCCTGTGCCAGGGGCAGTGTTGGGTGTTTCCTTTAACTTTCTCCTCTTTACTTATTTTTTATTTGATTTTTGATTGCTGTTTGTTTAATAAATTGTGTTGCTTTGTACTGTATGCAGTGATTAGTGGGTCAGGGAAGCACCCGGTGTAGAGTTAATACCCCGGAGTGGGGACACCCTAGGCCCCTGCCTAGGGACCACGGCAAGATTGAGGGTTTGTAGCAATATCTCTGGAACACGTAGCGAGACGGACACCGAAATGAGGAAACAGCAGTTTATTGATTGCCGGCAACCGGCTCAGCGGAATCATTTCCAAAGGCTGAGCCCCGATTATGATGGGGCGTTGCCTTAAATACATTTTCAAAATTGCATGATTTTCCATACACGGTAACGCATTACATGATTGGCTCATTATTCCGAGTAGCTTGACAGAGGGGTCTACCTAGCAACGCTTGACAGCATTTGCAATCCCTTTCAGGAGTGGGCCTTAAACTTGTTTTCCATTAGTTTACTGGCAGTTATTGCAAAATTGCTGAATTAGTGTTAAAATGGGGAAGTTGATGAGGGGGTTTCCAAGAAGTTGCTGAGTTAGTATTAATATGGGGAAGTTTTAGCAGGTTTTTAATTTGCTAATACTAGTAGTGTTATATTGGGGTTAGTAGAGCAGATACAGGGCTCGGTGGCTCCAGCCACAGGGCCGAACTGACCATTTAATATAATCAACTACAAAGCACAAAAAGAGCTACAGGTGAGATACAAAGTCGGGGGTCGCCTGGGCTTGCCTCAGGTTGAGCCCCAGGAATCCTGGGCCCAGCCTTGTGGGGCTTACAGGGAGTCCACCACATGGGAGAGGAGCCCTCGAGGTCAGGTGGGCCTCTGGGTAAAGAGATTAGGAGCAGGGACTCAGATCCTTTTGCTAGCCAACTCTACTGGGGTAGTGTATAAGCAAGGAAAGTTCCCCACAGTGACAGGCCCATTCGCCCGCTTACACATTGTTGGCCCTCGGCTGAGGAGTGGACAATTGCCAGGCCTTGCAGTGGGTGATGCACATACCCTTTGCTATACTATTTACATATGTTCCCTGTTAGTCCGAAATCAAGACCTGCAGCCATTGCCATCCTCTGCTCTGCCACACCGAGACCAGGAACAGCTGCGTTCCTCCCTGTACTGCAGGTTTCCAACCATCCCTGGTGCCATGGAACCTTCCCCCTCCTGGCTGCTCCATCTCCCTCTGGTCAGTAGCCAGAAAAACAGCAGCAGATTCACCCAGTGCTGATTCATCACAGTGACCTCTGCTGACTTATTACTGCTCAGAAATTTCTCCACACTATTTATCTGGGTATTTTTAGCACATGGGATCTGAGCACTTCCTTTAAAGGGTTTCAGCAGTCTTTGTTCACAACTGAAAATGTAGATGATGGCTGTTTTCCTGTCATTTGTCATCTCCAGATGCCAAATCTCTCTTTCCCTGAAATTCATTCCCTGCTTTGGTGTCCGGTGTGAGCCCACAGAATTCACTGGGAATCTTTCCATTTTCCAATTAAGGAGCACTGGATCAGACCCTTGGTTTACATTCTATCTCAAGGGAGATGGGACTTGTTCATACTCCACCCTAAGAATCTGAGTTTCACCAGTGGCCTGCAAGCAGTCAGCCTGTCAGATATCTCCTTCCTATTTGAATCCTATCTGCTTTTGAGGAGCAACTGACATTTTTGGTTTTAAGCCCACCCCTTGTCAGATCCAGAGTGGATATTGTTCATGCCACCTGTGTTAAAAAAATCCGCAAATGTATTGGTACTAAAGTAATAGGAGATCACTAAAAATAGAACAGAAAATAGACTCATAGACTCATAGACCAGAAGGGACCAATATGATCATCTAGTCTGACCTCCTGCACAAGGCAGGCCACAAAACCCTACCCATACACATTTATAACAACCCCGAACCCATGACTGAGTTATTGAAATCCTCAAAAGTGAGATTTGAAGACCTCAAGCTGCAGGGAATTGATCAGCAAGCGACCCATGCCCCACGCTGCAGAGGAAGGCGAAAAACCTCCGGGGCCTCTGCCAATCCGCCCCGGAGGAAAATTCCTTCCCGACCCTAAATATGGCGATCAGCTAAACAAGTACTCTGTAATTTAGCAAGCAAAATACAATGCAGTTACAATATATTACATCTTTAATGTCAAATTTAAATCTAGATCAATAATATATGTTACCTTGCATACAATGAGGGCTTCTCATAACTAAATATCAATATTGTATAACAAGATGTCTGAGTGGGTCATTTGTGAGGACTAAATGCAGGACTTCTGGATCTGAAAGCTCAAGCTTCAGCTACCTGAGCTAATGAACTGGGCTAAAAGGCTGCCTCCACAGCAGGCAACTGCAAAATTCCCATTGACTTCAGTGGGGAGAGAATTTTACATGAGATCTACTTACTTGGAGACAATAGCAGATTGGAACATCTATACATGGTCCAGCCATTAGAGGAGGACAAAGAGTCACACGGTTATTATCAGTTACATTTGCTTTAAGAAGTCATTTATGGTATGCTTCAGAAAACAGATTAGCTGTACAAATACAGGAATGTCAATTAAATATTTTAACCTAATATAAAAAATGCTTTCTGAAACCATAATTTTAAAACTGCATGTATTAAAGGATTCAACACAGAGTTAAATGACCCATTCACTATTAAGAAATTAAATACCATCATAGAAAAGGGGTAACTGAAAAAAAGAATAAATTAAAATCCTGATACAATATTAAATCATTTTTTAAAAAATAAAAAAATACAGTTTGTTGAAAGTGTTTTGCAATATTAATTAAGATGCATATTACATCATTCAGACCACGTACACTGAACAATGCATATCTAGTAATTCATAGTTTTTTTCTGTTATTGAATTTTGTTTTCAATATCAGATATACTATTGAGATTGATTTTTAGTAAAAAGATTAGTTGTACAAGCGTGTGGGATGAATATTTTACCTCCTAAGATATGTTTCAATGCTTTCTGAAACCATGGATAAAAAAACCCATATATTAATGGATTGCAGGTAGAATTGAAGTAACCAAACCAGTTTAAAGCATCAAATAAAACTAAAGGGGTAGTGAAATTTAAAAATGGGTCAATTAAGATTACAAAGAAACATGGAAACCAGCATATTAGGAACACCCCCATAACTATACTTAAAGTCTTAGCTGCCTTCCTGTCCTTTTTCTTGGAAAGTTGATGTTTGACATCAGTGTTTGCATCATCAGGCATATTGTTCATAACACGTGCGTGCTTTTTGGATATTACAAAAATTTTTGCATATATAGCTATCATGATACAGCCAGGAACAAACAAACCCACTGTAAACAAAACTGTCCCCCATAATTTGTTGAACAAGATAGGGCACAAACTAGAGCATGCCACTAAAATCTTATAGCCATCTATTCCAGAAGCATATACTTCTGAGAAAACCACCCCAAAAGCAAAAGCAGCTGGCACGGTCCAACAAACTGCTAGCAATCGCCTTATCACAGGGATAGTTATTTTGCTAGAATAATGCAAAGGGTGACAGATAGCATAAAATCGATCAACAGCAATGGAACAAAGATGGAAGATGGAAACTAAACAGAGCATCAGGTCAAAACTGTAGTGGACTTTGCAGAAGGTGATCCCAAAATACCAGCAGTTCTCCACAGATCTGACCATGCTGTAGGGCATAACTGTGAATCCCAGAAGAAAGTCTGTAACAGCCATGGACAGGATCAAGAAGTTGGTTGGAGAACGAAGCTGCTTGAAAAAGGAGATTGAAAAGATTATGGCAAGATTTCCAAAGACGGTGATGAAGATGACTCCGGTCATGGACAAATACATTGCACCTCGAATGCCTAATGACCTGAATGTTTCAGGACAAGATCCATTTCCAAATTCAGAGCAATCAATCAAGTCTTCGGTGGTATTAGGAGAAGCCATAATCTTTTAGCTAATATAGTGGGACAATAATATTTGTATGTGACAAATATTTGCAACAATGTAGCTCGTACATGAGAATAAAACGTACAGTGAGTTGACAGTAATTATTTAATGAGCACAGCTGATGTAAAACAATATGATGAAATAAAACAGATTAAATAATAAACATTCAGGGAGGGAACAGAAGAGCAGTTAATTAAATATCATATTTTTTCATCCCTATTCTACATTATTAGCTTTAATAAACTGATTAGTTATTATTTACTATTTGTATTACAGTAGTGCCTGAATACCAAGCAAGACCGGGTCCTTCTGCGCTGAGTGATGCACAAACATAAAGGTCATCAGCTCTTCACTGACAATATTAGATTATCTTGTAATTTATCAGCTATTGGAAACATTCATGTTATATGGGCTGTAACGGATGTGGTAGCCTCGTTGACTCTCTCCTGGCGTTTTCATTGAGAAATCATGTGGTCCTCCTCAGCAGTCCCAGGGATCATTTCAGATTTTGATCATGAATACAAAAATGCAGTTTTATATTGAAAATATGATGTCATTTTCTCAGTGTGCTAAAGTTTTCCAGGGGAAACGTATTCAGGAAATCAGATGCATTTTGTCTGTCTTGAGGTCTCAGTTGTCCTCAGTACAGACATTTATAATGATTAGAATGAAATCAATAAAAATCTTGGACTAATGCAGGGTAGTTGCATCATCTAAAGGATAAGAAAATAAGAATTCATGAGGTAGAAACAAGCTGATAACATTTTGTTGCATTATTAGCTATGACTACAACGCTTCCACCATTTAAGCACGTGGATGACTTTATCTATGTGAGTAGTCCCAACAAAGTCAGTGGGTCACCCATTGATTCTAAGAGTAACACTGACATTAGGTGAGGTTGGATGTGCTTAGGTATCTGCCTTTTTGGAAATAATAAAATTGTTTCTCATCATTAGAAATAGCATTTCACATAGACTGAGGCACCTTTGTTTAGACAACACCATATTCATAATACAGCTTATGTTTTTTTTCTCATTACATATTTTAAACTGTGAACTATGAGGCAAAATTATTTAAAAAGTTGCTTTTGGCCTTTGCTGGTCCATCCTGATGTTTCAAGACAACTTCATGAACTATTTCTGTAAACATGAGCCAGAGGAAAGCCAAGGGGCTTGGGAGAACTTTAATCTATTTATTTTATATTTATATTTACATATCAGTTTCTCTCTTCCCTTAGGGAACTGGACATCTAGGAAAGAACTGACTTCAATCTCATTTCCAGTTGAATGAAGAACGGAGATTCAGTTTTAGCCTAAGAAGTGCAGAGAAGGGGCATCATAAAGAAGCAGTAAAGGATATCAAGGATATTATTTGGGTTCTCAAGTCACATTGAATACCTTCAGTTTGTAACCCTTGGTTTGGCAAAGTATACAGTATAAATGGGATGTGTCATAGGCCCACATCATTCAAATTTTACTTTTTTCAGTGCATGTTATTTCTGAATTGCAGACACTGAGGTCTGGTGATCGAGACAAGAAGTAGATTCTGTTTTCTCCCTTCTAAGAGTGTCTCTAGGAGAAACTATTGACATTCTGCATTCCCTGTTTGAAACTAGTGTCCTACATTAAAATAAGAACTAAAAGGAGAAACTTCATGACATTCAATTTTTCATATAAAGCAGCATTTAGAGCCTGATTCTGCACCACTGAACTCAATGAGAATTTTGCCATTAACTTCAATAAGAACAGAAAAAAAGCTCTTAGCTCTGATCTTGTAAATGGCTCCAGGTGGACAGACCTATGAGCCACAGCAGAGCCCCATGTAAATCATTGGAGCTCAGTAGCGGGTGGAGGTCTGCCAGCACAGAGGATTAGGATTTCAGTGAGTAACTCACAGTCCTATGAGCTATGTTGCAGTAGTTCTTCTTAAAAATAAAAAGCAAATATAGGCAACACAAAGGTCCAATCATGCATCACACACACACACATCATTTCCCTCCCCTTACCTGCCCATGTTCAGGTGAAGCCTTGATAGATCACAGACCTGTTTTAAAACAACTTTCTTATTGTTCCCCTGCTTATGCAAAGGTTAATATTGAATTTTAAGGGCAGATTCCCTCAGATTGACTGCCTGGAATTACCAGAGGATACAACACACTGTGCTTTTATGACTTTACAATCAGAGCTCAGGAGATTTGGAGTCAAATGGGAAAAAAACCAAGGACACCTTGGCTTTCAGTAGGTAAACAAAGGAAAATCTCTTGGCGGTACTAATCTATTCTCCCCAGACCTCAACATCTGTTTCTGATTCCTTTGCCACCTCAGTTTTTTTTTCTTTTACTTTAAGCAATTAAATGGCTGCAATCTTTTGATTAGAGATGACTCTTAAGACAACACCATCATTCTGAAGCCATGATTTCTGTTAATGTAATTAGTCCCTGCTCTGGCTTTAAAAGGATGGTGATTTTTCTGTGAAATGTAATTACTGTCTTCTGATCAAAGTGCACAGTACATCCGAGAGAAAGGCAGCTACTAAACAAGATTTGCTCCTAAACAAAAATACACCCTTTCTTATAATTTTGAACAGGCATGAGCTATTTATCATCTTTTCCTTTGCTTCCCACATTATTGATAATATGTTGTTATGTTCTGCTTCTTGCTATCCTACAGAATATGTACAGAGACATTACCACTATAGATATTTGACTCAGTAACAATTGTCCTTCATTCTCATTCTATGCTCCAGTACAGTGGATAAAAGTTAACAGCATGCTTCTGGTGGTAGAACAGAATATGGGTTGATAGGATTACCTGAGTACTAATTCATACTCTTAACACTGACTTTCTGTACCTTTGATAAATCACTTACCCTCTTTCTGCCTTAGGGCTTGTCCACATTTAAAACATTGCTGCAGCACAGCTGTAGCTCTTCAGCCAAGACACTACCAGTGCTGACAGATGGGGTTCTCCCATTGGCATAGGTAAGCCACCTCTCCGAGAGGTGGTAACTAGGTGGACTGGAGATTTCTCCTATCAGGCTAATGCAGTCTACGCTGAGGATTAGATTGGTTTAACTGCATCACTCAGGGGTGTGGAATTTTCACACTCCTGAGCCATGTAGTTGTACTGACCTAATTTCCTCATGTAGACCAGCCCTTAGTCTCCCCCTCTGTAAAACAGGCAAGATGCCACTTAACTGCTTCACAAAAGGGTGTGAGGGTTAAGTTACAATAGCAATCTGCTCTGCAACTGAAATACGCTGTACTCGCGCTACCTGCCAAGTACAAAGACAAGCCTGTCTTTTTCTTTTAAAAATGTTAAAGCAAATGTAATGCTCATTATAGTGAGGGCCAGATAAGAACTGCTTAGAGTAAGGGAAAATGTATATCTGCATAATGGAGGACAAATCCTGCACCATTTAACCAAGCAGGCCCAGATTCCCAAAGATCTTTAGGCTCCTAACTTCCACTGAAAGCAGTGGAAGTTAGGAACCAAAATATATCTGAGGAGCTGGGCCACAGTCAATGGTGAAACTGGAGACACAATTTATTCTTACAGTATGTTTCCTTAGAGTGTTCTTGCCAATGAACTTCAACGCTCACTTTGATGTCCCTGTCTCAGGCTTCAATCTTTGTGATGAATAGTGCCAAGCCATGGGGTTTGTTTTATTTTTTGCAGTGTTGCCAAAGGCGGATGAACATAGTCATTTTAAATAGGGTATCCAACAATTTGCTAAAATATGCTTTCCTTTAAAAAGGTTGAATAGCTCATATTTTTCACAGTTTTCCAGAAAATCAGAGATTTACAAAAACCTTAGGAAAGGTTATAAGTACTGTAAGAATAGGCTACAGGACAAATTTAGGAGCTAAAGATGCAGGTGGTTGCATGGATGACTTGGATAAATCATTTAATATCTTCTGTGCTTCAATTTCACATTTGTAAATACCATTTTCTTACCTCACTGGTTTATGGAGAATAAATCCACTAATTATTGTACAGTGACCAAATGTTATAATGATGAAAACCAAACAAGTAAATAGACTGAAAACGCTCATTATCCTAGTACTTAGTTAGTCAAAGCTCTTCTCTTTTTCCACTGCTAGAATCAGATTTTAGAATCTTTTTCAATCAGCAGCTTAAAGCACAATGGAAACATATAATATTCATACCATTACACTGGTGTCTTCACAATGGCTACATTATCCTTCTTTTTTGTCCATCACTGAGGTGTGATTTATCATATTACATATTTGGTAGGACGAGCCAAACATTACTAGTAATGCCTACAGCAGATCAGGATGGGTGCAGAATCTAGGACACCCCATGTACAATCGACTTTTGGCAGACTTTGCTCATACTATTTCCATGGATGTATTCTTTCTTCATCCATTTCCTTGGGGATCCTCTCCATGCCTCCTAGCCAAGCTCTCCTTAGCTTTTTAAATAATACTGTGACATAGCACTTTTCATCAGCAGAGTGCAGCACTCTTTACAAAGGAGGTCCGTATCATTATCTCCATTTTACAGATGAGGAAACTGAGGCAGAAAGGCCTGAATCCATGAAGGGACTTAGGTATTTCAATGCCTAACTTATAGGTGTCTTGAAAAATCAGTGGGACAACAGTGGGATCCACAAAGCCAGAATTAGTCACCTTGTTTGCCTATACAATACATGTGGAAAGATAGGTGCCAAAGAATGGGATCCACAAGCTCCAAAACGGAACAGTGGACGATGCCAACAAGAGGAGTGTGTCCTAAGCCCCACTCCTCACACAATATTTGGCACCTAGATCCTGCCTGCAGGAAGGTACCTATTACTGCTTGTGACCCGTCTCCCAGGGCAGTTTAGGCACTTAAGCCATTTCTTGCAAGAACTCCACAGAAAAATGGCTGGGGTAGTAGTGGAAGAGGAGAAGGCCATGGAGCTGGCAGCATCAGCATCTGGCTTATGGTGTATTCTGATGTGGGTCTCTCACAATGTCTCTTGTTGAATCCATTCCACTTTAACTAAACGTTGGTTGGACTGGAGACAGAGCGATAATCATTCTATAATCCAGGGGGGAGGGTACCCACCTGCTCAAATCCCTTCTCCTCCTCAGGAAGAGGGGGAATTGTACTAGGATCTCCCACATGCCAGGTGAATACCCTAACCACTGGGCCAAAGGCAAGTTACCTCCTCTTCCCCTCACAGCCATTTTCTGTGGAGGTTTAGGCTTGCCCTGAGTGTACCTAATGAATTGGGCCCATGGAGAAATAGACAATGCCCCATCTGACCATGCTGTAGGGCATAACTGTGAATCCCAGAAGAAAGTCTGTAACAGCCATGGACAGGATCAAGAAGTTGGCTGGAGAATAAAGCTGCTTGGAATAGGAGATTGAAAAGATTATGGCAAGAGTTCCAAAAATGGTGATGAAGATGACTCCAGTCATGGACAAATATATTGCACCTCGAATGCCTGATGACCTGAATGTTTCAGGACAAGATCCATTTCCAAATTCAAAGCAATCAGTCAAGTCCTGGGTGATATTAGGAGAAGCCATAATCCTTTATCTGGTATTTTTCCTATTGAGATAGACACTGTTTTATGAGCAGTTTTTATGTTCATGTGTTTCCAATGGATTTCAACTGTTAACTAACAGAGTACAATATAAAGTTAATTGAAGTAACTATTAAACATTGTTTAAAGTTATCGAGTGAAACCCTGGCCCCCTTATGTCAAAGACAAAATTCCAGTTGATCTCATTGGAGCCAGGTCTCCACGCATCGTTTTGCTGATAGATGCTGAAGTAATTTACATGTGTTAACTCTGGAAATGACAATGAAAATCATTTACAAAAATATATTTTTAAATAAAAATGTTAAAAGTCCATACTTTTTTCAGATAATTAATTTGAATATTTGTATCACTTTTCTTTTGTGCAATCTATTGTTTGTCTCTTAAGTTCCAAATGTTAAAAAGCTATTTATTTTCCACAGATATCGAAATCAGCTGTTTTAATTAATGCCAAACATTCAAGCGGGGGGCAGGGGGCAGGGAAACAAAGAATTACAGTTATCATGATTGGGGGAGGGGTGTTTTTTGTGCTTGATTTGAAATTTTTACTTCTAATTAGTTTGGGCTCCCATTTTTTCTTTCTATTGGCCACTTTGTAAGACTAGTTTTCCCACATGGACGCTCTTCTCCTAACCTCCTACTACATTGTCCTCCAAAGGTATCTTTCTGTAGACCACCAGGAGGTGATAGCTGGTTTTTCACAAACCACAATTTGAGAGCTGCTATTTTGAACAAATTGACTACTTCAGAGCAAGCCACCTCAGTAAAGGGATTTTTGTGCCCAGCTCACACTTCCTTGGAGTCTTTTGAGAAGTCGGGTAATGAGTTACACTCCACAAACACTGATCTTACAAGTGTCACAAATTCAAAATTCCACTTTCTGCCTTTTAGCTATTCCCACTGACGCTAAGCTCATATGCTGCGGATGATAAAGTACCCACAATGGATGTTTGTAGCTAAAATTGATTGTAAAAATAAAAAAGCATGTGACAAGAAATTCTGATGCCGTTGTTTTCTCATCACACACAACAGTTTTACACTGTTGTAACTCTACTGACTGAAATGGAGTTACTCTTCATTTATGCCAATAATAAGTGGGAGGTAAATCAAGCCCTGTGTATTAGGCATTTCAGAACAGTACTTTGAACAAAATATGTATAAACATGCTAAAAATAAAGTTGGTATTCTCTCTATTTGGTACTATTTGTAAGCTTTCAGTTTTATCCATGGAGAAATCTGGAGACTGTCAACCAAATAATGCAGATGGGGATGCATATACATTATGTGCCCACTTAATGCAAACAGTTAGTACTATTCTAATGTGTTAGCAATCCTTTCTTCTAAAAAAGTAGCATGTTATTTTTTGCATTGCAGACTCTTGGATCTTCAACAAGCAAAGGTGAATTCTATTTTCTGTCCTCTCTTAAGGTCTGATAAAATTCCCATGGAGGTGAGTGAAAAAACTCCCATTGATTTCAAAGACAAGGGATCAAGCCCTTAGTTTCTTTGTGAAAACACAGTGTCACTACTCTCTCCTTTTCTGCACACACTGCTAGAGGTCATCCTATATTATATAAAAAAACAGAAGCAGAGAGAGATACCATCTCCATGGCAATTCAGCGTACTTATGTAAAGAAGCATGTGGGGAACAGCTCAGCCTCATTGTTTCTGTCCCAACAGATAAATTGACTTAAATGTAAGAAAGGACAAATACACAACCAATACAAGATTAAAAAAATACTGTAGATTCACAGTTCTTTATCCTGCCCCTAGCTGCGTCAGATTAGATAAAACTATTGATATGTTCTTGAAGGTTTATTTTTCTAGTTTTGTCCAGCTTATCTGAAATATTAATGTTGAATTTGAAGGGTAGAGCCCTTTGGTGCCTTTGCTCATAATAACCGGGAAATGCATGTTACTGTGCTTTTATGACATTAGTCAGGTCTCAAGAGAATTTCAGCCAAAAGTAAAATTGGGGGTTGGTACTACAAGAGATAAATGAAGCCAGGTCCCCTGAAGGGATTATTCTGTCCTCCCAGGATCAATATCTGTCTGTGTTTCATCTTCACTGACACACTCACCCGTGAAAGCTGTTTTGTGATTTGGAGTGGATGAAAGCCAGAATTGAAGGGGGTCTTCTAGAAATGAGATGGAGGAAAAGTTGAGGTGTCAAGAGTAGATTTCACAAGCTACTGTAGTGGATAATAGATTATATCTTTTGGCTTTTTGAGTTATTACAAGTCCTAAGGGAAAATAATAAAAGTAACTAAATTACCGTCTTGCTCTTTTGAATGCGATATAAATCCTGTCACTTTTTCCACGTTGTCTTCCATCATATTTAGTTTGAAGGCTGCTGTGTTCCAAGATTCAATGTAATATATGGAAAGTCACAATCAATATGGGAAATTCCAGTGTGTCGTTGTACTGAAGTGGAGGTGGAGAGATGGAACTGACCAAACAAAGGCTGACAAAGAGTGTCACCACAGGGGACAATATTAGAAATAAATATAGACAAGAAAGAAAAAACATAGAATTTATTATTCCAAGAGAAAAAATACTTGTGTTTATGCAACATTAAGGTCTGCAAATCAAGTGCTCTGAAATCAGGGACTGGAGGGTTAAATTTAAACATTCAAACTGAACTCTGCCCCCTTGTACCTATGCCTTAAAAATGGCAGTTAATACACATGGAGATTCTTATAAAACATATATACAGTGCAATACACAGAATAGTCTGGGAGCATAACATAGTAAAATCTCGTTTCATGGGTGAGTAGTGATAGAAAGGTCAGGGTGGTGCCATTTGATTAATAAAAATCTATAGAATCATAATTTCAATGGTGGCATCCTCTGTGGCATGGTAAGGGGGGATTAGCTTCTGCCCTGGATCCCAGTTCCAGGTCCTTTTATTGGTGGAAATTTTTATAGTACAATGGCATTGGAAATGGGGCGAATGATACCCTTTTCCCATAAGCATAATGGTACCAAACATCCAAACTTAGAAGAATTCTGCAGATCTATTTTCAAGAAAATGTTTAAAAATTAATGTGTTTTTAAGTATGCTTTAAACCAATGCTTAAATTTTAAAAAAAGAAAACATTGATACAAGGGAAGTTAGCCTTGACATGTAGAACTGAAAACATTTATTCGTCAAAGTCATCATCAGTGTCGTCTCCATCTAGGGCACCATGACTGGACACATTGTCACACTGATCCCTGACCATACTGCCCTCACTCATCTCTGTACATGGCAGGCCACTGGCCAAACATTTGCAGGGTGATGAGCATCTGATCTTTACACCTGAACATTTGGCTAGCTGAAGGATTGCTTCAGCTGAGCCTGGTATTTCACACAACTGCTGTGATCAGTCCATCCTCCAAAACCCATCCATGCCCTGTAGGGGAGGATAGTTTCAGATATCCTTGATCATTTCAGAGCCATTCCATTGATTATAATTTACCCTTTTGATAGCAGGTATAAATGCACCCCATTTTGGTGGCAATTTTTCTCTGTTTGTCTGCTTCTTGGGAAACAGCCACCAACATAGCTCTGTAAGTGTGATAATGTCAGTCTTCAAATGGTACACTCAGCATGTGAACACCTGCAGCCCATTTCTGGCTGCAACAATGACTGTCCTCGCCATTCCAAACACCTTCAGAGTGAGAGAGGTTTTCGAAGGCTGAATCAAATGATTTCCTGTAAAATAATCTGGTCTTTCCAGCCACCTGTCCAGTAATGTCACATCCTGAAAGGGCATCCTGGCAGTTCAGTGGCCTTTAATGGTCCAAGTGATAGGAACACATCTGAGGGATATACAACGATTTTGTTCCCTGTCAGCAAGCACAAAAACAGAACCTTGTGGAAGACTTGGGCAGTATCTCACAGGAGGCACTAGAACATCTGTGTCTCGTGCAAAAATCCAGAGTTTAATAACACCTCTCTCTGTGGCACTGATGGCATGCAAGATAATTTTAGTGTCAGCCTCTTCATGGAAACTATGAAGAAACTCCACTGAACAGTGCAAGGCAGTAGTTTCATTATGCCCAGGTGACAATGAAATTCTTCAAGAAATTCTTTGCATGCTGAAGCATTTTTCCCACAAGGGATGCAATTAGCTCATCCTTCATGTGGGTATGAGACAGTAGTTTCTTCATTGTGACATTGGAGATGTTTGTGTAGTCAATGATTTTTGTATTGGACAGGTGCAATACCATAGAATCTCTTTTTTTCTGGTAATATTTTTCCTTGATTCCTCTGCATACATGTCAAACATGGCTTTGTCATAGGTCCAGTATTTTCTCTGTAGCTTCATAATGAAGTGTTTGGTCAAATATTGGCAGGTTTTAATAGCTTCCGCTTTGTGGAGAGCTTGTCCTTCAACCATACCACCTATGACTGTTACAATGAAAGGCCTCTGTCGGCTAAGGTACTGTCCACCTTGTCAATAGGTACTGGCTCAAGAAGACTGTATTAGATGTGCATTAGTTTGCTTTTCTCCTGGCACTTATACATTGTTCTATTGAATTTGAACATTAATCACGGTACCACAAAGATCTCATACTTTCCCAAAGTAGCACATAAATCAACATCATGCTGAGATCTGGACAGGACCAGGAGATGAGCAAACAATAACCTGTCTGTGGTTATCTCTGTGACAATTCCTGTAACCTTTACCCTTGTTTGTTTTTTTGCATTCGAGAACAGCTTTAGTCTGTTCTCCTTGATTGGAGCCCATAGAACAATGGATCCTCAGATAATCCTTTAGTTTTTGAAGGTTTCATATAAGTCATGACCCAAAGTATCCAATTAACTGACCTCTTTAGCGATCTCATCACTGAAGGCTGTTTTCATCATGATATTAATGATCCGCAGTCCATCATATGCAAATGGATTGCCAGTGTGCGTAAGCTCATCCTGAAGCTTTCAGATTGCCCTTTCTTGCCATTTAACAGCATCTAATATGTCTAGCTGATGTTTGGTTACTTCAGTGGAAGTCAAACCAGCCATACTGTTTGAAATTTGATGGAATTCTGGGGTTGTCAAATTGTCCAGCATCTTCAATTTTTTCCTGATGCTCGATGGATTTCCTCTCTAGCTTGCCAAATTCAGGTTATTGGTGCACTGCTTAGAGCACATAAGGTGCCACTGAGCATTGTGGTTAATCAGATCCTCCACAGTGATATTCTCCAAAGATTTAGCCACTAGTTGGTACACTGTGTCTCCCTGACACCTAAAAGTGATCAAGACCAAAGTAAAAAATAAGGATTTTTTAATAAACTACTTTGGATTGTAATTAATTATGTTATGTAATGTATGTTATGTAACTATGTGTATACCTTTTGCAGATGGATTCCAGTAATTTCTGGCTGAATGCTTTCATCTTAACTAGTGCCTCATTATAACTCTTGTGGCATAATAAACAAAGCTGATACTCAATAACACTGAACTGCTTCTAATTTGTCGATGATGGCAAAACACCTTGAAGCACTCCTTCAATCAATAGTAATCTGTAACATTAAAAAATGTATCCGGTAGCATGTTCTGACAATTAACTGATAACACAGTGCTGTCAGTTAAGGGCCACCGTTTAATATTATGAGTGCTGCATATTTGGCTTGCCTGTGTTAAATTCTAATTAAAAATATGTTGATTTTTAAACATTTTCTCAAATATATATCTATATAATTATTTTAGGTTTGTAATGTTTGGTACCATTATATTCCTTGAAGAAAGGGCTTTGGAATGAGCCCAATTCGACCCATTTCTGATGACATTATATCATCAGCAAAATTTCCACAAACCAGAGAACCTGGAGTCAGGAGCCTGTGTGGGCAGCGAGTCCCCCATGCCTTGCTGCAAAGGTTGATACCATTGAAATTATGATTTGATAGATGTATGATTCTGTAGATTTTTACAGTGCAAATGACCCCTCTTTTACCTTTTAACTTGCCGACAGAATTACACATGCTCCCAGATAACAATCTTCAAACTTGGCTGGACTTTTAAGTTTTACTGAGATCTAGAGCACAGGTCAAGTTTGAAAAAAATCAGTCTGCTAATTTTAAAGTTGAGAACATTTGAAGGAGCTCATATGTAAGGAAACTGCACTAAAGATAAACGAAAAGGAAACATTTTCCAACATTATGTTGGAAAAAACATAAAAGTCCTAAGAATTATCTGGACACTGTGTCACTTGCTAACTTCAAAGAACAGCAAATGAAAGCAAAATTAAATGGTAATGTGCACTAGGAATATTTTATCTTAGTGAGAAGTCAGCTATTTCGGAGACAAATGTTCTTGAACTTGATCAGATATATCTGGAAATTTATTTTTAAATAGCCAAACAATAGATCACAAACCTTGTATGTATCCCTTTTTATTAAAATATGTAACATATCCATCAATATGAAAAACAGGTGCAATTATATTCCATTTTTGAGTTCAAACAATAACCAAATAATTTTTAAGAAGTCTGTAAAAGCATGTTGCACTTTGAATAAATGTTATCCTTTAAGAACAGTAGGTCATGTGCCGGAGAATTTATTGCCTGTTCAGTATGCAATGGCAATTAGGGACAGACAGCATATTTTTGTAATTTGAAGAAATTTAAAAATTAAATGTTTTAACAATGAGAGCAAGGGAATATTAATATATGGAATGAATGAAATTAGTTACATATAAAACTAAATTTCAATTAATAAGGCAGAAAACTCCCCAAGCGTAGTTATTGTGGATTAACCATATGGCAGGAACTGGAGTCATTGTAGTGCTTAGGGAAGTAATTATGTGTAGTAATTACTTCCACCCCTGGCATAATGAAAGTAATTAAGCAATAAATTATTTCATGATCATTTCACCCTTGTGGTACCTTGTTGTTTTCATGTTACTGTTAATAATTGTTCAAAGAAAATTATACTGATTACTGAGTACATTCAATCATAAGGATATAAGAACATAAGAGAGGCCATACTGTGTCATACCAATGGTCCATCAAGCCCAGTGTCCTGCCTTCCAACAGTGGCCCATGCAAGATGCTTCAGAGGAAATGAACAGAACAGGTCAATTATCAAGTGATCTGTCCTTTGTCATCCAGTCCCAGCTTCTGGCAGTCAGAGGTTTAGGGATGCTCAAAGCATGGGATTACATCCCTGACCTTCTTGGCTAATAGCCATTGATGGACCTATCCTCCACGAATTTATCTAATCTTTTTATTTATCCAGTTATAGTTTTGGCCTTCACAACATCCCCTGGCAATGAGCTCCACCAATTGTTATCATTGTGAACAGGTGTTGTTCCAACAACACTATATATGGACGAAACTCACTGCCTTCCATAAGCTTTTTACAAACACAAAAATTAAGAAAAATGCAATGTAAAGATCAGCTCAAACATTCTGCCTTCTGCTTGGCTGTTTCTAGGATTCCTCCTTATGCATCACACAGCCCACACCCTGCGTCCTCTTCATCTAAAGAACCACTCCAACTTCCCTCATAACCAGCTGAAATAACAAACCTCCTTCCTCAAGGAATCAGTAACCACTAAACCTTGTCCCAGTACAATCAAACACTTCCAGCCAATTACAATGATATAAAGTTCTTTAATTTTAAAAGCAAACATGAATTCAGTGCTCATGAAAGGTGTAGCATTGACTCCTTTGGTCTGCTATTTATAGATATTGAACAGGTACAACATAACAGCAGCGGTGCAGGTATCTCAAGGCTGCCCTACTATTGTGTCTCAGTTCTGTCCTGGAGAGCATCATTAAGCCTATGTCTACACTGCACAGTTAACCTGGGTGATTGGCACCATGGAGTGAGCTTCCGCACAGCAAAGCCCAACCTACCTCACTGTGTCCTCACTGTTTCTGCCCTCACCTTTGTGTGTCTGGGGGCATAGCTCCTGATTCTTTGTGCTGAGATACCCTGGGAGTCTTTCCCAGTCAATTGGAATAGAACTTGTCTGTCCTTTGTGGGGTAGGGAGAGGAACTGTGTGAAGGGCTTTGGAGGACTATCAGCATTTGAGTAATTTTTGCCTGCATCCTCCTCTGCAAAGTGCATGGGTTCCAGCACAAGTGAAAGCTGAGCCCAGGTTCTAACCCACAAACCCCAGCCAAGTCAGCTACCTCAGGCTTTAGAGCACATCTAAACCTGGGTCTGAGGTTTTCTGTGTGGATGGTAGGGGTGGGCTAAGGCTAAACCCCAGATAAGAGCCTCGGTTAACTGTTCAGTGTAGCTATATTAGGCTCACAGCCTATTCCAGTCTTGTTATCTCCACTGAATCTGCTAACAAGTGTGCCCATTGGAGGAGGGTGTGATTTTGTGATGTGAACAACTATCTGCTAAGAATTAGACTGAGACCTCACATTCATTTTATGAAAGCCACTGAACTGCCATCACATAGAAATATTTTGGTCAGTACTGATCTAGGCTAGGTTTAAACTGACTGTGTGGAGGTAAAAAGCTCTATTAAAAAAACCCACTCAGCCAAGAAAGTGCAAACAAATCTATTCATGCATGAGAATAGGATTTCAAGTATGTTAATTTCAGAATTTAGGCCCAGATCCTCAAAAACATTTAGGCATCAAATTCCTGTTGAAATCAGCGTGAGTTGGGTGCCTAAATGCCTTTGAGAATCTGGGCCTCAGGCCCTGACCCAGGGAAACAACCTTATTCAAGGAAGCACTTAAGCACGTGTTTAAGTGCTTTCCTGAATCAGGGCCACAGGCACCTCAATGATGAGCGCGATAAAAAGCCTTAAAATAGACAGATAGGTGCAAAAACAAGGCTTGCTCCCAAGAAAGTAACACAGACACGTTTGTATGAATTTAGGGTTTTCTGCTCCTGTTTTCCTTGTTATCAATCTGCTGTTGTTTGCTATTTATGTATAGGATAAAATCAGGTTGGATTTATGGGTACCCTGACCTCTTGAAGAGTCCTAACTTCGAGAGCTTTATGTTTCAGTCACAATGTTGCACTGGAGATGTCGTGTGCTTGTTTTTTCACGTAGCTCTTTTACATAACACTCTAGCGGGCCATAATTCTGTCTCAGGGTTCTGGCATCGCATAAAGCACGACTTTGAAATTACAGACTTTAGGTCAATGGCACTTTTGCCATTGGCATTACCAGAAGCAAAATGGAGTCAGTTGGGCTTTCACACACAGAACGAACAAATGTGTTTAATTGGAAAATATGCTTTCTTAATGTCAAGCCCTGAATTATTGTTAAAAGAAGTTTTCATAAAAGTTAAAACATGATCTCATCCATTGGAGTCCCATTTGTTTTGAAAAAGGCAGTCCTCCAGGAAATGTTTAATAGGGTCAGTAACTAGATGTGTTGATAACAGATTTAACAATGCCCTTAGCACTTCATTTACAGGATGACACTTCGAAGGTGCACTTGCTTACATTCTGCTTGGCTGACCATGATTTATAATCCAATCAGACAAAAGCCCAAGGCATTTTTCTCACTTACTTCTAATTTGCCATATTTTTGGGTTCAAATAGAGACCAAGGGGCCTCATTAACTTACCACTTTTGTATGCTTCCCTCATCATGAGCAATAACTTTACACAGGTCACAATTAGGGCTAATGAAAGTAAATAGTATTTGACTTCATTAAAGTAACTGTGCCTCAAGGGACCACAGAGTCTGTGAACAGAAGGAAACAAGACGCACTGGGAAACTACAAACTTTAGCTAATCAGCCACCAGAGGAAAAAGTTATTTCTGAAACTTTTTCTCAATTGTGCCATGCATAAAAACTGTTTGTATTACAGCCAGCAATTACTAAAAGCAAGAAAATCTGCCCTCTAAATTTGGTGAGGGCCATATTCTGATTAGCTAGTAGTTTTTGTGTGAAGGCCTCTTCTAGTCATTTCTGCAGAGCATTAACATTCACAAACTGTTGTAGCTGTTTCCAAGGCCAGCGCCTACTGGTGCAGCTACTGCTCTGTGACTAGACTAGTTGATATGCGGAGTATTGCTCTGGCACAGGCGTGGCTGGGAGTTAATGGTGTCACTGTTGCGTTAACACTGTCCGAGATGTTAGATTCACACCTTGTGATGCTTTGGTACAGCAAACTGGTAGGGTGGTTCTTTTGTTTTAATTGCATTTGCTACCCTGCTGATGTGCTCCAAGACTGGTTTTCAGTGCTTTCAGAAGCCACAATCATGCACCTCATTCTCCCTCCACCATTCAACCCCTAAAAAAACGCAATTGGGTTAAAACGCCAAATGTGGGTTATACTTTTACCTCCTTGTATAGTTGCACAAAGCTCACACGTCAATGTGAGGATCCTGTGTGTCAGCAGCTGATCCCTAGAGCACATGCTTACTGCTGATCCCAGACAATTGGCCTTAAAAGCATATCCTTTGGCCTCCCGTCATTGTTCCAACATTCTTACAGTTTATGTGAAACTTACAGATGCTACTCACTCCCTCATTAATGTGCGTGCTGCCTACTGCAAGCGCATGTTTATGTTGTGCATGTTATGTTTCCTACCCTTGGATGTATACATATACCTCTTATCTGTGATTTCCACTTCATGCATCTGACGAAGTGGGTTGCAGGCCACAAAAGCTTATGCCTGCAGAAATGTGTTAGTCTTTAAGGTGCTACAGGACTCGCTTTGTTTTTGCTGTATACAGACAAACACAGCTACCCCTCTGGAAACTTTTAATGTCATTTGCTTTTATTGCAGTCTAGTATTGTATGGCTTTCTGACCATTTGCATTGGTTTCAAATTCTTTCATCTCAAATGAAACCAGGAAGATACATTCAGCCGTGTTCACTGCAAGGGGAGGTTTTGCAAAGTTTAACAAGGATTCTTGAAGGTTCAGTTGACCCAGAACCCAACATGTGAGCAGAATACCCCAAACCCTGAAAAGTACGTACAGCAGGCAGGTGTGCAATGAAGGAAAGAGCAGGGACATAGCACGGGCTCTAGGTGAGACGAATGCTACTCAGCTACCTACTAGCCTGTCCTGGAAACAACCCGCAATTTAGAGCACAAAGTGGGCTACCTGGGACTTAATCCTATGAATTTGTACAGTGCTGAATTTGTATATGCCATTACCAATCCAGCTTACCTTCATGATATGCTACTCAGTGATCATAACCCCAAATGTAGTTAACGTATTTAACATTTCAGAGGTTGGGGGGCATATTTACCTTTTCCCCAATGTTACTTCAGTAATGCTGATTATATATTCCTTATGTAGTGCATCCTAAAATCAGATAAATACAGAGTTTCCGCCATGAAGAATTTACAATACACATCCAATGGTTGTAAAAGTAGGGATGCATACAGGTATCAGCTCCTTATCTGTACTACAGTAACACCTAAAGAACTCCTTTAGTTAGGTCCATGGCCTCATTATGCTAGGTGCTGGTCAAAACACGGAGTAAAAGACATAATGAAACAATGGATATAATAATGAGAAGGAATGGGGAAGGAGAACGAGGGAAACAATAAGAGCATGGGTTTACATAGGTCAGTTATGAGCTCAGCAAGATGATTTGTGGTCAACTATTAATGTTTAAATCAGCTCCTTCCTTCATCAGATGGGGTCCATTCTATGAATCCTCTCCCTTGAAAGAGTTCAGTTCCATATCCTCTGTCACACCACATGCTAACAGTATGTCTTCCTTTATGACATCCTAACACTTCTTTTGGGGTCAGCCTCTGTCCTTTGTCTTCAGTTCTTGGTTTCTTACCCACATAGTTGTCAGGACTGCACTTTGCATGACCAAACCATCAAAGCCTGAACTCCCAGATTTTGTCATGTATGGGTGTTACTTAGAACACGTCTCTAACATATACACACATTCCGCCTGTGGTCTTTCTTCTTACACTATTCATCCAGCTCCACTTTCACATTTCTGTATAATAGATCATTTGCTAAAACAATTATAAGGTCTTTATCAACATGTAAACAAAATAAATATTAGAAGCTGCTCTTGACTACATCCCTAGCTTTTGTCAGTTGAGTTTCCTGTAGGCTTCATGGTAGAAATTGGTCTTGAGAAAGGATTTGAAGGCTGCCATGGTAGGGTGGCCTTTTGGTCTAAATCCGAGCAGATGACTTCATTGCTTGTCGATTGGCTGCAGACTATTTTTTTTCAGTGAACTGTTCCCAGGAGACCCCTCAAGCCTCTATGTTTTGTAAAAGGTTCCACTGATGAACAATGCTTCATAGTTCTTTTCCCCAAGAGCCACATCATGACCATTGCAGTGCACTTAAGCAGGGAAGTATAGTATATTTCTGCCCTGCAGTGCCTACCTGGATCTCAGGCAACAATTCCAGGAGGGTGCAGTCACAGCTAGCTCAATACATTCCCTACTCTGTCTGTCTGTCCTCTCCTTCCCCCTCTCCCTCTCCCGGGGGAAGTAAGGTTCATCAAAAAAAGTGGGGGGGGAGAGGAGGGTTTCCTTTATGGAGTGAGGAAAAAAAAGAGAGGCTGATTTTTTTACTTTGGTTATCAGTTAATTTATCTATTTCGGTTATTTTCTTAGTACATTATAAACACATGTGAAGGAACAAAATACTCATATCCTCATTGGTGAGAAAAACCTTCAATAACATTTGACCAGCTACAGTATAATTCAGTAATTGTTTATTTTTAATTAGTTTGGGGGGATATAGATTTACAAGATGTCAGTGTAACAACAGAGAGTAAAAAGAAACAACAGGGGGTATTAATAGTTTGGTCTGATGAAATGTACCATCATTTTAATTTCCCAATGAAACAATACTAGGCAACTTGCATTTTCCTTGTGCTGGGTGTTGTAGGAAACAGAGTAAGACAAAAATGCAAGAAATGGCACACATTTTTCCTATCTATATCAGCACAGGACCAGATACCATAATCATGTACCACTGCACAGCGTTCTTACTATAGAGTCTACCATCACTGACTGCTCAATGATGACTGCCCAATAGTGAGTACTACTCCTATCAGTGTCTGCAGGGTCAGGATTATTATTTCAATTTGGTAGCACGATACTCATTTTAGCATAGCAATGTCATATTTTAAAAGTCAACACAAAGTATCTTAAACAAATTTTTGTTGCCAGTTGTTAAAACAATACATCCTAGCTGAAAAGTTTAGTCTCTATGCACTTTAGATTATTGATTGTGTAAAACAGAATATTATCCTGTGCTTGCAACCAATAGAGGACACTCACCAATACAATCTGCAATGATTTTAAGTTTCTAGTCCCTAGATGTTCAGTGTTTCTTTTGAGTTCAGTTTGCTAAGGTTCACTTTCCTTTGGTACTGTTCTGATATCATTTAACATTAGGATCTTAAGTGATAATTTCAATAAATGTATATTGAAAGAGGAATAGCTTATTGATAAAATCTATGTTCTTTCTTCTTTGCGTCATCGGTGCAAATCCAACAAGGAAAGCCCTGGGTTGCTCCGCTTAGAGGGCAGCAGATCAGTACAAACCTCAGCTCAAATAAATCTGTTGCGCACTTGCTTTATAAAAATGAGACAGGCCTTCCAAAAGAAAACAGAGCTTAGTGCATCAGAATTATATGATTGCTCTGCATAAAGTGATGTAATGTTCTTTTAAATTGGAAGCACCTTCTCTACTTTAGTATATTGTACTAAGCACAGAACTCTGTAAGTGTTAACTAAATAATTAATAATAACCAAAGCACTAAGCCTCATTTGGCGCAATTTCCAGTCTGTACTGAGAAAAGATTTAGGGTACCACTGTTTGCTACCTGAACCAGACTTGACAAGTGAGTGAACAAACAGTGGTTGCTTCTCTCTCTTTTAGCTGTTATTTTTGTAAGCACTATCTCCAACCAATCGCTAACTGGAGTGACTCCAAAATTTCTGTTACTCTAAAAATAATCGAGTCCTGGAAGAGTCCTGTTGGAAAATTTTACCAAACAGAATCAGCTTCAGTGCTCTGCGAAACCACATGTAAAAAAATGCATAAACTAATGGGTTAAATGTAGAATTCAAGTAACCAAACCACACCACTGCATCAATGAGAATAGGTGGCGTTGCGTAATTCATAAAGGGGTCAGTGGCAATACAGAAGAAAAATGGAGACCAGCATATGAGAAAAACACCCATAACTATGCCTAATGTCTTTGCAGCTTTCTTTTCTCTGCTTCGTGAAATGTGGTGCTTCATTTCAAATCTGATCTGTGTTTGGATAATTGCATCTTTAATGGATCTTGCCTGCCTCTTGGCTATAGTGTATATTTTCCCATATATACACAGCATAACAAATCCAGGGATGTAGAAAGAAATCAGGGAGGCCACCACACCCGAAGTTCCACTAAAAAAGACAAAGCAGCTTCCAACACAGTGGATGTGATTATAGAAAATCTCTTCTGCTCCTTTTAAGTTTAGCTCCAGAAAGATCAACCCAAAGGCAAAAATGGCAGGGATGGTCCAACTTATGATGATCATGACCGCTATGACGCAAGTATTTATCTTAGATTTATATCTCAGTGGGTCACACACGGCATAGTAGCGATCAACAGAAATGAAGGAAAGATGGAAAATGGAGGCTGTGCTCAGCATAATGTCTGTGCTAGTGTGGATTTTGCAGAAGAGTTCTCCAAAGTACCAGCAGTGCTCAACTGACCTCACCATGCTGCAAGGCATGATGAAGCAGCCCAACAAAAAGTCAACAGTGGCCATGGAAAGGATCAAGAAATTTGTAGGCGTGTGGAGCTGCTTGAAGTGTGCTATTGAGATGATAACAGTCAGATTTCCAGCCAAGGTGGCCAGGATGATGCACACCATGCAGATGTACATGGAGATACGGATACTGCTTGACCAGCTGCTCTTTATGCAGGAGCCATTTACAGATTCACAGCAAAACTGCATCCTTCCTGAGATCTCAGACCCACTTAAGTACATTGTAGTCTCAGCCTGCTGGATGTTGCAAAGGCAACTTTTGTCCTAATGCTGAAATACATTTAGAGTTATTTATTGTTTTCCTTGGTACGCATCCAGTCAAGGTAACTGCAGAGAGAGAGAAAAAACATATCAATCAACCAGAACTTTTAGAAAATTAATTAAACTTCTTTAATTTCATTAAGGTCTTGGAGAGGATTGAACTGGTTTTGAATCAGAATTTCACTTTCATAATTAGATTTTTTTGAACTGAGATGCTCCTTGGGCTGAATCGTGGCCCGGTTAATGCAGCAGTGCACCTGGTGCCCCCCTTATCTGCCAGCGACTTATACTGTGAGAAGCAGTGGCTCCATAGAGCTGCCTCAGGGAACACACATTTACAAGACATAGGCCTGGTCTACACTGATGACGGAGGTTGACGTAACTTCACTTATGTCGATCTCCAAAAGCCTGCGTCTACACTGGTACTGCAGTTCCGTCAACTTAAACTGCGGCAAAAGTTGACATAATAAAACCACCTCCACAAGCAGCATAGTGCCTAAATCGATTTTATTGCGTTGATTTTGCGTCCGTATAGATAGAGCGTAACGTATTTCGATGTTAATGGCCTCCGGGAGGTATCCCACAATGCCCCGTTGTGACCGCTCTGGACGTTCACGTTCTGCTGTTACGTGGTCATGCTACCTGGAAATGGCATCTCCCCTCTTGCCCCAGGAAAATTTGAATTTTCATTTCTTGTGCAGCCAGTGTGGAGAGAGTTGTGTTGCTGGACTCCTCACGGCTACTGCAAGGCCCAAACGCGCTTTAGCATGGAGTCGACCAGAGGTCTTAGATCTCATCGGCCTGTGGGGCAAGGAGTCCGTTATGGCTCAGCTCAGAGCCAGCCAAAGGAATTTGGACATTTATGGGGAGATATCCTAGGACATGCTGGAGAAGGGATTCAACAGACGTGCAGCAGTGCTGTGTGAAGATGAAGGAGTTGCGGCAGTCATATCAAAGCCAGGGAAGCTAAAAGACATTCTGGCTCTTCACCAAAAACGTGCCACTTTTATGAGGAGATGCATGCAATTCTCGGCAGCAACCCCACCACGGTGCCACCCCGCAACATGGATACCTCTGCTAGATCACAGTCCCTGAACAATGATGAGGACTCTGTGGACGAGGAGGAGGAGAAGGCTGAGGAGAACAGGGTGCAGGAGAGCGGGGTGTCCATTCTCCCAGACAGTCAGGACCAATTCCTGACCCCAGAGCAGTCCAGCAGCACACAGAACAGCAATAATGATCCCAGGGAAGGCACATCTGGTGTGGGTTTTTTTTCTTCTTAGCAGTTCTGTCCTTTTAAAGTGGGGGGCAGGAAGGAGATTTCAGGCATTTAGCGGACTTTACTGGGAGGTTACCCCCAGAACAGATTATTTATGTGCAGAGATGTGCTCCGAGAAACATCAGTTGATATCTCACGAAAACTTCCATGTAGGTAATAATCTGTTATCCTTTGCATAAGGTTCCAGGGGAGAGTAGCCTTGTTCCTTCCTCCCCGGTAGGATACTTTGCCGCGCCATGCTGCAATCAAGGGAGTCGGCATCATAGCAGAACACAGTATAGCGGCATAAGGGCCAAGCTGGTACCCCACTGCATTCAGCAAATCTTCCCTTTCCTCGTGCATTACCCTCAGGAGACTGATATTGCTCATGGTCACCTAGGGAAGATGGCGCATGTTTAAAATACCCGAGCTGTACAGAAGACACCCTGTACCTCTGTATTCCCCATTGTAGTGTCCTACCAAGTCACTTTAATTATTTTGATTTGGTTTCAGAAGAGACTATTACCTCCCCCTCTTCCTCCCTCCTCTCACCCGTGCTGTCCTCAGATCCCCTGGGGCTGCCTCGTGACAAAACAGTCATCCAAATTAAACCATGTTGCCCAGGCACCCTTCTAATACAGGGCACTTGAAATGAGATTTTTAAAGATCATTAATCCTCTCTATAGCACAGTAAAGAGCCGCTGGCTTACCATCTCTGTAACGGCACAGTGAGCCGACCCTTCTGAGATGTTAGGAATGGAATGAGGGTTGGGATTTGCCTTGTGCACTGCAAGGGGAGTATTTTATACATTGTTGCAGTTGTTTCATTTTCTTGGATCTGCTAACAGTGGCAACCTTGTGCATTTCTTTTCATTCTGTAGACACCTCGGCCTTGACCCAGCCCTCTAGAAATGCTGCAGAAAGCCTATCACAGATTAGAAAGAGGAAAAAAAAAAAAAACAAGCGACAAAATGTTTGGTGAGCTCATGAATGCCTCCGTGGTCACAGAGACAGAGCTCAGAGCACGGCGGTTGACCTTCTCCCGGAATATGGACATGGACAGTCTCAGAGAAATGCTGGAGCATGATTGCAGTACCATGCAGGAGATGCTGCGAATCATGCGTGACCAGGCAGACATGCTCCAGCGGCTTGTGGAACTTCAGGAGGACTGGAGGCCGGACAGAGTCCTGCTGCAGCCCCTTCTAATGCTCCTCAGCCTATGGCTTTGCTGCCGTGCCCCCCCAGAGGTCTCAGAGGAGAATGGCCAGTCTGCAGTATGTGATGCACTCAACCACGGAGGAGGAGAGCAGAAAGCAGCAGCGGCCTTGCTGACAGCTGTTCTGCAAACAACCACACTAACCCTTGAGACTGTGAATAAACACTCCCCACCCCACACAACTTGAATGTTCATAAATAAAAGTTTGCATCATTTCAACATGTTTCTTTATTAAAATCATATCTTGTTTGGGAGGGATTTGGAGGGTACAGATGTCGATGGTGGGGGGGGATGTTTAGCAAAGGCAAACAACAAACAGCAACAGAAATCAGACCTGCATCTCATTGCAGAACCTGGTTTTCAAAGCTTCCCTAATGCAAAGTGCTCCGTGGTTAGCTCTCAGTGTATTTCTGGCATCAGGCTGCTCATAACTGTCAGCCAGTCTTTCTGCCTCCACAGCCCAACCCAGGGGAACCTCTCCCTCTTTGTTTCACTCACATTATGAAGAACACAACATGCAGCTATCACTGACAGGAGGTTCTTTCCACTCATGTCCAGCCTAGTGAGCAGACTCCTCCATCTTGCCTTTAAATGCCCAAACACACATTTAATAACCATTCTGCAAGTGCTTAATCTGTTATTGAAACACTCCTTGTCACTGTCAAGGTGCTCGGTGTATGGCTTCATTAGCCCAGGGAGCAAGGGGTAAGCAGGATCCCCCAGGATCACTATTGGCAATTCCACACCCCTGATGTGAATTTTTTAATCAGGGAAGAAAGTGCCCGCCTGCATGTTAGAGCACAGCCCCAAATTCTGAAATATGTGTGCATCATGCACCTTCCCAGACCACCCCACATGGATGCCAGTGAAATGACCCCTGTGATCCACAAGCCTCTGCAGGACCATGGGAAAGTGCCCCTTGTGGTTTATGTACTCAGTTGCTAGGTGGGCAGGCGCTAAGATAGGGATGTGCATCCCATCAGTGCCCCCCCGCAGTTTGGGAACCCAGTCACAGCAAGCTCGTCCACTATGTCCTGCACATTTCCCAAAGTCACTAGCCGTCGTAGCAGAAGTTTATTGATGGCCCTGCACACTTGAATCACGGCAGCGCCCACTGTAGATTTACTGATTTGAATTGATTCCCAACTGAGCGGTAACAGTTGGGGGTTGCCAGCTTCCACAGAGCGATGGCGACTCACTTCTCCACCATCAGAGCTTGTCTCAAGCAAGTATTCATGCGCTTCAGGGCCAGGGCCAGCTCCGAGCAAAGTTCAAGGAAAGTGGCCTCTCTCATATGAAAGTTTTGCAGCCACTGGTCATCATCCCACAGCTGCATAACAATGCGGTCCCACCAGTCTGAGCTTGTTTCCTGGGACCAGAACTGGCGCTCAACGGACAGCAGATGATGCGTTACGGCCTGCAGCAATTAGGAATTGTTCTGCTTGATGGATTATAGCAGGGCAGCCTCGGTGACATCGCAGTTGCCTGTGCTTCGGCTTCTTGCTCTACTTCGAAAATACTCAATGATAAGCCGTGATGTATTTGTGATGCTCACAATAATAGTGCAGAATTCAGCAGGCTCCATGTCTCCGCAGCAATGGTGAGTGCGCGGCATAAACAAACGGCACGAAAATCAGTTTCCTGTTTGTTTGGGCGAAGAAGGAAGGGAGAAGAAGCATTGCATCATGGGACAATGAAACTCATCCCAACAGCCACCACGGCTAGTTGCACTGTGGGATAGCAACCCAGAGTGTACTGTTTTGAATGTCGACACAAGCATGGTGAGTGTGGATGCATGAGCCCAACTCAAAGAGCATGGTGTGTACACGCTCCAGCACCTTCTAAAAATCAGTGGGTGAAAGTTGACTTTAAGTAAGTCGACTTCACTCTGCAGTGTAGACATACGCATAGATTCCTCCCTGCAGGCGTAGGGAGACTGGAGAGATCCCCCAGATTCTCTTCTCTCAAACTTTTTTTTTTTATAAAAGTTGTACCTTTCTTTCCAAAGTTTTTTAATAAGAGCCAGTGTTGTACACTACTCACATTTCTCCTGAGAATTGTTGCAGATTCTGCAGTCCACTTGGCTGCAGCTTCTTCGAGACATAAATCTAAGACATAGAAGTCAAAGCAGACAGGTATGCAACATCTGGAATGCAAGAGGTTTCTGCTAAGTCAAGGAAGATTCAGATCTGGCAACAAGTACCCTGAGATCGGCATCTAATAAATGTCACTCACCCACAGTCACATCCTCCCTCTGTCCATCAATCCTGTTCTCCCTCCCAGTCTGCCTACCTGCCCCCGGGTGCTTTGATTGGCTGCTATACTGACACCAGTTCCCAGGATTCTCATCTTTCCTCCTGGGTATGATCAGGGAAGGGAGCAGGCAGTGATAAATCATGGCTTATTTGGTGTTGGAAGCAGTGTAGACAGTTTTCAAGTCTGTGGGTCTCTATTCCAGCTCCCATTTCTCTTGAGTCTTTGGCATCTGAGAAAAGCAACTCAACATTACCTTGCTTTGTACACACAGCTAAACAACAGAGACCATCTATTTCTCATTGGGGCTCTTTGACTGCTTCAGCATCATTATAGTTTAGGTGAGAGATCTTCATACTATAGTCTATTTTTCTGAATTAGAACATTAGGCTGCATAAGTATTATGCAAAGTCCTTTGTCTGTATGTTTTCTTTATAGATTGCTAACTTTTCAGGGCCATCTTTTTTAAAGTGTCTGAATACACCACCTAGCACTCTACTGGGTGCTCGGTGAATAAATAAAAGTGTCTCTCTGTTTGTGGGGGAGGATGTAGTGTGGAAAAGGTAGTGTGCCTAGTGAATAGAACACTGAACTAAGACTTGGGTTCATTCCCAGCACTTCTACTGGCCTGCTGCAGAACCCTGGGTAAGTCACGTCTCTGTGCCTCAGTTTTCCTATCTGTAAAATGGGGATTATCCTGATTTTCTTCATAAAGTGCTTTGATGGATGAAAAGCACTACATAAGAATTTGGGATTGTTATTAATGGATTCTGTGAGACTCCATGTAGGAGCAGGGACATACCTACATTAAAGTGTGCACACTCAGGGCCTAAGTGAGGAAATCTAATGTGTTTGTGGAAAGAATGTAGTATGGGGAAAGTAGGGCTGTATGCTGCTCTTCATTACACCAATGAAGTTATTTTGGGTATGACATGGGATAATGGAGAGCAGAATCAGGATCAAGCAGAATGCACATTTTTTCATGTTTAAAATTATATTTGATTTGTAGCAGTACAGGGTGTTTTGTTTATCTGGTTGACACCACAAGTTAATACCATGTGTCACCATGCCTCTGTGGGTCACAGCTGAGAATGCCAAATTCAGGACTGACCACTGAGAAATGGGGCAAACTGGTGTTTTTTCTATCATAAAGTAGATTATGCTAAGCTAATAACAAAAGTGAACTTTTGTCTCCCACAGTGGTTAATGAGAAGTTAAAAATGCATTCTCTTTAGCCATTCCATCCCTTGACTCACTACCCAGACACTGGAATTTATGTTGAGTGGTTACTGAAAACCAATTTAATCAGATATAGGGGCTTTTGAATCCCATGGGATCAGCCACTTATCCAGGTCAACATATAGCTCAGATCTTATCCAATCATCACGCTGATGCCAGTCCTTTAGAAACTAAAATCTAAAGGTTTAATAATAAAAGAAAAGAAGAGGACAGTTAATAATGGTCACTAGATCACGTACATACAAGTAATTGCTACAAACCTGTTATAAGGACTTTGCAGTGATGGAATGAACCGCGGATTTGTAAAGTCTCTCTGTTAACTTCCAAAAGATTGAAATATGGACTGAGGACCTTCCAGTGTGCTCATTTTAGTTGTTAATCCACAGTCCAGAGAATCAGGGCAGGAAAGAGGCAAAACTGAAGATCTCTGGGGTCTTTTATATCCTTTGTCATGTGCCTGGAAATTTATTGTCTCAAACAAAACTCACAGCCTCTGTTCATGGAACCTTACTGGCCCAAGACGGAATCTGGGGTCACATGAGTACATCACATGGCCTTAGATGGCTTGATGACCTACAGGGGGTGGCCTATTGGCCCCTTGGAGTCTAAGGTTTCCACAGGAAGAACTAGCTGAGTAGAATTAATTTATTTTATGGCCCATTGTGAGAGCTAAGTGTCTTTGATGGGCCATCAATACATAGCTGTCAGACCTTAAGATAAATTTTATCTGAGGTTGTTACAACATGTGTATGATGCCAGTACATAGCCAGTATTCATAACTTCATATACAAAGAGGATACAAGCATATAAACAGGATAATCATACTTAACTTTTCTATTGATACCTTATGACGTACTTTGTATGAAATTTGTTTCAATTGTGTAACAGTGGCAATATCAATTATATAAATGGTCATATTCAATCATGCAGTATCACATCACGGTACAGTTTCAGTACAGTGGTGATTAGTAAGTGGAAACACAATATGGCTTAAGAAAACGAATGCCACCATCTACATTGTTGCCATTATTAATCCTAGATGTTAGAAGCAGGACTGTTGATTAATGGCAGTTAACTCAAGCAATTAACTCAAAACAAATTAGTTGCAGTTTTAATTGCACTGTCAAATATAGAGCACCAATTGAAATTATAAATATTTTGGATGTTTTTCTACATTTTCAAATGTACTGATTTCATTTACAACACAGAATATGAAGTGTACAGTGCTCACTTTATATTTTTAATTACAAATAATGGCACTGTAAAAATGATAAAATAGCATTTTTTAATTCACCTCATACAAGTACTGTACTGCAATCTCTAACATGAAAGCGCAACTTAAAAATGTAGAATTCCCCCCCCACACACACAGTTGCACTCAAAAACTAAACAACGTAGGTTCTAACGTTTTAGAAGTCCATTCAGTGCTACTTCTTGTTCAGCCAATCACTAAGACAAACAAGTTTGTTTACATTTATGAGAGATAATGTTGCCTGCTTATTTACAATGTCACTTGAACCATTGAGAGCAGCTGTTCCCATGGCATTGTTGTAGCCGGCTTTGAGTGCCAGGTATGCTAAAGATTCATATGTCCCTTCATGCTTTGACTTACAGATTGCACCATCTTTTGTTTATTTTTTTATGATGCAAATATTTGTAATAAAAAATATAAAGTGAGCACTGTACACTTTGTATTGTGTTGTAATTAAAATCAAATATATTTTAAAATATAGAAAACCATCTAAAATATTTAGAATAAGTTTAAATTGGTATTCTATTATTGTTTAACAATATGATTAAAACTGCAATTAATTGTGACTTTTTTTAATCTCAAGATTAATCAAGATTAATTTTGTAATTGATTGACTGCCCTAGCTTTGAGTATATTTGTAGCAATATAGACATCTATTTACTATAAGAATGGCTAAACTGGGTCAGACTAATGGCCCATCTAGCCCAGTATCCTGTCTTCCAACAATGGCCAGTGCCAGGTGCTTCAAAGTGAATGAACAGAACAGGCAATCACTGAGTGATCCATTCCCTGTCATCCACTCCTAGCTTCTAGCAAACCGTCTAGGGACACTAAAAGCATGGGGTTGCATCCCTTCCCATCCTGGCTAATAATCAGAGATGGACCTATCCTCCATGAACTTATCTAGTTCTATTTCTGAACCCTGATATAGTTTTGACATTAACATCCCCAGCAAAGAGCTCCACAGCTTGACTGTGCATTGTGTGAAGTACTTCCTTTTGTTTTAAACCTGCCACCTATTAATTTTGTTGGGTGACCTCATAGTTCTTGTGTTATGTGAAGGAGTAAATAACACTTTCTTATTTACTTTCTCCACACCAGTCAAGATTTGGTAGCCCTCCATCATAATCCCATCTCTTTTCCTTGCTGAAATTCCCAGTCTTTTTATTCTCTCCTCATATGTAAGCTTTTCCATACCCATTATTATTTTTGTTGACCTTCTCTGTACCATTTTCAATTCCAATATTTTTTTTTGAGATCGGCAACCAGATCTGCCTGCAGTTGTAACAGGATACCTGGGGTACAACTTGGAACTATGGGACTGCTATGCCTCCTTAACACTCTAGCCTGAGCTGTCTCTCACAAAGCTATGCCAATGACAAACAGCAAACCCCACCCAGCTAAACTGCATGATCGCTCCCTGAGCCACTCAGGAATCCTACAGAAAAGGGCCAGTCGATCACGCCAGCCCCCAGCCTTGCATCCCAGAATATATTGTTTTATACTGCTTAAGAATTCCTCAGACAGTGCAAGCTCATTAATGAGTTTGCAATGTCTGTAAACAAAAGTGGACATGTACCACCCTTTATAATCTGAGCTGAGATTCCCCAAGCACCTCAGTCAAAAGCCCCACTGTTTTAGGTAAAATATAAAACTCATGTATTAACTACCGAAAGATAGATTTTAAGTAATTACACGTAGCAGACATAGAAATCAAAATTGGTTGCCTATGCAATGAAAATAGAAACAGTCTAAATTTTAACTTTAACAGCCTAAACAAGGTAACATCTAGAAAGGGAGAACAATTGAAACTGACATTGGAACACAGCTGCTCTGATCTTGTACTTTGTTAGTGATACCTTGCAATTGGCGGGAAAAGCAGTTTTGAGAAAATTAAAGTAACAAGGGAAGGATCTCATTGTGTAGGGCTCTTTCACTGCGAAAAGGTGCTGGATACTCAGTGCCCTGAGTCCACTGGGAACAGGTGTTAGCCCGGAGCCCATGGAGATGGGTGAGAGCCTAAATTGTTCATTAAGAATGCAGGCTGCCTAAGGTCATTTGGCAATGTAGCTAACCACAGAATAGCTGTGCTTTCTGTCAGAAAGGACCACCACTTCTCTGGCAGAATGACCACTCCAGAGCAACAAGAAAGAAAGAGCTTGAAAAGCACGTTGAGACCCCAGAGGGGCATTGTGGCAGGAGCAAATGCAGGCACTGGCAATTTGGATCCCTGGGACAGTACTTGGAGTGGTGACGTGGGCTGATGGAGGGTCGTTTTGGAATATAAGCAAGTAATTTAAGGAAAGAGGGAGATGAGTTAACACTACACAGGTTGGAGGGAATTAAGGCAGTTGAAAGTTATGGAAAGGGTTATAGGAAAAGAACTCTTGTTTTCTTTGCAGCTATTTGAAAGGGAAAATGGGCCCTCTTCCCACAGGTATGGTCTGTGAATCCTGATTGAAACCATTTGAACATGGATGATTTAATTAAAATCACTAAAAGAAAAAAGGGGGTTTCATGGGAACTTAACCTTCTCCAAAATGTATGAAAAGGAATGTAATTTGTGTACAGCAGTGTGAAAATAATTAGAGCAGTGCAATGGGGAAAAAATGTGTGCACGCAAATATATTGTGGAATCATGAAAGGTTATAAAGGACCAATACTCTTGGTTTGTAAAACCTGTTTTGTAGGTTTAAAATAAATTGGTTTGGTTATCATTTAACCCTTTGAGTACTTCCATGCTTTATAAAAAGTCAATATTTTTTAAAGACTAAAGTTGTGGCTATGGAAGAGGCAGCCAGAACCAGGAAAATGGGTAAAGATTCTGAATTTTTTTTTTTTTTTTGGTGACAAAATAGCTTAAAGAAGCTGCAGCTAATGGACATTTCTGGGCAACAAACAAACTACTTAAAACCAACAGGCTCAGAGTTCAAGCCTGCAAGAAGGGAAGGTTGAAAACAAGCTAGTCCTAATAGTGAGAGGGACAGGTTAACCCTTAAAAGGTAAAAAAACATTACAAACCTGGCCTGCCTATAAAACAAACAAAAACAACAGGAAAAGAAGGGGGTAATTTCTTTGTTTTGCCTGCAATCAGCAAGATTTGTAAAAGGAAGGGGTATTTTAAGCAATAATCTGCCCTCTTCCCCCACCCCCAGCCAAGGGGTAGAAAAATGTTCTTTTTGTCTTTCAGAACTTAAGGAAAAATTGGCGCCAGCAAAACAGCTGAAGAGCAGCACTATGGATCTACAGTATGGATCTACTGTTGCAACAAAGGTTGTGTTTTATGTTGTTTGTCTTGTTACTAGCGTTGTTGTGTATTGTGTTAAAGAAGAGGTGGAATACTGCATTAAGCAGAAAAATATTAGTAAGCACTATAACTGTATTTTCAAAAACATCTTCTATCAGATAGGAAAAAGAAAAAAATAAAGGGCAGTCAGATTCAATACATTTGGAAAGAAAAGGGGTCTTGAAAATAGATGTCTTGAGAGAATTAAAAGTTCTGGTTAATTTTGCTAATAGGGTCCTATGGTAAATGCCTCCTGTGGCACCCTAGGAGCCTCTGGAAATGTCAGCAAATTATTGAATAGCAGCCCTTAAGCCAAGGCATCTGAGAAACAGAAATGGCCTGCTTGTGTTCCAGAAGTCCTAACAATTGCAGAGAGATACATTCTATTTTCTTTTTAGAAAATTCTGGTAAAAACATGGATGCAAAAATCCAAGTCATAGGATCCCCAAAACAGTATCAATATCCAGCAGGAAGCAAAAAATAGCCTTAAAAAAAACAATTGATGGACTTTTGAGCCAAAAATGCTTGTGGTGGATTTTTGCCCACTTAATTAGGTAACCCCACTGATGGCTCCGTTGTGGTAAAGTATCAGGAGATAATGGTCTCCACCATAGGAGGGGCCCAGTGGTTTTCAGTTTTGAATTTGGCCAATGCTTTCATTGCTATCCCTGTACAGCAGGACAGGACACCTATTACAAATTAGCTTTTACCTTTCCAGGGAAGCAGTTGTGTTTTGCCAGGCTTCCCATGGAATGAAGTAATGCCCTTATTATTTGTCATGCCCCATGTAGTCAAGATGTGGGATGGAATGCCTAAAAGAAACAGTAATTTTTATGTGAATATACTGGTTTGCACTCAGACCAGGACAAGAAATCTGGAGGTCTTGAACACAGTGCTACAAAAAATTCAGAAAACTGGGTTTAAGGTAAGCCCAAAGAAAGCCCTGTTGTTTTCCAACAAGTAAATTATTTTGAGGTAATTTGGGGACACAAGGCATGTTCCCCTGACCAACAGAAAGTGGAGCTAAGATTTCATACAGGAATCTTCAGAGCAGGCAGCCATGCTGCATGAATTGTTTAAAAAAAAAGGGGGGGGGAGTAAAAGCTGTGCTAAATCAGAGTGCTGGAACAGGGCCATGCCCTGCAGTTTATGCCTTCAAAACTTTAAGTGAAGGAGAGAGTGGATTTCCTCCTAGTGAAACAGTTTTGGCATTACTGTGGGCTATGCACCATTGGAAATATCTGGTGGAATTGTCCCTCGTGTTACTAAAAACTGCCCACTCTCCAGTAAAACATGTACTTGTTGCAAGATCAATATTCATGTATTAGCCTCAGCAAGTCCTAAGCAAACCAGGACTGATATGCCAAATTTGCTGATCCCCATGAGAGCGCTCAAAGCACAGTTAAAAGCTCAAGAGTCCCCTCCCAGGAAAAAAGGGGAGGGGGAAGAGTGGCTAAGGTCCCTCTGAAGCTAAGTAAAAGTTACTTATGTTAGCTTAAATGTTTTAGTGATACCTCCCACATAGGGAGGGGGAAGGTTGTTCTACTACGTGTTTCAGATTAACAACCCTGTGAATGCTGAAAGATCTTGAAAACAATGCACTCCTGTGTGCTGCTGCTGCTGGCATTTGGTTTGCAAACCTGCTTCTTCAATAATGTAAATCAGGAGCCCATTGCATCTGCAGCATGGAAAAACTATCCATAAATGACAGTAAAAATGTAAAGTGAACCGCACCATTGACATCACTACTGATCCCAACATCCCAGGAGAACCAATCACTCTTTTAGGCCCCCTTAGATAGATATGACCCAACTTCAATAAAATTAAAGGACTGAAATTTGCACAAAGTAAATATTAGCATGTAAATAAGGAAGAACTGGCATGGTTTGGGTTGCAAATGTTCTATGTTGGCAACTACAAAATAGCTATCATGTTGGTGGCAACCACACCATCCCCATGTGTGCACAGAGGGAGGAGAAATGAATTTGTTAGCAGAAAAAATTAAGAAGCTACCCAGGTAAATATGGCTGTCGCTGAGTGGAAACTGACAGGCTGTTGTTTAATTGTAGTAAGACCAAATGTGTTTATTTGTGGACTGACATCCCCAAACAGCACCAGAGGAAAAACCAGTTCATCTGAGGCGAAAACAATCCCTTTCTCCCCCCCAAACATTGAACAAGAAGGTCTGGGGGAGGCAATGCTACAAAAAAAAGTAACACCAGAAGGGAAATGAAAAGTCTTTTCGCCCTGCATTTTAAAGGCCCTGGATTCTCAAGAAGTTTATAATATAAATTAAAAAATGTTTAAATAATAATGTGGTTAAAATGGTGCCTTGGTAAAATAGTTAACATTCAGCCCAATATAATAATAATAATTTAAAGAAAAGAATCCTCCAGGAACCCCATCAAGTATAAAAGAGTAAATTTTAAAACCACACAAAAAGATCATCTTAGATGTAAGCCTAGCAAACATTTTAGCATTAAAGCCCCACCGTGAGAAGTTTGTCCAGCCATTATTTGAAGTCTGGAAAACCTGGATAAATTTGCCTGATCGTTCCAAACTCAGCCCTACCTGAAAACAAAAAAGGTAAAAGGAACCTCTGGAAAGCAAATTTTAAAATGGCAGGTGTTCTTAACAGCATCAAGAAAAATGTGCTAGCAAACAAAATAAATGCAATGCAAGCTCATAAAAAAAGTTTAACACCACCAATCAAGGTGTCATTCGACCAGTTAAACTCTCTACAGCCGTGCTTCCCAACCTGTGTGCCGCACACAATGGCGTGCCTCCGGGCCTGAGCAGGTGTGCCATGGAATTTTTTAAAAAACTATTTGAAGAGTTCTGGATTGGCTCATGAATTTTCATGAGTTCGTTTGGAGACTTATATGGTGGTGTATATCAAAATAATGAAAGGTATCAAGGTGTTCCACGGCAGAGAAAAGTTTGGGAACCACTGCTGTACAGTATCAGGTGGCACATATCCTTGAGGGATGGGAGCAATCTCCCCCACTCAAAAAAAATCATCATGGCCTCTCGCAGGCTCTTGGGACCCTTCAGGCTAACACTTCTTTGGCAATGACATGTTTGAAAATGAGGGTAATTAATGTGGTAAAAAAATATAATCCGTTATAAGTGGGGTACTCACAGGAAAAGTCAAAAGCATTATTTGAAAAAATTCCACTCAAACTAAAAAAAATTTACAAGCCTTGTGGAAAATGGTAAATTTCACTTGCAGCAAAAAGTGAAAAAAAATCACGGCTTTTTTTTACTAATAGAAATAACAGCAGAAATAAAATGGGTCTCCCCTATTGTGGCTTTAGGCCTCAATATTAATCTAACTACAGTTAAGTCCATAAATCATTAACTTTGGGTGGTAAAAAATAACCAAAAATAAAAACCAGTAAAATTGAAAAGTTGTTTTAAAAAAAAATTTAAATTAATCATAAATGCAACAAAAATACCTTCCAAGTATATTTAAAACTATATACCGAAGGCAAATGCCACCATGCTATTAACCCTTTTGCCACTAATAACTGTATATAAGGTAATCACTGTGTGTCTCACAGAAGCTGGTGTCCTTTGCTTGTTAACTACATGCATAAAGTAAATTATAATCCTCAAAAATAAATGTTTAAAACCATATTATAGTAATTAGGGAATATAATTTTAAATTTTAAGTGCCTGAATTTAAATATCAGGTAAAAGGAATGTATACTTTTTATTCTGCTGTAAAACTTGTAATCTTTGGAATAAATTTAATTGTCTTACAGATGTTACTTGTAGATCCTGATTTGCAGAACCAGCTGAATTGCCAAGAAGGAAGGGTGCAGAGTCACGGCTATTGTGCTTCATAATGTCAATAAAATTAAGTGAATACTTGCTAAAATTGTCCAAAATCTAAAACATAAGTGGTGGAAAGCATTGTTAGGATGGCCCCCACTGCATTGAAAATCTTGAATTTGGCCTTATACCCCATTTTAGTAATTTTGGGGTTCCACATAATAGTGGTTCTCTTTACCAGCTAAAAGCATGCTGGATCTGGTGTAAAATTGGGAACTACCAGTTACTCAACAGATAAGCCAGTGGCTACTGCCACCCTCCCGCCTGCCTTGGAAAAGAACATACTGAACTTGTCACCTCTCCCTCAAATGAAAAGTTAGGGGAGATGACTGCTTGTCAGTTGCAAGTCTGGTGTGCTGAGCATGGAATGCCAGCAAAAAGATCATTTGCCCGGTCTCAGGTAAAAACCTTAAGCTTTTGTTGGATCACAACTCTGGTGTATCCAGAATAAATGCGACAGTGATTATGTAAAGACCCCCTTCTATAAAAGATGACCTCCCTGTAGGGGTAAATTTTGATAGACCAGTCAAAGGGCCAGAGACCACTTGATAATATAATATTGATTATCATATTTATTGCTAAACAGCAGCTACACTTGGTAGACCTTTCTGCAGGTCTGTGCAGCCTTGGCATGACTAAGCCAGGAAGGGAGCCTATTGCTCAACCTTTGCCTGACCCTGCACCCCTCCCTGGTCCTCTGTTCAATGTGCTGGGGCCTGTGTTTCAGAAAAAGACCAATATGCTTATTTATGCATGCCCTCTGGGAGATGTTTGTCCAGGCCTCAAGATATGCACACTCTGTATGAACACATCTAGTTAATTAAGTATTCTGGCAACCTAGCTTCTAAAACATTTCTTCTCTTTCTTGACATGTTATTGTCTACTAATAGGATAAATTGGTTGGGGGGGGAAGAACCTTGGACTCTTTGGGATCTCTTCTTGGACACAGCTTTGGGATCCACCAACAACAGCTGGAAAATCAAGCCAATCGGAAAGCTGTTGCTGTTTCCACTGGAAAGCTGCCCCAGACTTTGGTAATTAGTAAGTGCTGAGGTGTTTTAATAACTCGTTGTGAACATGTGTAAATACTTGAGCCTAAGTAAAGTATAGCTTTGAAGTAAAAGCAACTATTATACTGTTTCTACCAGTCCATGTGTTGGCTCGACAGCCGTGTCTCCATTTGGCTTATTTCCTGACACCATCTCACACAAAGTAAAGTTACCATAAGCTTGGCAGAACCCCAGAAAAGAGCTCCACTGATAATTTGGCAAACGTCCTGCTTTTGAGGTACTTAATTTTTTGCTGTTACTTTGAGTCTTTGGCTGGTTGCTCTTCAAATTCTTTTTTGGACTGCCTAATTATACTTTTACACTTGGCTTTTCAGAGTTTATGCTTGTTTCTACTTTCCTCAATAGGATTTAACTTCCAATTTTTAAAAGGACACCTCTTTGCCTTTAACCAATTTTCACTTTGTTGTTTAGCCACAGTGGCACTTTCTTGGGCCTCATAGTTTTTAATGTGTGGGTATACATTTAATTTGAGCTTCTTGTGAGCAAGTTTCCATGCAGCTTTCAGGGATTTCATTTGTAGCACTCTACCTTTTCAGTTCTGTTTAACTAGCTTACTCATTTTTGTGTAGTTCCCCTTTCTAAATAAATGCTACCGTGGTGGGCTTCTTTGGTATCCTGTCCCTCTCCCCACAGGGATATTAAATTTAGTTATGTTATGGTTGATATTACCAAATGGTTTAGCTATATTCACCTCTTGGACCAGATCCTGAGTTCCCCTTAGGACTGAATCAAGAATTGCCTCTCCCTTTGTGGGTTCCAGGACTAGCTGCTCCAAGAAACAGCTATTTACAGTGTCAAAAAACCTTTTAATATTAATTTTATTATTACTGTGTATACTATTAAAACTGATCTTGCTTTGACAATGTCACTTAGCAATTTTACACACTACACTAAATGGTTTCTTTTTAATTTTGTTCTTTCCTTCTTATTTGGATGCAGTGTCAATAAAAGTAGTGGAAATAGATATGCACTTTTCCCTTGTTTCTGTTGGGTTGCACTTAATTTGATATAGTGAAAACAAACACTAAATCATACAAAGGTAGCATGTTACTAGCAAAACAGATTCCTGTCATGTTACATTGATATTACAGTAGAGATATTTTTAGGTAAAACTGAAAGCTAACTTTGTTTTGTAAAGATTGTTTTTATAATGAAAATAGGGCTCATGCACTATTACTCAAGTTGTTAACTCTCAGCACAAGTTGTCAACTCCCAGCAACTGCTGAGATGTATCTGGCCATATCTGTCACCTTAAACGGTAGCCCAGGGTCCCAAAAGGTTTGGCCACCTGTGTAAGAGACTGATCAAATAATTCAACTAACAGTTTTGCATAATACTCAAAAATGATAAAACATTGTTATAGTGTCAGTCCCTACTGTTTTTTTATTTTAAAATGGGTAAAATATGGCTGTCAATTATTCCTTCTCTCTCAACAAACCCTAATTTTTCATAAAAGAACTCCACATACTGTACCTATATCTGCAAAGTTACCTTTTATAATTGATTTTAATATTTGTTCGGTATCTTGCATTTCCTCTTTTTAATTTCCTTTTCTGATGGTTCTCTGAAATTCTGAGTATGTTCTTTATCTCCCCCCAAAGCCAATAAGTTGTTGATAAATGGGTCTCTCTTGACAGATTATTAATCAAATCTGTTTTAAATAACAAGCCTCACTAAATTTAGTCATGTTTACTTTTTAATTGTTAGTAACAGTTCACTGCCCATCCTCCTCTGTCCCTTCCGTGGAATACTGAGCAGCAGAGAAGTGAGCTGATTTATTGTACTTAAACAAGAAATTTAGAATCCATACAACTGCAGACAGTGAATACATGGCATGTCAATGGCTGCAAAACAAAGTATCTATGATGGAAATTCAAATGACAAAAATAAAATGATTGAAAGACATTTGCTGCCTGTATTAGATGAACAATTGAACTATTTGTGGAATCATGGACCAAGTGGAATGACTGAAAATATTGATCGAACTCTAATTGTAATAATCTGTGTACTTACTGTGACCTCATAATTTATACTGCCTCAATTCTGCCGTGTTCCCTAATTTTGTATACATACCACACTCATGCTGCTTGTGTCAGAAAACTATTTGTATTGTCAACAGTTCTGTTTATATTTAATAAAATTAGTAACATCCAGGTGTACGCTGAACCCAAAAGGCTGGTTAAATCAGTTCTACTCTCTAGCCAGTTTTTCTGCCTTAGATTATAAAATTCCGACATGCTAGGATTCATTAATATGCAAACACACTGGGTTACAGCCATATCACTATGACTGTGGTTTTTGTAATAGGATTATACTGTACTACTTTCTTTTCATAAGAATCAAACTATTTAAAACCACTTCACTAAAGAGGGTATGAATAAGCATTTGTTTTTCAATAAAAGTTCATTTTTATAATTGCTACATGCAAAATATTTGCCTTCAGCAGCGATGTTCACAGCATTGCATTGTATTTTCAAAGAAAGAAAAACCAAGGTCAGATACTCAGCTGGTGTAAATCCGCTTAGCACCATTGACTTCAACTAAGTTATGCCTATTTACATCAACTGAGAATCTGGTCCATTATATTTATAATAAATAGATTTAGGATAACATCTTGGGACCAAACTCTGGCTGGCCCTGTACAAGTGAACTTAAAGTAGAAAACAACCCAAAGAGCCCATTCCTGGGTCTAGTGCAATGGTTCCCAACCTGCCGCGGTACCCCTTTGGTGCCTCAAGTGCTGCACTGGCTGGAGTGGAGGAGCAGACCCCCCCTCCCCCCAAGCTCTTTGCCAGCTGGGGTCAGCCCCCCACAAACTCCATGCTGGACAGAGTGGAGCAGCAAGTCCAAACTCTGCTCCGGCCAGAGCGGAAGAGCAGCTGTACCCAGCCCCGCACTCGCTGGGTGCCTGGCCAGATAGGAGCAACCCCATGCCAGTGGGGGCCTGCAGCAGCCCTGGCCAATGTGCCAGAGCCCACCTCCATTACCCTCAGCCTCAGTCCACGAGAGATGTGAAGAGGCAGGGCCACACGGGGTGTGCGGTGGCGGCTCTGCCAGGGAAGGCTTAGCTTCTTACTTGGGTAAGAGCAATTTATTATTATGTAATTTAGAGTTATGTTTGTGTTTATGGCTGGTGTGGGGGGGGCGGACAGGACCATGTGTTTTACCTAGTGGAGCTTTCACTCAAAATGTTGGGACCCACTCCCTAGGTAATTTGTACCAGTGCTTAACTACCCTGAGAGAAAGCTTTTCCTAATGTTCAACATACATCCCCTTTGCTGCAAGTTAAGCCCATTGCTTCTTGTCCTTTTCTCAGAGGTTACCAAGAACAATTTCTCACACTTCTTGTGATAACCTTTTATGTACTTGGAAACTGTTAACATGTCCTCCTTCAGTCTTCTCTTCTCCAGACTAAACAAATCCAATTTTTTCCAATATTTCCTCATTAGGTTATGTTTTCTAGACCTTTAGTCATTCTTTTTGCTCTTCACTGGGCTCTCCAGTTTGTCCACATCATTGTTTTTGAAGTGTGGCTTGCAGAGCTGGAAACAGTACTCCAGCTGAGGCCCTACCAGTGTAGAGAGAGTGGAAGAATTACTTCTCATGTCTTGCTTCCAACACTCCTGCAAATATTTCCCAGAATTATGTTTGCTTTTTTCACAACAGTGTTACATTGTTAACTCATTTAGCCTGAGATCCACTTTAACCCCCAGATCCCTTTCCACAATACTTCTCCTTAGTCAGTCATTTCCCATTATGGATAGATACAACTGACTGTTCCTTTGTAAATGGAATACTTTGCATTTGTCCTTATTGAATTTTGTCCTATTTACTTCAGACCAGTTCCAGTTTGTCCAGTCAATCCTATCCTCCCACCTTGGTATCCTTTACAAACTTTATAAGTATATGCTCTATGCCATTATCTAAATCATTTATGAAGACATTGAACAGAACCAGATACAAGACTGATTCCTGTGGGACCCCACTCAATATGACTTGAGCTTGATTGTGAACCACTGATAACTGGTTAGAAAGCCATTCCCAAAACATAGTTATGTATCCACCTTATAATTAGTAGCTCCGTGTAGGTTGGATTTCCCTAGTTTATTAGAAGGTCATGTGAGACCGTATCAAAAGCCTTACTAAGTCAAGATATCCACATCTACCACTTTCTCCCCCTTCTCAAGGCTTGTAACCCTATCAATGAAAGCTGTTAGGTTGACTTGACACTATTTGTTCTTGACAAATTATGTTGGCTATTATTTATAGCCTTATTTTCTAGGTGTTTTCAAATTAATTGCTTAATTATTTACTCCTTTATCTTTATGGGCACTGAAGTTAAGATGACTGGTCTGTAATTCCCTGGGTTGACTTTATCCCTCTTTTTATAGATTGGCACTATATTTGTCCTCTTCCAAGCCTCTGGAATCTCTTCAGTTTTTCATGAATTTTCAGACACTCACTAATGGCTCAGATATCTCCTCAGTCAGCTCCCTGAGTATTCTAGGATGTATTTCTTCAGCCCTGCTAACTTGAAGACATCTAACTTGTCTAAGTTCCAGAGGGGTAGCCGTGTTAGTCTGTATACAGCAAAAATGAGAGTCCTGTAGCACTTTAGAGACTAACAGATTTCTGAAGGCATAAGCTTTCATGGACTTGCATCTGATGAAGTGGGTTGCAGCCCACAAAAGATTATTTATGCAGAAATTTGTTAGTTTTTAAAGTGCTACAGGACTCTCGTTGTTTTAACTTGTCTAAGTAATTTTTAACTTCTTCTTTCCCTATTTTAGTCTCAGATTCTATCTCATTTTCACTAGCATTCACCATGTTAGATGTCCAATCGCTACTAATCTTGTCAGACTTGATAGAAATAAAGCTGCTGTCATCAGAATACGTTGTAGCCCATATCCCCTCATTAGCCTTCCTAATGATATACTCATTCAGAAGAGTCCCCTGGTCCCGGATGTCCTTCGTGACAGAAGCCTTGGGCAGAGGTACACTGCCCACCACTACATTCTGAGAGCTCAGAAAGGCAACAGTGGAGCCATTTAAAGCAATTTCAGTCACTCTTACTAGGGTCTGCAGATGCCTCAACAAAACCTCATGGTCAATGGTAACAAAGAATCAGGACAGTCATACTCAGAAATAGAAAAGGACTTTTAAAGTTGGTGTAGACACACTCCTGTGTAGTAGACGACTCATCTTCATCCATAGCTATGAGATTTGATATGCAACTGGTGCACATTTCACTCCACAGCAAGCCTTATAAGTCCAGGATATAATAAAAATAAGTCAATGGATATACAAGTACTGCTAGATCTGCCCCCCCCCACAACTTTTCTAAATTGATTCTTCCACACCTCTCCCCAGAAGAAAAAATGTTGGATATTGGTCAATGGTCACCAAGATAAATTGGTGTCAAGAGTTTGTTTCTTGAATGGAAACCTCACAATGGCTTCTTTAAGAACATCCGTATTTCCCCATGGTGTCAAGCCAATCTACCCCCATCTAAAAATAGAGTCAGACAACCTAAGATTCATTGGATCTTTCATACTTAGAGCACACAGTCCCTAATAATTCTTTCCCTCACAGGTATGATACTAGGGGGAAAAAATCTAACATTAAAAATTAAGCTCTGTTCTCACTGCCAAAATATGATGGAACAGCTTTTTTTTTTTTTGTCTTAAGTATTAACTATGATTCTAAACAGCTGCCTTGTCTCAGTTTTTATTAATCTCAATGCCAGTGGCTCATTTGTTATACCAAGTTACTGTGTAAATATTATATTCAACTAAAGCATACTCTAGCTTCCTTTATATTAACATTAACTAAGCACCCAGGCCTCAAAACATTATATTTAGAAGATGTTTATATTACCAATGAACCTTCCACAGTACATCTGATATTTGCTTTTGTTCATCATACTGTTAAGCCTTGTAAATATTTTGTTTCAGATGTTTAAAAAGAAGGCACTTGCCTCAGAACTTAATAGAAGTCTCTAACTTTAAAAGCTGTACATGAAAAGTCATTCTGAAGGATAAAACATTACAAGCAGTATTTATTCATGTATAGTTTGGGCTTAATTCCCCCCCTCATCACCATTCATAGTCAGGAGCTAAACCACAATAATATTTACTATAAGTCATCAATGGTACAAGCAGCAGCACACCAGTTTGAAGCTAAATTTCACAATCTAGAGAGGATAAAAACTTTATTTACAACCTAAACAAATCTGGGCTTAGATGACAATAGAATTTGGCTTTCATCAAGCAAATGAGGAAGAAATCTTTTATGTCCTCCATTTTTTCAGAGAATACACACACACTTCTTATTAGAGAACAGTTTCTTATCTTCTATATGGCTGGAATAATTAAGGAGAGAATGGGGAATTCCTGTGAATTAAAGACTAACATGCAATGATTTTATAGCCTGAAATATAACCTCAACCCATCCAGTGGTGGTCAGGAATACTCAGGAAACACCCTGTGACAAATCCATTATAATTAGCTGCACAATTGTGTTCTGGGATTTCATGTTCCGCTTTTGTGCATGGGACACCATTGCACCAATTTGCATCTGTTATTTATCTGATAGGGGAAAATTAGAGGGTGCCTTTCTGCTATGGTAAAGAAGATTAAGCAGTTGTGTTTGTTTGGATTGTTGGTTTATCTGACAAATGCTAAGGGCAGGAACCTGCTGCCATTGAAGTCAATGTGACTATTTATGAAGTAAAATGAGCCAGATTTGCAATGAGGGTATTGCAACTGCCAGTAATATCAACAGCCTCATGCTTTTGGGTCCTGATCCTACAAGGTGCCGAGTTCATTGGAAAGCAAGGACACTCACTGTGTGTGATCAGGCCTGAAACCAAAACATACTTTGCTCCTTTCCCCACAAACTGTATTTGAAAGATAAACTGGTACTTATATTCATTCATTCAAAATACTTATTTTAGTTGACTCGTGTGACATTCTGCTCAGAACACCCAGAGCTGTAAGCCATTGTGCTACCCCTCTGCCTGGGCAAGTGAGAGTTGTGCAGCTGCTAAGACGTGTCAGCTCCCTGATATGCCAGCCTTGCCAACAAACTCCTTGAGACTCTGCCCATCTAAACCTTGCCTTGCAGGTAACGGATACTGAATTGCAGTGCCCAAACTCCTCAGAGATTATCTGCAGTGTCCTGTCCCTCTCACAGATATTAAGCTTGCTGTCTCCAAAGAGAGCGTTCACACCCACCTGTTTGGTTAGCTGAGATTTTTACTTCCTTGTAATACACAACTGACATGCTTTTATAATAAATGAGAATAAGTTTAAGAACAGAGATTTAAGTGATTCTAAGCAAGAAAAAAAAAAGACAGCTGTGATTTCAAACAAAGCAAAACAGAACACACTTTCTATTGACTGAAACTTAATCTTAGCAAGCTACAATCTTCGCCTAAGCAGTTCTTACTTTGGTTAAGGTACTAACCTCTCAAGCCCTCCAGGCTAAGAAATCCTCACAGGCTCCGAGGGTGTTGTACCCTATGTTCTCTAATGAAAATGTCTTTTTGCTCCCCTTATGTTACCCAAAGTCCCTTCTCTCTGACTCAAGAGCTAGGGAGGCTTCCTGGGGTACAACCTCTGACCCCTGGTGAGCTCACTAAGATCATTCTTCATTGCCTGTTACTTTATATATAAATGTACTTTCATTCACCCCTGTCGGTAAACAGGCCAGTCAAATCCACATTCCTTTTCCTAGGGCAGGCTAAGTTTATGCACTGCTTCCCAAACACTTTGTAAGAACATATTTCCAGCACACATATAATTGTGCGTGTCCAACCGATACATCACACAATGATATTCATGACCAGTGTCACTAGTTTTTAAAGTACCTTACTCAGTCCAACTATACTATAATATTGTCTAGAACAAGTTGATTCAATTGCTTATTCAACTGGGGATTCAACACATCCATAGAAACACATGCCCTCATTCTGCCTTTTCACTATACTGAACAGGTACTATCTTCACTTGCTCTATATTCAAACATGGGGCCTACTACCCGATAAATTTAACAAAGTGTGGTATTCTAACAATTACTTCATATCCTTTTACATCCCCTTCACACTTGCACATAGGACACCACCTAAACCTCTACTTTCCCCTACCCATCATTAAATCCACAGACTGCTCTCATTTCCCATTTCACTACTGACCACACTCATAGCAAGATCTCAGTGCCCTGCTACCTGCACAGTTCTGAAATGTTGCAGACTGGAACCTCAAGGTACATATACACCTCCTTTTCATGGGGGTGGACTCAGACCCAGAATTCCTCACATCACAGTCATGGCTGAGACATTTCTCAAGGTAATCTCCAGATCTACTCATATCACACAGTCACATCTCTTCCGAACAGCTCCAATATATTCCTCTTCCATTCAACACAGCCACACCTAACAGTGAATGCAGCTGCATTGTATGCTGATGTTTCCAGTAGGTAATGCCAGCTCCAGTGTTACGATTGGATGGTTAGTCCCTCATTATGCCTCTGGGGTTTAGGGCAGCAATGAAGCTCCTCCACGCCTGTTTCTGGCAAGTCTTTCAATGATTCCCCAGCTGTGCCCCAGGTTTTTCAGCTCAGTTTCCATAGCTCTTCACCATGTTGTTTTCAGGCAGTCTTGTTTTTGCTTGCCTTTTGGTGTCCTCATCCTTGCTATTTTGGTGATGGAATCAACTTCCATCGGAAACACATGGCCGATCCATTTCCAGTGCTGTCTAGTAATGATTGTGCTCATATATCTTCTTGTCTGAATAGATCTTGATTTGAGATTATCTTTTGGTCCAGAACAGAAGATTTTTCTGAGGCAGGTTGTATGAAGTGAGGACAGCTTGGTTATTCCCCAGAATTCTGCACTATAAAGTAGTGTTGAAAGTACACAACTGAAATTGTCAGAACACAGCACTGACTCAGAGTGATATTATTGTGTTTCTCTTTCAATCTAAACTCTCATAAGTCTGCTGCTGCTGGGCTTCTACTCAAGGAGGGACCCCACGCCACTCCCTTCCTCAGAAGGATGCAACACCATTGTGATGTTGTTCATAATCCCATCCAGAATACAGCAAAGTTTCTCCTGAGGTGGTTGTTAATCTTCCTGATGTCATCCATTTGTTCTCACTGACCCACAGGATGTGTAATCTGTAGTGTCTTACTCTGCTGTGACCTGAGCTAGCTTCCGTGTTTTGTACATTGTCCATACATTCCAAAAAACCAAGTTTGGTATTTGTCTCGGTGTTGAGCACTTCAATCTTTATGCCAGTGCCTTCCTTTCAACTTTCACCTCTGGCAGTCATACAGGTCATTAACTTCATCGCACATGGTAATGGTTGATTTCTCCGCAACATTTTGTTTGTTATAGGACAGGGCTGTTAGCCCTGTGCCAAACCCCCAACCTGGGAGGACCAGGGTGTCTGTTTGTCTGGCCCCTTCCCTGCAGACCAATGCAGTATGACTTAACCTACCAGGAACCAAACCTATCAGGAACCAGCAGATTCTCGGGATTGTTAGGGCATGCAAGCTGTCCTGCCATGAAAAGGTGCAGACACCAAGGGACAGATGCTTGCATGGACATTTACCTTTATTCTGTATTTGCTGGTTTTCAGACGTTTGAGTTTTGCTGGACTTGACATCCTGGAGGGCACAAGCTGTCAATGGACAACCTTCTCTCTGTTAATGAAGTGGGTTTTTTTTGTTTTTTTTTAAACCATTTAATTATTCCTTCATACAATGGTGAGACAGTTGTCTCTATTGAACAGATGTTATTGATTTCATCCCATTCTTTTAATTTATTATAATTCTACTGTATTTCAACTCTACCTTTCCATGTATTTCTGATTCCTGCCAACTTTACTTTGCTATTGGAAAATATTATTTGCAATTTGTCTTCTATATAATTGGAATAATTATGGAGAGGAAGGGGATTTGAATTATAGAGAGGAAGGGGAAGGGCAAAATGACCATTATGTGATGATTTTATAGCCTGAAATATAAATTCAATTTTTTTAAATTATACTGTAGCCCATTTTCCAAGGGTCAGAACCTCATTGCATATAAACTGGGGTCAAACTATACTGCAGTTAAAAATTTTAATTGGCCTTGGACCCAGAAAAGATTCCACTCAGGATAAGATGTTTGACAGGGGCTAGAGCTAGAGCTGTGAAATTTTCATTCAGCTGTGAAACTGAAACTCAAAGTTCAATCCCAGATCTGAACTGTTTTATGATTCATCTTCAGATTTGACCTTTACTAATCACTAGGACTGGGTACAAAATAATTAGCTTGAAAAAAAAAATCCTCATTTTCTGATCAAAGAGTATCAGTGAACACAATGTGATTTTTCTTAGATTTATTCTTCTTTTGGCATTATTTACTGAACCTAGTTCTGTGAATAATTTTTAGTCTGTAGCTTCTTTACAAGCATTTAGTTGAAAACATTCAATACTTGAATTTTAAGTTATCTTGATTGGAGGTGGGGGTCACATGTATTGCTTCTTATTTCCTGATTGGCTGAGTAACTCTTAATTGTTTTCTGATGTGAATATGCAAGTTTAGTAATTCAGAAGTCATTTTCTATGACATTCATTTACAACTCTGTTTCTGTGACTGTTAGGAGATTCATGTCCTAAAATATTTGCACAAGGCAAACAAAAGAGGAGCACACAATGAAAAATAAGAGAAATATTCTCAAACATTTTCCTAGAACCTACTCAGCTCTGATGCTTACCTGAGGACACAAATTTCATTTCTGGATTACTGTTCATATATAAAAAGTCACCCTTGATTTCATGTGTGTCTGTTTTATAAGGGTATTTAACAGCAAGACTGACAGCCTTTGGAAACGAGTTCTCATTTTTGTAAGATAAATATTTTTAATTTACAGAAAAATATTAGTATAAAAAATGATAAACGCAGCCTGTACATTTTTATTTCAATTCAGAGACTCTGGTAAATATAATTGTTTTTTTCCATTTCTTTTCTTCATTATGTAAAATAATTACCTTGATATTGGGCTACTACTTGAGAACCCTATACAGCCCTCAGCCATTATATCTAGGAAATTGTTGCTAGCATTAATAGTGTTTCAAGCAAATAATTAAGTGGACTGATGGAAGAAAGAATAGAGGTATGATCGGGACACTGATTTGTTTAAAAGTAAACTGAATTTATTTAAAGTAGCGTTACTTGTTTAATTAAATGTTATGGACATATTATGAGCAGCACAAGATTATCTAAGTTGAATAAAACCACGTATGTAGTCACCCTTATAGAGACCTCTAAAGAGCTAACAGAATACATTAATATAGGTGGCTCACCATGGCTTGTAATATTTCCTTTAAAAGGCTCATTGTGTACAAAGGCACATGATGTACATTTATCAGCCTAGCTCTGCTTACTCTACTGAACAAACAGATTTAATCCAACAGACTAATCAGCTAAAATATACTTTGCAAAAAACCAACTACTAGAAATGTGTTTAATGTAAATACTTTAACTACCTACTGGAAGCCTAACATCCACTGTTGAGGAGCAATAATTTCTGCTTCCCACTAGAAACACCACAGTATTCCTTTAAAATTGTGATGTTGCTGAACACCAGTAATCTAGCATTAGGTTGACCACCACTAATATAACATATGGTGCCCATTACCAGCCATAACCTGATTTTGCCAAACGCAAAGTGAAGCATTTATTCCTTTAGGACAAAGGCAAATAGCTGCTCTTTCATTATTCCTGTATTAGAAGAAGTATTGTGTGTAGCAAAATATTCCCCCACCCTCTTGTTCATAGAGCAACTGATGCATTACTTTGTATGCATTGGGGTCTAAACTAATGCCCAATAGCTCAGTTTTTAATAATCTTGGGGTGGGATTCATAAAGGTTTTTAGGTGGCCAACTCCCAACCAAAACAAAAAACCCAATGGGACTTAGATGCCTAAGGAACTTTGTTACCACCACCTTTGGTAACTTACCACATTGATTTATAGATGTTACATCAAGATAGATTGGACAAAGAATAGGGCAAATTCTGTGTTGACTGATACCTTTTCAAGCCTCTTGGTTACAAGAGAGTCTGGCAGGGCGTTCAGCATGCTGATTTAGTCACATATGAACACACACCCCCTGCTGCAGTAGCCTCTCCCATCTCCCTCTGTTCATGAGTACATTCAACATGAGCTGAAGGAGCAAGGTGCTGAGCACCCCTTCATGAATACTCTGCTAAAGAGTTTGCACCACTCACTGCCTTTCCCTGCTCCTCCATTCCCTCGGGTCCTGATATCACATGACACAAGGAGTACGGATTTGAGATGGCAGAAGGTAGTACGTCTCTTTGTTATTAACTGGTCCTCTAAAGACAGCTGGTGAGCTAGCAGCAATCACCTATGGGATTATCCAATTGCCTCCCTCCTGCTCTACTCCTATTCACTACTGAATCGTGTGGCCAGAAGTTAAACAGTCCCTTTGAATTCTGGATTTGCAACCCAATAATACGCTGTCAGTCCTCCTGAATGCAACATTTCTCTGATAGGTAGATTGAATTTGTTCAGGAGTTTCAAAATGTTAGGACATAGCCCCAACAGAGATGGCAGAATATGAGGAGAGCAAAGCTTCATGATAACAGTAATTTATCATATGGTTATCACTTTGGTCTATTTTTCTGTTTACCTACATGGTGAAGTTATCTCTAGCATTTAGTGGAAGAGGAGAAGTTTATTGTTGCTTACTCCAAGAAGCAGCTATTTGTTAAATCTACAGCTAGATTCTGAGAAAGCTTCTTTAAAAACATAAAGGGTGGAATCCTGGCCCACTGAAGTTAATAGGAATTTTGCCAGTGACTTCAATGCGGCCAGGACATTCACCCAAAGGGCAAAATTAATCAATTCCAAAGCCAGAAGGGACTATTCTGATCTACTCTGACGTTCCGTATAATACAGGCCATGGAACTTTTCCAGAATAATTTGTAGAGCGTATCTTTTAGAAAGAGATCAATAAATTAAAAATCCACTACAACCCTTGGTAAATAGTTCCAATGGTTTGTCTCAACATTAAAATATCATGCCTTATTTCCAGTCTGAATTGACTCACCTCAACTTTCAGCTACTGGATCACATTATACCTTTCTCTGCTAAATGGACGAGCCCATTTATTAAATATTTGTTCCTCATGTAGATATTTAGACTGTAATCAAGTCACCCCTTAATATTCACTTTGTTAAACTAAGTAGATTGAGCTTCGAGTCTATCACAATAAGGCACAGTTTTTAATCCTTGAATCACTCATGGCTCTTTGAACCCTCTCTAATTTATCAGCCTCCTTGAGTTGTGGGCACCAGAACTGGACACAGTTCTCCAGCAGCAGTCATACCAGGGCCAAACAGAGGTAAAATAACCTCTCTGCTCCTGCTTGACAGTCCCCTGTGCATTCATCCCAGGGGAACATAAGCTCTTTTGTCATACTGGGAACTAATTTTCAGCAGATTTTCAAGGGAGACTTAAGGGATGCAATGCTGAGCATTGCTATACCTAAATTTTAGGCACCCTGCCACATAATGCCATTCAAAGCCCTGAGTTCGGCACCCAAGCTCCTTATACAATGTGTGGGAAGACACAGGCGCCTTAGAATGAGATCTGCAAAAAGCCAACACAGCAGGCATGGAGCTGCCTAAGATAGGCCCTTTCCTTACCATGTCCTACTGGCTAAGCCCTGCCAAGGGAGCTAGTTGTCTAACTGCACATTTGAAGGAAGTGCCTCCTGGTTCTCAGGATTCACAGCTGTGAGTGCTCTTGGAGTTAGACACTTGAGTCAATCCTTCCTCATGGAAGGAAGAGCAGAATCCTTCTAGAAGGACCTTTGTAGCCCAGTGGTTTGCACACTCACTCAGGATGGGGGCAAGCTGAGTTCAAATCCCCCTGCTGCCTGATTTTGAGCAGGAACCTGTGCCCAGGTCCTCCTGCCAACTGGCTACTCTAGCCTCTGGTCTACAGGGTGTTCTGTGGGGAGGAGTGTATGAGAAAGAGTGGGAGTGATTTTATCCCAGTGGTTAGGGCACTCATGGGAAACACCAGGCAGAGTAAGGATTTATACTCAGGCCTTCTACATCCTGTGTGTGCTCTAACCACTGGGAGGGTGTGTAAGAGGCAAGGGAGGGTGGTACCTACAGGATTAGGTGGCAGTGATGGTTTTGTGAATGCCAGTGGCACATAAATGTCAGACTTGGTCACTTTGACAGAGTGAGTTCGGCCTGGTCTGCCCCTAAAACTTAGGTCAACCTAGCTACATTGCTTAAGAGTGTAAATTTTTTACACCCTGAGAGATGTCATTAAGTTGATCTAAGCTCCAGTATATAGATACAGTTGGTCAATGGAAAACTTCTTCCATCAACCTAGCAACCACCTTGTGAAGGGGTAGATTTACTACAACAAAAATAAAGCTTATCGCTGCGTCAGGTGTCTATAATACTGATGTGTAGTTTAGTACTGCAGCTGTGCCATTGTAGCGCTTGCACTGTAGACACCTTTAGTCTTAGAAGAAAAAGAACCTTCCTTCTCCAGCCCCATTATCATTTAATACTATGGTCTTCTAGCTGCTATACTTTCACTCCCAAAAACAAACCCACGCTCATTCTTCCTGGAAGGCAGAAGACAATTTCATTCTTTCAACAAGCCATTGTATATTGACTGGCTAACTGATAAGCAAGAACCGTCTTAAATCACAATGATCTTGCTAAGCCAGTATAATTAAGCATTGTTGTGAAGCATCAGAGGAATTCACAGCTGGGCTAACCTGTCACCACAGATGAGGAACAGTGAACAAGAGAAGGTTGGCATTGTTCATAGCATGTTTTTCCGAACTCAAGTTGTTTGACAGTGTTGGGGATGAGAAAACAGAGGACCGTAGCACTTTGCAAAAATCTCTTTCTGTCCTACTTCCAACCAACATCTTCCCTCCATGACCAAGACATTCCAGCTTCCAGGTACTTATTTATGTAGGCTTGGCTTGACATGAGTAAGGCCTTATCTATTGGGAGACATGATTAGGCCAGTTAAAGGGGTCAGTAAACTAAGACAGAATGTCTGAACTAGCTAAGATAAGAGAGGGAGCCATTTATGAAGAACAAAGTAGCAATGAATAAAATAAGCTGGGACTGTAAAGAATAGGACAGTGGTACATAGGCAAACATGCTATACAAGAAATGGTTCCTTCAAAGTAACCACACCAATCCCAAAATGCAATGGATGGCATATATAACATAATGTGTAAATACAAAGAAAGGAAGAGGTTTGCTGTGTAAGTTTGAATGTGTGGTATGCCCTGTACCCACAACCTACATTTGAACCTGATCAGCTCAAATGTAGTTTGATTGTATGCCAATAAAGAAACCTCAGTGATGAGTTTGGAGTTGAGTAGAGTTCTTGGGAATCAAGTAAATAAGGTCTTAGAGGCCACCTCAGCAATTTATAATTGACAAACCAAGATAAACACATTAACCCTATTCAAAACAGCTTGTACTCTAACTGCACTCTACTCTTATGGAGAATGTGCCTTTGGATATGCACCATCTGACATTGCTACTTACTGACTACTTAATAAGGTTTCAAAGAAATCCTGTGAGAAACAGGAAGACTGTAAAACAAATTCAGAAGTCATAACCTAAATGTAATTAATGTAAAGCTACAAATCGACACTTAAGCATCAAATTTTCAAGTTGCTTGGCCAGCTCTGGGCCACCCCCATGATGCAAAGTTGTCCTTAAACCAGGGTAGGATTCCCCTTGCATAGAGAATCAGTGATTGGCGTACAGCCTGTTACATTATCTCCCTCCTGGTCACCAGGACAGGGGTACTGTGGCCAGGATGTCATTACACCCCAGATGCTGAAATTGCCTCTTGCAGTAGTTGGCAGCTGGGACACTATCAGGGACAGGATCAGTAGAGCATAAATGTTGCTTAAAGTCAGGCTTGAACGCTCCTTTCCTGAGCTTGCCAAACTCTTCTTTGCTGCAGACCAGCATCTGGGCCAAAGAATGCACTTTAGTGGTGATTTTTTTTCCTACTGTGTCAAACAAAGGGGATTTCACCCTCTTAAGATGTTTTGCAAATGGTTCAAATAACTTTTACTGTTTGACCATGTCATTCCTGAAGGGCTGGTATTATTTCTTTGCCATCTTAAGAATGTAAACAGCTTTAGTTTGAGATATATAGATATCTATATATAGATATCTAGAGAGCTGACTTTCTCATGGAGCTACTAGACAACAGGGGAGAATGGTCTCTACTGCTCCTTCTCAGTTCCCTGAGTGTCAGCTCCAAGAATAGGTTCAATACTATTAGAGTGGCACTGGAAAAACAGAGTGAGATTTTATTTGCACTAGTGGAAATAAAGTAAATTTTCATGCTGCTTTTGCAAGATTAGATTCGAATGGATATGCTCATTGTTAATATTTACAGCACTAATGAGAAGAATACTTAGCATCTGTTATCAGAGGATCTCAAAGCATTCATACAGTAACTGTTCAACAGTTCTTTGAGGTAAGTATCCTAAAATCACAAATAATTAAAACTACTGTTTTAAAAACCCTCAAATAAAAGGGTTTCTGAAGAGGTATTGTTGTTTCTTCAGCAAACTTTATATTTGCTGTGCCATGATTATTCAACCTTCAGGTTTTGGAAGAGGAAATTAATGAGCAGAAGGAGACAAATGTCTAGAGTATCTCAGGTCACGTGAAACAATTAGGTTGTGTGAGAGTGTGAAGAAAGATTTTGCAAATATATGGGATTATTTTAAATGGAACAGCGCAACTAGGAATGGGCAAATTTCTTTTGCCTAATTTCAAACCTACTGCAAAACCGTGTTCATAATTCAGCTTGAAACCAAATTTGGGCTTCTGTCCTTCTTAGAAGAGACTGTGAAAAACTATCAGGAGGGAGAAAACAAGAAAGTCATAATGAAAAATAAAAGGTAGGGCCAAACTGATCCCTGATTTAACTCCATGGACTTCAAACTCATTTGATCCAATAGGTGTACCATATACAGGTTATCTTGGGGTCAGGAATCTTTTATCCCTCATGCAAAGCAAAGGCTTCCTTTTACTTAGAATTCATTCCTAAAAATGGACTTCTCTTGCTCCTGTTGGGGGAAAACTATGGGTGTGAAATTATAAGAAAAAATATTTGCAAATTAATTTTGTAAATCTTGAGGCTCCCAAATAGGTTTGCATCACCTTAAACTCCATGAGTTTTACCAACTCATATTTACAACCTTCAGAAATGGAAATATACAGAAAACAGATGTACTGAGATTTTGACCTTAATTCTTATGATTTAATGTAATTAATTATTTTAATGTTAATTTGTTGGGGCTTTCTAGGAGAGTAAGCCAGAATCATTATCTAAACACTGTTGCCCAAAGTAAAGGTTTAGCTACAGGGGTAAAGTGTGAAGATGTTGTGCCAAATACTGCTCTAAATTTATTTTGAATCTCCACTGAAGTTAATCTGGAGCTACTTCAGATTACACCAAAGTAATTTAGAGCAGTAAGTGATTGACCTCTATATTTTTCCCACAGTGTGCAGTGCATACTCTAGTGTAAACAATACTTTAGTATAAACAAGTATTTTTTCTCCCAAGCATAAGACTTGGAAATAGCTACTTATATATAGAAATGGTATTTTGTATCGTTCTCTCGAGTTGTGTTGTACTGAGGGAGGTGATGTATCTTCCAAAAAAGATTCAAGCCTCTCTAAAACCACACGATGAATTAATTTCAAAGAGGAAAGAAAAAAGTTTTTGTAACAAAGCAAAACTGAGCTGTCTAAATCCAGCAGCATAACATCATGAGGATATCAAAAACAGATTTCATTCTCAATATCATTGCTATGATAAAGTTTCTAATTAATTATAGCCATCCTCTGTCTCAGAATATCATGTTTTATTATTCACTATGAAGTAGCCACTCCTGATCCCACTAAAAATCAATGTCCAGTTTCCCAGTGATTCTATGGCATTAGGAGAAACCTCCATAACATTTTATAAAGTTCAAAGAATCATCAGAATGATAGCATTTGTTCTATTTGCTTTGTGTGAAAGCCTTGCTTTTTACTCCCACTCACATCTCAAAGCTGAGCCCAGTCATCCTCTATATCTTTAGCCCCCAAACCTCTCATAATAAGAGCTTTGAGTGCTCAGGGAATATCCAAACCTAGCAAATATTCATTGGTGTCCCATTCTTATTACAGCTGAACATCTCAAATACAGAGAAAAACTGAATGGGAAAAAAAATCACAAGGAATAGTAGTATATGATCCAAATCTAATTATTTGGCAAGACTGGGCCAAATTCTGCTCCATTACACTATTCTGCCCCTGGAGTAATTCCAGAGAAGGCTGTGGATTTATTCAGAAGTCAGAGCACTGGGAGCAGAATTTTAACTATTAGCTACGTTATCCTTTCAGATATTGTGACTGAGCAGCTTTTCTTGCTGATCTTTTTCACTACTATAGAGGTAGCATTTCTGTCAATGCTTCATTGTGTAAAACCCAATATTCACTGCAAAATAACTGATCTTATTAAGTCTTTAGCATGGAATACACAGCTTTGAAACAAAACTCTTCTCTCAGCTACCAGACCTAGAAACTAATTTTATTTCAAAACATAAGATACAAAAGCTTACGGTACATACTCTGTTGGTTCCTCGTCAAAAGGAAGAGCAGCCTGCAGTTCCAATGCATTAGTGACCCATTCCACATGAAACCCGTTAGTTCAGCTGTTGCACATTTAAGTCTGACTACTAACAGCCTGTTGGAAAAAATCTTGACCAACACGATGACGTAGACTACTCAGAAAAGATAAGCAAATAATAAATCTTTCCCCAGACAGACTAACAACACACAAAAAGATAAATACTTCTTTGTTAAATCAACACCAGGGTCATGGACATCAGTGTACTAAATAAAGACAAGTGTTTATTGTGATTTAATTGCAAGCATGGCCGGTAGCAGTACTTATTAATAAGGGTGCCTGACATTTCTCATTATAAGTCATTGTTTTCAGTTGCTTATACCTTTGCTGAACTTTAACCATTTGGCCTGAAATTGTCCATGCTGGATGTGCCTCAGGCTGAATATTTTTGGAAATTTTTAGCTCAAATGGTTCAGCCGTTTCTGAGAACACAGCTAGGGAAAAGCACAGAGACAGAATTTTTTAACCTGGGCAAAAATCTTTTCTTTTAAATGGTCTAGTGCCTATAGGCTTTGTAGTACTGTAACAGCATAGCACCCCCTCTCATAAGCACCCCTTCTGGTCAGGTGTGTCTGCAGTCTTTAAATAGTCCCAGCCCTGGTATCAGGCTGTACCCCCTGGGCTTCCTCCCTGGAGACAATAGTTTCATCCTCTCTGGTCTGTTCTGGCCCCAGCTGGACCACTAAATAGTTCAACTCCCTTCTGGGGGGTTCATTGCTGTCCAACTGTAGGCCACTTCCCCAGTGGCATATGGCAGGGAAGAGAGAAACTAAGGCTCACCCATTACTCCTGATCCCAGTCCAGGGACCCTAAGAATAGCAGCAACATGCCACCATGTCCCTTTAGCAAAACTGCCTTCAATTCCCTGAGCCACTTTCCCACAGCCCCAGAATGCATCAAAACTTCACTCTTACCTCAGGGCTGATCTAAATTCAGGCCCATCAGCTAACCACGAGCGCTTCTTCACTCCCTCAATCCCTACCCATGCTGAGCTGTCCATGGTGCTACCATCCCCATTAGCCAGCCAAGAGCATCCTCTGTACTCCAGCAGAAAACTGACTGACATTGCTGCTGCAGCTCCTTTTTATATGGCCCTCCGGGGCCCTGGATGGCTGATCCCTGCAGCCTCTCTGATTGGCCGTTTCCCCTGCAGCCATTCTAGGCTGCTTGGAGGACTTAACTTCACTGTTCCTTTCCTGGGACAGGTGTGGCAGGACCCTGAGGCCTCCAGCAGGAGTCTTCTGAGCCTACACCACCCAGTTACAATCAGGGAGTTGAAATTTGGAAGGAAGGAGTGGCTTTTGTGGCAAGGATATGCCTTTTACCATGTCTATGAAAGTCTGCCCAAGTTATAAGTGTTTGAAAAATTGCAGTTTCACAGGCACAGCAGGGACTTGCTAGAGCTTAACTGCTAAAATCTCAGAAGCTTTCATCCTCACTGAGCATTCTCCATCCCCTCACAGCTCCTACTATGATCAGATTTCACAGGCACCATCTCCACAGCTCTGAGCTACAGGGGCTTAGAAGGCCTTTCCCTGTAATAACTGCTCTAGACTAGAGTGGCGACAAGCACTGGAACGCTGTTGCTCTTTTCATCTTAATGAGCCTCCTGTGGCACCCAGGAAGCATGGTTGAGGAAGCTATCTGAGTCCAAAGTAGAGGGGATAAAAGCCTGACCAAGAGGTGGGGAATTATTAGAACAAATCGTCCAGTGACACTGGGATTGCAGGGATGCAAAGAGAAAGAAACTGACTGGGAGGTGGTCGAAGAGAGACTGGGACTGAGAGAGTCTGGGGCTGTCTGGACAAAGAGACTGGGACTTGGAACCTGTGTTGGGGAAACAAAGGAGAATGAGACAGAGCTGATAAGGAGCTGGATTGTGGGGAGAGAACTCAGAGTGGCTGGGCAAAATGACTGGGATAAGGAGACAGGGAGAGGTTGGGGGAAAATTGAGACTGAGTGAGGAGCCAGGGAAGAGACAGTGGGGCTGGATGTGGCAGGGCCTGCTCTGGGCACAAATCAGGGTTGTATAGTGCAGGTCTGTAGAACTCCTGCTTCATTTGTTGCAGAAGTTGGATGGTATATAGTGAACAAGGCAGGGGGGATCGCAGGAAGAAAATGGAAGGCCTCATGGCTAAGACAGCTGAACATTTCTGTGGAAAACTCAATTCAATCCCTGCCTCTGCCACAGAGTTGCCTGTGTGGCACTGGGCAAGTCACTTACACTAAACTTTTCAGAGGTGTCATGTTCCTAATTTTATCTCAAAATGTAAGATACAGAAGCTTACGTTACATACTCAGTAGCTAGTTCCTCATCAAAAGTCAGAGCAGCAGTTCCTCATTTTCTGAATGCCTGGCTTGAGACAAACTGGGTGAGGTAATATCTTTTATTGGACCAACTTCTGTGGGTGAGAGAGATAAGCTCTGGAGCATACAGACAGCTTGTCTTTAGGTCTGGGAAAGGTACTCTGTGTCACACAGAGTTTACCATGATGAGAACCATAGGAACATCCATGAGGAAATTAATAACTCTGTCTTCAGGGTAGAGTTTGAATAGTGTGCAGAAAATAAGGTTGAGGCTAAACATGAAGTAATGAAAACAAAGCAAATTATTGAATAGCTGCTCACGAAGTGAGCCCCATTCATCCTCAGCACTGAGAGAGGCAGGGGTCCTGTATGTGATCATGTAACTAAAGACTATATGATAATGCACACATGCCCAGGGTTGAATCTGGCATTTCCTAACTTATGAGCGCTTGACTTTGCAACCTTAATAGTGTGTCAAGACTGGGTAAAGTGAGAGAGGGAAAGATGGTATCACAGGTGACAGATGGCTAGGGTTGGGGGGGAAGGGGACAAGCCCTCCCCCCCCCAACTCTCTCTCTGCCTCAGTGGTGTAGCGCTGCTGGAGAAGTTTAGAGCATTGCTGCAGCACCAGAAATCCAGGGCAGATACACTCTGGAATTTCAGAAACCATCTGCTCCCACTGATATATGCGCACAGACAGCTGAGGCCAGAGATGCTTTTTTCCTCCCTCTTGTGCTAACTTGCTGGCAGGGTAAAAGGCGGGTTAGAGGACTAACATAAACACTAAACACTCTTCCTTCCCCTGCATGAGATGCTGGAGAGCCTGAGTAGGACCAATAGGGGCATGCGAAGTTCCCAGGGTATGTCTACACTTAGGGTGACCAGATAGCAAGTGTGAAAAATCAGGACAAGGGGCGGGGACTAATAGGCACCTATATAAGACAAAGCCCCAAATATCGGGACTGTCCCTATAAAATCAGGACATCTGGTCACCCTCCCGACACTAATTAAAAACCCACAGCCAGCCCATGTAAGATGACTTGAGCTTGCGCTAAGTGGCTGTGTAAATGTGGCCAATGCCTCCTAATATGCAAGCAGCAAGAAACCAATGGGCTGGACCAAGGAGCCAGGCCCAACCCCACAATAGTTGCTGTTGATGCGGGCTGGATTGGAGACGAGTTTAGTCCCCCCTCCCAAGAATATTTTCAACAGCCACCTATGCTTGTCCTAAATAGAGAGTGGGGAGGGAAATAGAGTGAGACAAGGCTAACAAGATATGGAAGGCTAGACTGAGTCCCACAGTGGTTTTAAAAAGTAAGGAAGGCACCTGGAAGATTAGCTGTAACCCAGAAATGCACTTCAAAACTCTAGAGAGCAGGCCCTCAAACTGTGTTCTATCATCTAGGGAACATTGACTGGTGGTCTGCAGAGAGCTGATTGGTCACATGGTGCTGACCCTTCCCCTTTATTTCCAGCTGCTAAATTAAATTGAAAGACAACTAAAAATACACCACGAGGAGCTTTTCCTATTATTTTTTTACATAAGGAAATTATTCTAGTAGTCATGGAGATGCTTTATGTGATCGAGAGGGGATGTGGACCACACCACTGCAAGTAGAAGAGGAGGTGGTCCACAAGAAAAGTTCTGTATGAAAAATTTAAGCTCTGTTGTGTAAAATGTGGGCATGGCCCACATAAAGGGGTATGAAAACTTTTGTTCTAGAGGTTCTATGCCTACTTATTCCAGAAGGCTAATGCAGAGCTCTGATGATTCCTTGCAAAAAAGCTTTTCTTCGAACAGTGTGGTAAAAATCTAATGTATTGGCATAGAATAATACAGTGTCTATTGTAATCTTTTAAGCGCAGTTTCATAAAGTCTTTAAGAAAATGACTTTGAGCATTCTGCTATAGCACAAAGAGAAAGAGACTGATTTTAGACTTTTTGCTTTTTACAATTCTGACCATTATACATAAAGTCACATGATGCCCTGGCTCTTGAAACATAACTGAATGACATCTGTTAGGTAATGCTCTGCCACACCTGCCGGTACTTGATATTTTGCAGTCTAGCTACCAGAAAGTCTGGTCAGTTTCCCTGACTGATCCTGTAAAAACTAGCTCTTCCCCTCTTGTATCAAATGTATTTGATTTCTACTTGGACAAACAATTCCCTCTCCCGAAACAATAGGTTTCTATGGATGAATTACTGGGTCATTACTATGTGTTTTCATAGTTGGTTTACATTACATATTACAAGGCAGTTCAGCATAAAAACTACAGTAACAAAAGGAAGGAGGAAGATACTAAGCAGATGGGGAGGAAATGAGCAATGAAATCTTGTATATTTTCAATGAGTTTTCTGTGCAGCTTTGATTCTTTGGTCACAAACCCAAATCCTATTTTGTATATATACATACATACATGTATGCAAGTCAATGTACACGTGCACACACGTCTCATTTTCATGTGATAAAAGAAATATCTCATGAGTAACTAAATGTATGCAACCCACAGCCTGTCCGGGACTGGGAGTTGTGTAGAGGCAACATGCCCAACTTCTGCCAAAGACCGGGCCCCTGTGGACTAGGAAGCACCATACGTTATTCTCTAGTCACTTTTTTCAGCTGATGCTCTGAGCAGTGTTAATGGCCTCCAGAATCAGCTATATCCAATTTTCTTATGTCAAGCCAATGTGATCTGAGATCTTTGATGGACAGAGCATAGGGAAGAAATCCAAAGACCATCTGAATATGTGATTAAATATGGAACATCTCAATCTATTCAGAGCTGCAGGATCATCTGGTGTAAATTTGTGTAGCATCATTTACTCCCATGGAGCAACATGAGTTTACATCCGATGCAAATCTGACCCCCTTTGTTTTTGTCAAAACCCGTTTCAATGATCATTACATTGCTACCCTGTAGCACCTCCTGCTGAGTTAGTGTGGCACTGCACATACTCCTTGCCTCACTTTCCCTTCTCAGAAAGCCCATAACTCCACTTCAAGCAATCTGGATGCTTGATTCAATAGTACCCTCCGTGGGGATGGTTTATTATAAAACCTCATGCAAAAGAGTCCATAACAAAAAGTCCCAAATAAAAGTCTGGCTTTCAGGGCTCCAGTGAAGCCTGCCCTCTCCACTCTGTTACCAATCCACTCTGTCTCCTCTCCTTATGGCAAGAGCTCCAGCCCTCCTCTGCTTGGAGCTGAGTACTTCAATGAATTGTCTCTTTCCTTATCAAGAGCCCTCATCTCCCCTCCTGGAGCTAGTTTGAAATTCAGCCCACTATAGGGTCTTTTCCAGCATCTCTCTCAGTTGGTCCCACTTAGTCCTCAGGATCAGAAGTTTGGCAGTCTCCCTCCCCCCCCCAGTGCCTGCCCTGCTATGAGGAAGGAGGAAATTAATCTAGTCCCCTTCTCCCAGCTCACCCCCAATTGGTTGGGTGAGAGGGGAGCCTCTTGGCCCCACATCCTCAAAGAAACAGTAATGGGATTTCCTCCAGAACACTTCTTACTCCTGGTCTGCTTTCTTTCTCCCAATATCTCCCATGTCCTTGCATCTATAATTGGACCATTCAACTTTTTAAGAGTGCTGGCAGGCTGGACTGACCATTAGGCAGTACTGACCTTAATTGTCAGACTAGCTTGTCACAGTTGGGGTTCCTGGTAGCCTGGTGGAGAGGAAATGGAGAAGGTGGAAGGAAATCTTCAGCTATTAGATAACAGAACTTGGATGCCATAGTAATAAATGCTATATGAAAAAACTTAAATTAGAAAGGCCTCTAGTAAGCACATGAGGACCCCTTGAAGAATTTGTAAATGACTTAAGCCAAACAAAAAGGCAAAATTCTGCTCTGCTTATTTAGTTCCATGGAGTTTAAGTTCAGCCTGGAATTTGGACCAGCGAGTCCAAGCTACCAAGAATTCTATAAGACAATTTGTGACTATAAAAGATCAAGCAAGATTCATTCATGGAAGGGACCAGTATTTCAGGATCTTGAGGTTCAATTAACTGATAAACCTGGCTTTTAAAAGTTTGGTCATAAATATAAATTTATCCAAGACAGAATTTTAATCTAGGAGTTCAAAAAGAGAAGTAACAGTCTTGGTTTTATGAAAAATGCAGTGATCTCATCTGGTCTTTATAAAAATGTCTTAGATTTATAATCTGTTTTTGTTTTTTGACTTTTCTACAACAAATCATAGGATGTTTCCTTCCTCCGATTTTAGGACACTAATCTTATGATAAAGTCAGATGAAATAATTACAGTATACCTATTAAAATTGTCTCCTCTTTATAGTACTTTCCAATTCCTTGTTTTCTTTATATACACACTCAGAAATTAGAACTAATCTAAAAAATGTATTTGTGGGAGTTTTTTGCTTTCAAAAATTTCATTTAAATTTCAAAATTTCAACAATTCCCACCAGTTTCATTAGAAACATTCTTTGAGAGTTAGTCTCCTCAATTTTTAACTTTTCAAAAGATATTAATTACATCCAGGTAAGAAAAGTATCTGCAGAGTTCTGATTTATTTTGTTTGGTTTTGTTACTTGTACAACATATCGGTATGTGAAAAAACGCATGAAATTTTTTCTTAACATTTTGTATAATGATTTTCACAGTTCAAAAAAGTAATATTGTGATAAATTAAAAGAGCTTTTTGAAAAATAACGATGAGCATCCATTTTGCACAGCCTTCAATTGGATCATAATCTGACCCACAATTTAATAGCAGACACCATAGGCTAAGAGGAAACTGTCACAAAACTTTTCTAGTCTACCTGCTCTTTAGCCTGACTATAAATTTCTTTTTTACTATGTAAATCCCTTATGACTTCACACTAGATAGAAAATATGTAACAGGACTTAGCTGTAGGGTTCTGTTCTCTTAAAATAAACAACAAACAAAAAATCCCTTAGCCATTGTGATTCTCTACTAGTCTATTTTTGCTCATGAGACTACAACAGCACACACTTCTTGGATCTTATATGATACAGGCAATAAAAAGGCACTTGCAAGTCATTACATTTTACTCAGGGAACCAAAATGTCACTAAATTTACAACCAATGTTAGCTAAGTCAACAATATGTGGCAATCTACTTTTTAACATTATCATTTTTACAACTTCATTTGAATGTTTAGCTCTGCATCGATACCTTCTGTTAAGGACCTTTTCAAAAGTACTGCCTTCTTTCTGAGTGATCAGATATGGCATGGACAGGTGGATCTTGTTTACCTTGGCAAGCGTGCAGGGTATCAGGAAGAAATATTGACAAGTGAGGAGCAAATTATTCCAGCTCAGAAAAGACTATAGTAAATTTTCCTCACCTTTGTGGTTCACTATAACACCATCTGGACCTGCTTTTAGAAACCAGACAAAGTAACATGGATGTAGTTGAGTTTATAAATTGTATACATTTTCATTTGAGTCTTCAACCCCAGTACATCTGTCCCAGGGTAAGTAAATCCCAGTTCTTTCAGAAAAATCTGTCTTCCTTTTTTCCCAGAGGCAGGGGTTTGGTTTTGCAGTTTGTTTGGGGGAGGATTTTGCTTGAGTTTTGGGGTTTTTGGCCTCGAGGTGAACTAAATAGTGTTTCTTTTCTATTTTTTTTCTAGGATGTGAATGAACAGATGAATGGCTTCCTTAAAGTTCAACAGAGACTGTTCTTAATAATAATCCGTGTTATCCAGTCGCATATCCCTGATTTTCCATCCCGGTCCTGGTCCCAGCACAAGTTAGAGCACCCAGAAGACTTCCCTAGCTTGCATCAATTGGCAATGGTCCCCTAGATAGCATAAACCAGCTGACTGGAAATTACTGGTGTGGACTGAACACTGGCCACCACCCATCTCAATTATTACAGAGGTCTTATTTCTGTCAGTGCTTCTTATGTAAAATCCAATATTCATTGCAGAGTAACTGATCTAACTTAAGTCTTTAGCACGGAATACACGGCTTTGAAACAAAACTTCCTCCTCAGGTATCAGGCTACAAACTAATCTTAGTTCAAAATGTAAGATACAGATGCTTACCGTACCTTCTCACTAGTTAGTTCTTCCTAAAAAGTCGGGGCAGCCTGCAATTCCAGCACATTAGTGACCCATTCCACATGAATCTCACTAGTACAGCTGTTGCACATAGGAGGCTGACTTGACTTTACAGCCTGTTGGAAAAATCTTAACCAATCAGACGATGTAAACATTAACCATCCTGAAAAGATAAGCAGATAATAAATCTTTCCTCAGACAGACTAACAATGCAGAGGAACATAAATGCCTTTTGCTAAAATTCAACTCAAATTCAAAATTCTCTCAGAAATACAATTACCATTCTTCACCCAGCTTTAGAGGAAGTCCAGACTCTAGAACGTTCTGGTAGGCAGGCTGCCCTCAGAGTCAGAGGCCTTGGAAGCCCCGGGAACCCTGACTGAGATAGCCCACCTGGTCTGAGCTGCCAAGGAGCGCAAGCTTGGAAGCTCAGGTTCCCAGGTCTTCCAGGCTCCCTGCTACCTGTCAGGTGGGCTGATGAGAAGCTAGGAGCCTGGAAGACCATGCTTAAGAGCAGCCAGGCCTTCAAGTTGGCAAGAAACCAGGCACGTTTCAAAACTTGCTTTGCAGTCAGGATCCCAGCTGAGTTGGTCCTGGGAAAGAGTTACAAAGTGATCTCACAAAACTGGGTGACTGGGCAACAAAATGGTAGCTGGAATGCAGTGCTGAAAAATGCAAAGCAAAGTACATTGGATAACATAATCACAACTATACACACAATATGACGACGTCTAAATTAGCTATTACCACTCAAGAAAGAGATCTTGGAGTCACTGTGGATAGTTCTGGGAAAACATCCACTCAATATGCAGCAGCAGTCAAAAAAGCTAACAGGATGTTAGGAACCATTAGGAAGGGATAGATAATAAGACAGAAAATATCATGATGCTGGCATATAAATCCATGGTACGGCCACACTTTGAATATGGCATGAAGTTCTGCTCTCCCCGTCTCAAAAAAGATATATTAGAATTGGAAAAGGTATAAAGAAGGGCAATATAAATGATTAAGGGTATGGAACAGCTTCCATATGAAGAGAGATTAAAAAGATGGGGACTTTTCAGCTGGAAAAGAGATGATCTAAGGGGGATGTGATGCAGGCTATAAAATTACAAATGTGTGAAGAAAGAGAGTAAGAAAGTGTTATTTACTCTTTCATGTAACACAAGAACCTGGGGTCACCTGATGAAATTAATATGCAACAGGTTTAAAACAAACAAAAGGAAGTATGTCTTCACACAACGCACAGTCAAACTGTGGAACTCATTGCCAGGGCATGTTGTGAAGGCCAAAACTATAATGGGGTTCAAAAAAGAACTAGATAAGTTCATGGAGGATAGGTCTATCAATGGCTATTACCCAAGACGGTTGGGGATGCAACCCCATGTCTAGGTTGGGGATCCAACCTCTAGTCTCTGACTGCCAAAAGCTGGGAGTGGACGACAGAGACTGGATCATTTGATGCTTGCCTGTTCTGTCCATTCCTTCTGAAGCACCTGGCATTGGCCACTGTCAGAAGTCAGGATACTGGGCTAACTGGACCATTGTTCTGACCCACTATGGCCATTCTTATGTTCTTATGAATGTATAGATTTTGACAAATCAGCAAATTCCAATGAAAAAATATTTCCTTTAAATTTTTCTGATCAGCTGCACCCATAGCTTCTGTTTGCGCTATAGCATATAGCTATACAATTGGATGTTTTTGTAAGAGATACGCTCTAGGTATATTATTTCAGGGAAGTTCTCTGGCCTGTGTTATACAGCAGGTCAGACTAGATGATCACAGTAGTACCCTCTGGCCTTGGAAGCCAAATGTGTTAGAGAGTCGTGTAGTCTTGATTTAAAGACTTCAAATGGAATAGAAGCCATAAATAGATACATTAAATGGTGGATTTACCATTAGAACAAAATGTACATCTTGTTTCTAGTCTGGATCTGTCTAGCTGCAGCTTGCAACCACTGGACCCTTTTCTGGTAAAGAGCCATCCACTATCAGAAATGTCTCCCCCAAGAATGTACTTGTAGCCTGTGATCAAGTCCATTTCTCTTGGACAAGCTAAATAGATTGAGCTTCTTAGTCTCTCACTCTGGGGCATGTTTTCCAGACCGTTAGTCATTTTCATGGCTCTTTGTCTGAACCCATCCCAAATGTTCAATGTCCTGTTTGAAGTACGGTCACCAGATCTAGACACATTATTCCAGTAGTTGTGTTACTGTGGTAATGCTCGCTACCTTCTTACTCCTACTTGATATACCCCTCCTTATATAGCCAAGAATTGTTTACCATCATAGCTACAGCATTACATTGAGATCTCATGTTTAATTAGTTATCTGCCCTGACCCCTAAGGATATATATCTACACTGCAATTAAACATCCATGACTGGCCCATGTCAGCTGACTCAGGCTCATGGGCTTGTGCTACAAGGCTGTAAAATTGCAGGGTAGATGTTTGAGCTGGCACTGAAGCCTGGTCTTGGGATCCTCCCTCCTCATGGGATCCCAGAACTTGGGCTCCAACCAAAGCCCAAGTTCTGGGAATCTGTTGGGGGAGAGAGTCACAAGACCTGGGATCCAGCCAGAGCCCAAACATCTGCCCTGCAATTTTACATCTACATAAGCCCTGCGAGCCAGAGTCACCCTACACAGGCCAGCTGCAGATGTTTAATTGCAGTGTAGACAGACCTTAAGTCCTTTTCAATGTCAGTGCATTCCAGGATACAGTTCCCGCACACACTTTTAAGTGTGATGCACAGTCTTTGTTCCTAGATGGCTAGCCTGGCATTTGCCTAGATTAAAAGACATGCATCTCCCAGGAGTGCTCTACCAATTTTTATATCATTTGCAGATTTTCTAGAAATGATTTTTTTTATATTTTATTTTCTTCAGGATCATTGATGAAGATATTCACTAGGGCTAAGAACAAATCCCCGAGGGACCCCATTATAAATACCCCCACACTCACCATTAAAGGGTGGAGTCAACAGGAAAGTGAGGCCCAAATTTATGCATTACAGGACAATTAGAAGAATTAATTGGCCAAGGGTAAATGCTATTTAAAGATGATTAAGGAAGAAGTAGGCAGGTAGACACAAAATACCAGGACAGGTGACTTATTTCTCATAAGTGAAAGCAATTAAATACATTGATCTATATTTACTAAAGCAAAGCACAAATATAAGATTCATAACGTGAAAGACAAACAATAACCGCCATATTTCCAAGGAGATGATGCATTACAGGAAATTCTTATCTTGAAGTGATGACAATAGTGTAAACTATAAACAGTAACATCCTGGGGAGATATGGAGTAGGTGCAGTAGGTCCTTTTCCTACCATCTCTGGAGAAGTGTCCCTGTAAAGACTGATTTAGTTGTACCACTCTTGCTTTTCAAAAGTACATCACTTAATACCTAGTTAAAGAAAGAATGAAAAATAAATCATTAACAGAGCAGTAATATTGCCTGGTATATAAAGGACATGAGTTTGTAAGTTAAATGTAAAATACTTTGATGCAGCATTTTAACTAAAGGCCGTTCTAGGAACATGACAAACATGACCTAAATCTCTCTGTCAAGTCAAATACTGACTTGTCAGAATAGACTTATGGTTAAATCACTGGACTAGAGATCATATGATATCAGTAGACCTGTGAGAATAATGGATTTTCCAGGTCACTGGCAATTTCAATAAGTAAAAAAAAATTATTTCAGGTCAAATGAAATGTTTCAGTCTGACAAAATCAGAACATTTCATTTTAATTTTGACCATTTTTTAATGTTAGGACTTTGAAAAACTAAAAATAAAGGAAATTTTTAATCAAAATCACATTTCAAACCCAACATTTGAAACATTTCATTTGAAAGGTGTCAAAAGAAAATATTTCAATTATTTTGAAACTTTTTTAAAGAAAATAATCCGGTGAAACTAATACAGATTTGTGAAACATTTCAGTGTCACCAAATCTGCATTTTTTACTTAAAAAAAAGTTTTGGCCAAAATATTTCACCCAGGTCTCCCACAGCCTTCTTGTATGTCCTTGGCGAAGTCCTTCAGTCTTCCTTCCTCTGTTCCCATGTCTGAAATGAGGCTAATACTCACCACCTCTCAGTTAGGGAGTTTACAGGATAAATTCATTACATGTTTATGAGGTGCTCCCATGGTGTAGTGATGCAGTTTGATAAGTATGTAGATAGATTGTTACATTTGCAAAACTTTTAGGAGCTTCTGTTCAAAGTTATAAAGACATTGGGAAGGAGGAAGTGAACAAAATTAAAACGTTGTAAATCACAAGAAGCATTTTTAAAACATTCCAATGTACTAATTAAACCTCTCTTTGACCTGATGCTTCTGAAGCGAATTCACCATGATGGAGTCATATTTAGAATCATTTTTGCAAACTGTTATGGTTAATAGCTACATCTCCTAAGCCTCATTAAGTGAGCAGTCACACATTTGTGATTGTTACGCCAATCCTGAAAGCACTTAGAGGCTCTTTCTAGACCTTGACAAAGTATGTTATTTAAGTGCCAACTTTGCTCAGGAATTGTACAAGACAGAACATACAGTCAGCCCATGCCCTGACCAAGATATTTCAGTAGCTACTAATTACTTTGGATGTCTCAGATTTTCAGGTACTCAACTTGAGACACTGCCTCCTAAAATCAGGCCCCTTTTAAAAAATATTCGGGGGGTGGGGGCAGCTAAAAACTGAGGCAAATAAAATCACTAATCACTTTCGAACATTTAGGCTTTACTGTCCAGAACTGAGCAGCAAGCAATAGTCCCATTCAAGACAACTGTACAAAATGAAGGGCATTTGTGTAAGGTAAATTTTCACAAGAAAAAACAAGAGAAAACAAACTCATTCCAGTTTATTATGATTTCTCCTCAGAGCTAATTAACATTTCACTCCATCCCTTACATAGAACTGGCCAAGAGTTTCTGAATGGAAATTGCTAAAAAATATCTATTTTTTTAAAATTAAAATAAAAAACTCTGTTAAAAATGAACAGTTAAAACCCAAAAATTTCCGGTTTTAAATTTGTTTTTGAGAGTTCCACTCTTATGCATGATACTCATAATAATTTTACTTTTCTATATGTACAACTACATACCAGATTAGATATTTCTCAGATAACTTGATTTCCCTACCTCCTAAAATATTAGCTTTGTGTAGAAACATTAAACAAAATAAAATAAAAATAACTCAATGAATGCTTTTGTTTATGGACTCAGGCCCTGATTCAGGAATGCATCCCTATTAAATTCCACAGGGGTAGCTGTGTTAGTCTGTATACAGTAAAAACAAGAGTCCTGTAACACCTTAAAGGCTAACAAATTTCTGTGGGTATAAGCTTTCATGGACTGCATCTGACAAGTGAGTTGCTGCCCATGAAAGCTTATGCCTACAGTAATTTGTTAGTCTTTAAGGTGCTACAGGACTCTCATTTTTTCATCCCTGTTAAGACAGCACTTAAGCACATGCTTAACTTTAATGCTTAAGGATGATCCTGAAAAGAAGTGGACTTAAAGCACATGCTTTCCTGGAAGAGGGCTAAGGTGATCAAATACAGTTGACGTTGGTTTTGTTTCAACTTACCTGCCGTATGTATTTCCTTTCCATCCCCAAGACCCAGAAAAGCTAGTTCAAAATAGCTCAAAGTGTATAATTTCCTACTTTATCAAGGAGTTCAGTGAAAGTCATGACAAATGGTTCCCATGAAGGCAGAGTCATCTGGTGAGAACTTGTCACATATGAGCTCTAACTGAAAGCAGCAGGACATATGGGAGAAAGACAAGGGAGTGAACTCAGTTCTGCAACCAAAAGGTGACTGTTTCTCCATTTCCATATCATAATGCAATACACTGGGCCCATTTGGTACATGGGTACCACTCCCTGTGAGTTACACACAGGATGGATTTCACCAGGGTAGTATGGTTGTCAAGCTGTCCTACAGTGACTCAAGAGTGTGAGTACCAGCCTCACAGCAGACTGGTAAGAACCAGGGCATATGCCCCAAATTGGCTGTGAGTTCTATACTTAAATTTCATCAACCAATTAGCAAGTGTAAATGCTACTATAATAGTGTCAGGCACTATAATAGCCTTAACATGGAGTCACAGAGCGTCACCTTGGTTACTCTGATATATCCTGTCACTTAGGCAAGTTTACCTTTGTGATAGATAATCCCTTACACCACTAATCACAGCAACAATATTCAGGTTACTTCCCAGTCCCAATGAACCAATTATTAACCCTTGGTCAATTGCACCTTAGATATCACATCAAAAAGAACAGTTGCAGCCAATTCTGTAATAAACTATATACAGATTTATTCATCGGAAAAGGAAATGAGTTATTTACAAGGTTGAAGGAGGTGAACACACATATACAAATGAGTTACGAACAAGTTTCAAAAAGGTGACAGAAGGTTCTGTATTAAGTATCGTCTATGGGTATGTTTGCATGGCAACTTAAGCCCAGGGTTAGCGGGACTTGGATCAGTTGATCTGTGTTAGAGAACCTGGGGCCTGAGCCAGATTTTTAACCTTACATTAAGAATTTTCAAAGCTGGGCTTGCACCTGGGGCTCTGGAGTTCACACTTACCTGAGTCAAGTCAGCCAGATCCGAGACTCCCTAATGCCCTCCCTAAATGTGGCAGCTCTAGCCCTTTGACCGTGGTGAACTGAGGGAAAACTCTGATGCCCACCCTGCACATTACAGGACATTTGAACAGCCTGCCTGCTTAGCAACACGGAGAAGACCCCTTTTCAAGAAGTTCTCTTGCTCGTGTTTTCACTCCTGTGTGAAGAAACAGGCAACAGCTTCCATAAGGTGCTGGGGGACATTTCAGTGGCATTTTCTGACCATTTCCCACCAAAGGCACAATGGTGTACTGGGAGGCAGCGGGGAGGGGAGGGCTATGCCTCAGAGGAACTTCCCCCTGCTGTCGCAGCCGGCCAGGGACCGCCGGGCTTTAACATCCCCAGCAGCCACGTCGACCCCAGTTCAGGCCTGCCAGTGGCCCAGGGTTCCCACTGAGGGGGGAGCAAACATCCTCCCAGCTTCTCCGGCCCTGTGCTGGGCGCAAGGAGTGAACCGCAGGGACCCTGGCCATGCAGGGTCCAGGCAACCAAAGCCAGGGCTCCAGCGCACAGCCCAGCATACCCCTCCCCCTGCTCTGCCGCTGAGTGGCCTGGGGGCATCTGCGTCTGTCACTCCCACTCCCCATGCACCCGACGCTCCCACAGCAGGGAGGTGTGGGGGAGAGCAGGAAACGGGTCTGCATACACCCACCACCACCACAGGGCGCTGTCACTGCCACTGACCGGGGAGAGGGGATGCAAATGTAAGTATTGGCACCCGGGCACTGGAGATCCATGGTACACCTCGGCAAAGGCACCTGACAGAGCTTCAGATGCAGCAGGAAGAAGAGGTGGAGGAGGAGAAAGAGTACCCTAGCATGGCAGACTTGTACTGGCACAGCAGCTCATACAGGCTGGTGCAGGGCCACAAGCCCAGGCCAGTGGGATCCGGAGGAGACTTGTTTGTGGGGAGTTTTTTTTTGCTAGGGTTTGCTGGCCCCATTCAGTCGCATGGTGTGGGTGGGCCCGCTCCGTGAATGGCAGCTGCTGGAACTAGCAAACTAGGAGCTGCAGCCCTCAGGAGAGGCAGCAGCAAACAGCTGGGAGCTGCAGGGACAGCCCCTGTTTTCCTGCTGCTTCCCAGGGAGCTAAAGCAGCAGCCCCTCCCTGAAGCTCCCAGCTGTTTGCTGCTACCTCTACCCCAGGAGCTAACACAAGGAGCTTGAGGGTGAGGCCACTCTAGGTAAAAAAGGGGACATGCCGGGAGGGGAGCATGACTTAAGAGGGGGGTTCATTTGGTATAATTACATTGCTATGGGGTGTGTGGGTGGTGTTAATGGCATGGATCTTTAATTTCCCAAAATTCATCTCTCTAGTTTAAACATCATTATAGCTCTGCTCTTACAATAAAAAACCCTTAGTCTGCCTGGCTTTTAAAAAAAAACAAAAACAAGCACACACCCAAAAAACCTAGCTCCTAATTTCCTGACTTTTTTCTTTTAACAATACAGTATCTTTCCCCAGCTCCTTGCAACATTAATTAAGTTAGTTTTCTAGGTTTGAATGAGAACCTTTTACATACCCTGAAGTGGCAGAAGACAAGGTGTAAAATAACATGCACACCTGTTAAAATAACAGCACACACACCTAAAAGAAGAACCATAGTTACATGGAGTTACATAGTTACATCCCCCTTTAAGCTCCTTACTCTTGTCTATATAAAACTGATTTCCCCATAGAAATTTGATGGACTGTGCTGCTGGCCCACTGGCAAACCCCAGCCCAAATCCATGTTCTTGTGTTGATGGACAGCATCATCTGTGTTCATGTTTAGTTGTCTTGCAATTCTCTGTGTCCACAGCCAGTACAACTGATGAGTTAATCAGCACCTGTTGGAATCAAAGTTGGGTTTTCGATTGTGTGAGTCAGAAGGGCTAAGGGGCAGCTAGAGAGTGATAAAAGGGAGATATATAAGCTCTAGATTGATCTGGGCCATGTCCCTGTGAACTGAGGGAAGGTCAATTAGGAGCACCTGAGGCCAATTGAGGCCCAACCAGAGGCCTGAGAAAAACATCTGCTCCAGCCAGGCAGCTGGGTGAGAGGAAGAAGAGCTGGAGAAGTGTGGTGGCTGATGAGAAATACAAGAGAACCTAGTGAAGGAGAACATTAGGAGGGAAGCTTGCCTGCTGAATCCCAGAAGCTGAAAGGACATGGCGGAACAATAGCCCAGGGGAAAGTAGCAGCTGTAAGCACTGGTGGCAGTGCATAGCTGCTATTATTAGGGCCCTTGGCCTGGGACCTGGAGAAGTGGGTGGGCCTGGGTCTCTTGACCCACAGGGCATTACCGGGCTGGCCAACACTTGGAAATAGGGGCCATGTTGGGCACCCTGACCCTCCATGAAAAAGAAAAGTGCGGGACCCACAGTAGTTGAGCTGGTAATTTGTCACAACTGTGAAATTAATTGAACCTGCATCCAGCTGTGGGAAGGGTTGGAGAATAAAAGGATAATTGTCAGTGTGGCCAGAGCTAATGAAAAACATAACCCTGTAAAATTATCATCAGGGTTAAAATACTTATCGCGTAGATCCCATCCTGGACCTGCTGAAAAGTTAAGTTCCAGCCTTTAAGTATCTTCATTTGTTTAAGGCTGTGCCTCCTTCTGTTCAAAGCCATCATATCACTGTAACAGAGTAAGCTGACAAGTGCAACAACAGCACTTAGGAAAAAGTGGCCGTAGCATTTACAAGCCTCAGAACTGCTGAATCCTTGCCACGTAGAGCACCGAAATGACAGAGGAACACAAAACTTTCAGACGCTATTCTGATGCCACCTACTGGCAAACCACTCAAAATCTCTTTGATAACTCATGGGAAAACGTCAGTCACTGAGTTCTAAAAAGCAATTAGGTATATTTTGTATCATTTGATTAGGAAATCTCCCATCTATATACTGTTAGGCCTGAAATCAGATGAGATAACCACCAAATGTAGTATGGTAACAATCATCTTTATTTAACGCTGTTGAGCTATAGTAGTTTAAATGAAAAAAAAAAACAAAACCACATGATGAGGGGGAAATGACAAATCCTGCCTGAAGCTGCCCCACTTTTTTTTTCCTTTCTCAGATTTAAGTGTTGGAATCATAGATTCATAGAAATGTATGACTGGAAGAGACCTCAATTGGTCATCAATTCCTTTCTGTGCTGAGGCATGACCAAGTAAACCTAGACCATCCCTGACAGGTGTTTGTCCAGCCTGTTCTTAAAAACCTCCAAGGATGCGGATTCCACAACCTCCTTTGGAAATTTAGTCCAAGACTTACTATCTTAATAGTTAGAAATTTACTCCTAATTTCTAACCTAAATATTTCTTTCTCTAGATTACGTCCATTACTTTTTATCCGACCTCTACTGGACGTGGAAAACAATTGATCACCATCATTTTTTCAGCAAAAACAATGAGAGTCCTGTAGCACTTTAAAGACTAACCAATTTAATTTTTGCAGGCATAAGCTTTCTGATGAAGTGGATTAAAGCCCATGAAAGCTTATGCCTGCAAAAATTAAATTGGTTAGTCTTTAAAGTGCTACAGGACTCTCGTTGTTTTTGCCGTATACAAACTAACACGGCTACCCCTCTGGAACTTTTCATCATTTTTGTAGCAGCCCTTATATTTGAAGACTGTTCCCAGGTCCCCCACTCAGTCTTCTTTTCTCCAGACTAAACAGGTCCCGTTTTTTAACCTTACCTCACAGGTCAGGTTTTGTGAACCTTTTACCATTTTGGTTGCTCTTCTCTAGACTCCCTCCAATTTATCCTCCTCTTTCCTAAAGTGTGGCACTCAGAACTGGACATAGTATTACAACTGAGCCCTCACCAACACAGAGTAGACTGGGACAATTACCTCCCATGTCTTACATACCACACTTATTTAATACATGCCAGAATGATATTCCTTTTTCGCAACTACTTCATGTTAACTCACGTTCAATTTGTAACCCTGTGTTCATTCAAATAACTACCCAAGGCTTCCACCAGCCCTTCATTTTTCATCCAGGTCCCGCAGCCAACCCATAGCTTGGACCTCACCATCCATGCCCCCTCATAGAAGGGTTAATGTAGGCTATAAGAAAGGGGGGTTGGCAGGGATACAACCCTGCCATACCAATCATAGGAGCGCTGAACTGCCCCCCTCATTCTGTTCCTTTAACTAGCACTTCCTTTCCAAGTCCTTTACAAAGCCATTTATTTCGATGCCTTCCTTATGGAGTATCTTCACTGTTCCACCCCCACACTTACAAAATGAGTTATCACATTTAATCTAACCACCTTTTCTCCTCACCATAGCATAGCAGATCCTCCCTGAAACCCACTTTGGGGAAGGAGGAAAAAACCTCTGTAGGAAGGTGCAGAGACCTTCCACAGAGGCTGGGCCCCAGGAAGGGCCGCAGCAACCGGCGCAGCACGCCCGCCGGCTTACAACCTCATTTCACCTAAGCAAATCTGGTGGTGAGGGTGACTAGCACAAGGCCCACAGCAGATCCTAACCAACCCTGATATTCACCACCCCAAGGGGAGGAAGAGTGGGTGCTTGCTGCCTGGAGAAAATCTTCTAACAGCTGGTCTTGCCCCTTGTTAAACTTTCTGCCCTTACGTTCCCGGGAGATGGGTCAGTGTCGCCATGCTGACCCTCACTCCTCCCTCCTTCTGCAGCAGGGAGCTGGGTCCAGGGAGTGTTGGGACTTCCAAAATTTGCATGAAAATTGGTTAAAAACTAAATAATGGCGCTTTTATTTTTAAACTTGGGGATTTTTTCGTAGAAACCGGTTAAAACTGAAAACAAGGGGCCTTGCATATATTGCAATATTCCAATGTGCCAAAGAACACAGAAGCCATGTGAAAGGAAAGAGCTGTGGGTAAGCAAGGCAAGTGTTGGACTGATAGCAGGAAACACAGGAAGTAAACAGGACAATCCTTGGGCAGCTTGTTAGGTAGAGACTAATCCTTGCACTTGTGTACCTTTTTGTTTGGCATTTATTCTGCAGGATCAGGCCTTCAGTTATTTTATTTATTAATCCCATAGTTATCTAAAATTATAAAGTATGCAATAGTATTTTGATATGTAGTTATCAGGTTCATAATGCTCAATTTTTCTGCATGCTAGAAGAACCAAATTCCAGAAGTCAGTGAGCCAAAAGCAACTGATATTCAACAGTGATAAAAGATATGCAGTCATAAAATATATAGGTAATTTATTTCTCAATATGTGATAGCATTGAAATATGCTGCTGTATGTTTACTAAACAAAGCACAATTATAAGAGGAAACAAGGAATCAGTGGTTGTTGTTTAAGAAAATGATGCATTATGGGATGTTGTGATTCTGAAATGATAGCAATGGTGTAAAGTCTCAATCCAGTAATATCATTGGGGTTGTGGCGGGTCCTTCTCATACCACCTCCCAAAAAGTGTCGCTGATAAAAGTGGTTTAGACGTACCATTCTGACTGATCAAACGTCCATCACTTAATATCTAGTGGAAGAGGAGGATAATAAAATGACACCATTAACAAAGCAGTAATATTACATGGTGCACAAGTGACATGAATTTATAAGATGAATTTTAAATATTTTGATGAAAAGGTTAATGAAGTTAAGTCTTGGGACCATAACAAACAAAGCCAAATTGCTTTCTGAGGCCAGTTACTGAACAGAATGGGCAACAAATACACATTTTTTCCCACTGTAACAAGTTTGCCTTAGCTTTGTTTTGACTTTGTTGCAATATTTTGTTCCTTTCCTCTATGAGGTGCCTGAGAAGCTAGTCTGAAACATCTCAAGGATATCCTCCTACCTGAAATTCACCAGGTGCCAGCTGAACTTCACTGAGCAAGACTTCTGGGAAGATGTATCTAGTGCCAAATGTGCCACTGAGAGTAAAGGTTTCAAACCTGGTTTGAGCAATATCCACTGGCTGCCCACAAGTTTTGAAGTCTGTGCTTTTACACTTCAGTAGTGTACAAATCTATGGGAAACAGAAAAGGAACGCACATTTAGGAGAATCTTAAAGAAAAAAATTAGCTTGATTTTTACTAGTAGTAAAATTTGACTATTTTCCTCAAGACCATATGGTAATCAACTCAGTTCAGCTCTTACAGCAACAATACCGGTGCACCAAGAAAAACTTTTTTGTCTGATTTCCCCCCTCAACTGTTCCAGTGGCCTAGACCCTTTCTTATGCTCTTCCTAAGAGCCACCTCTACAGTTTCCACTTGTTCTTCCCACTCCTCCATCGAATAGTTTACTTTTTACAAACAAAACTAAGGCAAGTTTTCTGATAGAGGGCTCAGGCAATCTTATACACATTGCTAGCAACAAAATCATTTACTGGACTGTCTGGTGGCCTAATAGAAGTGAATTTGGTTGTCTCCATCAAATTCCTGGGAGATAGGTGTCTGCATAATAAAACCAGCACCACAACTGACACCCTTGTGTGTTGGCCATCTCAGCAGAGATGCTAAGGTCTGAATGGGCACAAAAGACTGAATTAGCCTTTCATCCCAGGTTGGGGCTGATGTACATCAGAGGGCAATGTGAGGCAGCAAGAACTATTGTAGCTTGTTTTGTAGAGAAATAAAAGAGTTGGTCCACAGCACTGGACATTGGGCAAGAACTAAAATTTTATCAACTGAACTGAACAAGATCTTTGATTCCATCAAGTGACTTTTTGAAAATGTATCAGAGGAGACATAGGATGGTTAAAACATCAAGACACGTAATGGGATTATAATGTGTGAGAGATGATAAGGTTGTTGGCAGGTATAAGAGGGTATATTAAAAAACAGACCTGTCAGTAATTTGTGGGTTCAGTAGATTTGCTCCAAACAAACAAAAAAGGGACAATCCATATTAGGTAATGTGACTAAACAAACTAATATCTCCAGCAAGATAGCACTTAATGGTAAATCATTGTCTTTCCCAAAAGTTTGGTTAACAGATCAAAACTTTGGACAGTTCCAATAATCTATGATACTTTATATAAACTTCATTGATATAACATGGCAAATAAGAAAACACTCAATCTTTGTGAATTCAACTGAGTAAAAACATGTACAGTTGGATGCAATCAACTAGTATTTTTAAAATAATCATCACATAAAGATTAACTCAGAGATTGTTGCATTCCAATTTTGAAAGCCTTTAACAGCATCACAGATATATCTTTCTGCTATTTATCATCTTTGATTTCTGTCTCTAGGACAGCATTGTGGACAGTGCAAATGTGGAGGAAGAGGGATAAGGGGTGAAGAATACAAAGATCCATTCTATTGTGGAATAATTTATTACCAGATAAGATCAATCCCTCTTTTCAAATGAACTCTGTGTTTTTACCCAGAGCCATTCCAAGACTTGCTATTTTGAAATTACAGCATCAACTTGTCACTGACAACCAAAAGGGCTGTTCAGGGGAACAAGAGAAAACTCCATTGTCTCTTTTTTCCCCAGGATCCAAAAGCAGCTCCCATGCAAAGAAGCCTCCTAAAAACATATATGGAGCATTACACGTATCCCCAAAAATACATTTTACCTGTAAATAGTATTTTCCTTCCACAACATGAAGGCCATCAAAAGCACCCAGCACGTAAACTTCATCTTCTCGCTTCTCTGCCATCCTGTAGCTCAAATGACAGCAAAGGTCTTTCTGGCAAACTGCACAGTTTTCTTCAGGCTGAGTAAGCTCAGTGAAGGTGAATAGGTCAAAGAAAATGACTCCAGTGAAATCCTCATCTGGTGAGAATTGATTGACACTTGTGGCATACGAGCTCCAATTGACAGCAGCAGGGTAGGTAGGAGAAAGACGAGGGCGTGAACTCAGCTCTGCAAGCAGGAGGTGACCGTTTTCTGTTTCCATATCGTAATGATATGCCCTGGGTCCGTCAGGTGCATAGATCCCACTCCCTGTGAGGGATGGGCAGATTTTTCAATTCAGGGGCTCAGCCATTTGAATAATATTGTCTTTTTCATTTTCCCCAGTGCTGTTGTATTCTGTTATGATTTTTAGAACATTACCAAAAAGTAACCTCCCAAAATTAAACCTTTAAAGCACTCAAGTCTTTTCTTATAATTCCTAGAGAGAGGACAGGGCACAGAGTGATCTTATTGAGAGAGGATGCTAGATTCTCCACTGTGGTTGAGATCTCCTCAGCACAACAGAGAGCATGCTGGCAGCATGGAGCACTGTCAGGGATCCAATTATGGCTCCCTGATTCCCTGCTTAACTGGGCCCCATTGCAGAACAGAGCAGCTCTGACTTATGCTAACTGACTACAGACCAAAAAGGGCCATCCACCAGCTGAGAACAGCCAGAGCCCAGCATACTCATCCTACGGCCCTACACCAGGGCTGGGAGGGAGATGACACAGGAGCTGCTATGCTGGCTATACACCAGTTGAGAACTCCTCCACCTCAAGGGAATCTGGCTGACCACATAAAGCCAAATCAGGGAGAGAAACTAGCCCAATCCATTTCTGTGAGTATGGGATTCCATGCCACACCTATATACTTTCCTGAAGCCTTGCACTTCTGCCAGTCAGAATGGATCACGCGGGACAAAATATCTGATATTCCTAGCATGACCTTCTGCTAGGGTTTTTATGCACGGGATGAATCCTATGATGGGCATCCCATATTTCATTCATTTATAGAATTTAAGGCTCAAAGACTATCATCATCATGTCATCTGAACACTCCTTCGAAGAACAGGCCTTAGGACTTCCATTATTAAATTCCTGCTGGAATTCCATTAGCTGGGGGTGAATGAGGATGATTTTTTGAGGTTAGTCCTGCTTTGAGCAGGGGGTTGGACTAGATGACCTCCTGAGGTCCCTTCCAACTCTAACATTCTATGATTCTATTAGGGCATATCTTCTAGAAAACATCCAATTTTAATTTAAGGATTTCCAGTGACGGAGAATCCATCAGAATCCTTGGTAAATTGTTCCAATGGTTAATCACCCTCATGGTTAAAGAATTGTCCTCATTCCTAGCTTGAATTTGTCCAGTTTCAGCTTCCACTCATTGGATCTTGTTACCTCTGTCTGCTAGATTGACAAGCCCTCATATCACAGATGTGAGCAACACTGGGAGCTATCCCTTGTATTTCAGGCAACATGAATACTATTGGTGATCCAACCCTAAATTCATGCAAGCATCACTCATCTCTAATAGATTTCACAATGCAAATGTGGGCCTTGGCTAAAAGATCATATTCCATCCACTTAGTGGTAAGTAAACACAAGGTCACAGTCTTTTAAAAGAAGCGAGTGAAGAACAGTGTTCCTGTGAAAACTTGGTTCTAAGGTGCTGAATATTGCTGAATGGTGCTACAAACTAGTCTTCCATCTGGTTAGTATAAATGGACACTTGTGTACTGTTTTTCAGTTATTACCCAGTTTTATGACTGTATTTTATGGCGAGTCACATGAGTCTTGTTCTTTAGCTGCTGAAAACTTTGTATGAACTAGCTGAACTAGAGAGCTTTTGAAGGTGAAAGCAAACCAGTGACACGTATTGAGAAAGGAGAGGAGACTGAAGAGGGCCGTTCATCAGCAAACAGCTAGAATTACCAACTCAGGGAACCAAGCAAAGATTCTGCTCACACACAGAAAGGCAGTAAAGAGAACTAAAGAAGATCCTAAGAAGTTAAGAAGGGGAGATGAAAAAAACCAAAACCCCAGTGAGTTTTGCCATGCCCTCATTTTGCATCAGGAATACTGAAGTTAGGAATGAGGATACCACAGGGGTCAGAGGTGGTGGTGAGAGATTTTGGCTTCAGAAGAAAAACATTGTGCAGCATGAAACAATAGAGAATAAAGACCCAGTATTATAAAGAAAATTCACCTTACCCCAAACTGCAAATTACCTGTCATATCCATACTGGTGTTGTGAGTATTAGCTGCAAGAAAATTGACACCCATCCCCATAGCCCAGGCAGAGTGAAATTCAATAGCAGTTAAATGTGGTAGGACATTCATCCAAGCAGTGGGGAACAACACTGTATCCACGTGTAACTTGCTTATCAAGGTCACAGCAGGGTCATGAAAAAGTATGTCGAAGCAAGTGAAAATGCCAAACTTTCCAAAGGTTGTGTTGAAAGTGACAATCTCTGGCTCCTTAGTGCGATCAAACTGAGTTTCTGACATAAAGAGATTATACTGACAAAACAAATTATAGGAAGAAAATAATTAAAAGGTACCTAATGCAATAGCCTGGAAACATTTTATAAAACTGTTAATGGTGGCCTGAATGTTTTATTAGTTATTCAGGCTGGAGTCTGTGCCCTGAAACACCGCAAGGGGGGCAGATCTCAGAGCCTGATCCAAACATCTACATTGAAATTTTTAGCTCCACAATCCGAGTGTGAGTCAGCTAATTGGGGCCAGCTGTAGCCATGCCACAGATCTTTTATTGCAGTGTAAATATACACTATGTTTCCAAGTCCTCCTAATAACCAACTGAGGCTGCGTCTATTCTGACGGTGGCAAATTCCCCGCCATCAGATTGATTTCTCTGGATTGACTGAACGGTCGGTGAAGACCCGCTCAGTTGATCCAGAAATTGACCTAGGAAAACCACGTCTGAAACTGGCATAGTGCTGTGTCGAGGGGAAGGCTGTTCCCGTCGGCACAGCGCAGGATGGACGGCGTGCAGAATGCAACCAGCGAAGTCGACGTGAGTTACACAAGTTTTTTACGTTGCTTGCGTAACTCCCATCGACTGCCACCAAATCTCGGAAGTAAGTATGACCAGGCCCGAGTGAAGCAAGGTCTAACATTCTACTCAATGGTATTTCTCTCTCTGTTATGTGATAACTTTTAAAGAACACATCTGATCCATTCCAGAATTTCTGGGAATGTTCTAGGCATCAATGGGCAGAACCCCATTCAATTGGATGAAAATCAGGAAAACCAGAAGTGAGAAAAGGGGGACACATGACTGGGACAAAGCCAGAAGCTTTAACCATCTTTGCAGTTGTCTGTAGATCTAAGAACTAGTTGATGGCAACCATTAACACCTTGTAGCCTAACAGCTTTCCCCCTCCATTTCCTCCCTATCTTCCACCCTCCCTCCCCTTTCAGTTACTCCTCCCAATGCAGTTTAAAAATGTTGACACCCTGAAAAACTTCCCTCCCAGATTGACAGAAAAGAACTAGGCCATGTTATTTCTTACCTTATGGTAGCGTGCCACCAATTTCCCTTCAGAATCAAAGACAACATTAGTATTGTATTGATAGTGACCATCGCTGGGACACATGGGATCACTGGAATTACACGGCTTCTTGTCTCCAATATTGGCAACCACATAGATAGAGTTATTTCTTGCCATGCAGCTCAGCCTTTGTTGCACTGCCGCGGGAGCAAATCTAGTTCAGTTTTGGCAAAAGGAAAAAGCACAAAACAAAAAATAGCCCAGGATCAAACTAAATTCAAAGCTGAAAACAATGAGAAAATAGGCTTCAAAGTTAATATTTTAAGGAAATACTGGAATTTAGAGCAGCAGGTGTTATGGATCAGCTGATAAGCAACAGATATTGCTTATTTTCTAATCCGCAATTGGAGCTGTGGAGACATCTGATCAGAATTCATGCTCAGCCTCTTGACCTCAGTGGACTCCTGCATGGGCAGAGGGGTCTGCCCTCAAGTATCCTAGTGCAGGATTGAGGCTGTAGAATGTCAGCTGCAAGAAACAGGTTTTGCATCTTCCTATGTATTTGTACAGCACCTTGTACAATCACCTGAAGCTGAACTGGGGCTACGACAGTATAGTTAAATGTCGTATGGATTTTTCAGTTCAGATTTGAAACAAAACCAATTTATTTCCTAATTTTTTCATCAAATTGAAAAAAACTAAAACAGTTTTAAAATATTTTAGGCTGTCAATTCTTTTTGATTCGACTCAGGGTATGTCTTCACTGAGATTTATCTGGCTCGATTGAGCGGAAGCGAAGACCTGCTCAATTGAACCGGAAGTCGATTTAGTAAAACCACCTCCCCAAAAAGCATAGCACTACGTCAATGGCTACATGTTTCCCGTCAGAGAAGTGCAGTGGAGACGGTGCACAGAACGGATTTTAGGAAGTCGACGTAAGTTATGCAAGCTACTCTATGTAGCTTGCGTAACTCCTGATGACTGCTGCTGAACTTGCCAGTAAGAATAGACCAGGATTCAAAAGGAATTTTTAGGTTTTTATTTCAGTTCAGACATTTTTGGCTGTTTTTCCCCTTTGTGTATGGGTTGGGGTTTTTTTTTTTTAAAATAATTGGCCGAATTTTAATTAAAAAATGCTATTTTGAAATCAAAAGTTGGAATGAAACATTTTTACTTCATCAAAAAAAAATGCTATTTTTCTCAGCTGAAACTATTTGTCGTGTTTATGAATTGTTTCAGAGTACCAAAAAATGCATTTTTCAGTGAAAAATATACTTGTTGAAAACATTTCACCTAGCGCCATACAATGGTATAAATGTTTGATGCTAAGAAATGCATTTTGATTCCTCTGTCCTTGCCATGCCTTTTGTTTAATGGGAAGGAATGGAGGAGCAGGGCCTGCTTTCCTTATTCTTTATTGCTCCCCCAGACAGGCGCCTCTCTTCACAGGTGTGACCCCAGGCTGCTTTTGACAACGATTTTCAAAACATCAGCCTACAACCTTTACCTGCCACTATAAATAGAATCATTATAAAAAACAATTAAAATGATAGGCAGGATGATGGCTGATGGAGCACAGTTCTAATATGTCCCAAATAGATTTCATTTCAAAAGAGTAAAGTAGGTTCATCTATCTCTTTAAATGAAAAGAAGAATGAAAAGACACTTTTATCTGTGGTGCCACTTATTAGCAAACTGTTACAAACACACACAACATTTTCCCTTTAGAAATTAATGGAAATATTCAGTTATACATCCAAAATTCTAGATACAGTTCCATGTGTTATTTTGTGGTGGCAGGGCCAGAGAGATCTGTAGTAGCAGCACGGAGAAGTTGATCCTCAGCAGAAATGCTCCAGATCTGTGCAAATGCCCTGAGAATTATTCCTGAATCTTGGGACATGTGCAGGATTAACATGTCATTCCCCTTGCCCATTCAGCAGGCCAAAAACAGACTTGAGAGCACAATACCTGGGAACTCCGTGATTTATTACTAGGTGTCATTTCAGAGCCTACGTGATGGTACAATTCCATATAATCCTAATCTTTAAAAGTCTTATCTTTCACGCAGTGGGGACCAAAATGCACATAAAATGATACACTAAGGCTATTGGCTCTATCAGGAGCCTATCTTCTACACACTGGACTACAGTGAGATCCTATGTAAACTAACATGAAAGTGAACCCTTTAGCAAATATTCTAAGGGTATGTCTTCACTGCTGCGGCAGCCGGCGTCTGTGCCGCTATGTTAATTGAGTGGGTCTACACAGATAGGAGACTACAAAGTCAATTGGAAAGCATTCTCCAATTGAATAAATCCGCCTCCCCGAAAGGAGTAAGGCTATGTCAACAGGAGGGCGTCTCCTGTTAATGCAGCGCCATGCAGATGCTGCCCTGCATTAACATTATGTAGCTTGTAACATTATCTCCAGTTGACCACTGCCCACCAGTGTAGACCAGCTCTAAGCCATTCAGAGGTGTGGTTTACATACAAAAAGACTGTCCACTCCCACAAACAAAAGAATTTGTAAGAAACCAACTCAGGATGTTTAAGAAATCCCCATCCACACAAAATTTGAAAGCAATGAAAGCTCCAGTTAAGGTATCTTTAATATACTTTACACCCCCCACCACCCATACACCACATTCACTGGGAGCTACAATCATGCCAGATCCCCGGGAACATACTTGGGTAGCTAGCCTAAGCCACTTCCCATGCCACCGTGGCCATGATGCTATTTTTCAATCACTAGCTGGAGCAGAGCTAGCACATGTCCATCTACTTGTACTGGGAAGCTTGCTCCCCCAGCGCCTGTGTTGACATAGCCTAAGAGACTCCACCCCTGTATGAAGTTCACAATAAATTATCAGCAGTACCTTTATACACAAGAAAACCCTGCAAATAGTACTTGTAGTATGACTGTGCAGCCTTGTGTTCTCATCACAGTTACCTTTACCCTTCCTTCCTCCATTCCCTCAGCCCATGGCACACTTGTGCCTTGTCTTAACTTAGGCAGAAAAACCTCTTTAGAGCAGGGACAAGATTTTGCTAGGGGACCTGAGCTGATTGGGGTCCCTCTGTGTGACAAGTAATAATAAAACTATCAACTCAAATTCCTGTCACACTCAATATTCTTTAGAAATCCCCCACCCAGGAATTCTCCAAGCCAATTGTCAATCACCTGCTATTAGCTGACAAGCTCACAGATAAATTGTGTTCAGAAAAATATACAAAAGGAGCTTACAACGGGAATTGGCAAATTCTAGCAGCTGAATCTTCTCTAAACATAGTGATGATGTTACCTCAGAACCTTTCACCCAGGGTTGTGCATTGCTGCCCAGCTAAGGAGTTCATCTTGATAAGTGCCTAGTTTATGAAATACTTATTATCTGAATCGCCTGTTCACTTTATCAGGACATTTCAGACATTAGATTACTTAGTTATTGTGTACAATTATTTTGGAGTCAAATTCAAAAGACTGCACAGGCCTTTTTATTTATTGTTAATCCACTCATTTTAAGACCATTAACATGGTATTTCAAAGATATTTAAGACATTGCATATGCGATACCTTTCAGGGTCAGTGCATGGAATCCAATTCATTTGTGGATCTGGGATGTCCTCAAGATAGGGGAATATGGTATCTCTTTTGAAGACCCAGCCGTAAATGCCATCTTCAGGTGTCACAATGATACGTGCACCCTGAAACAACAGGCTAAATTAAGTACTTACCACAAAGAACAAAACAAACAATGGAGAAAATCAAGAGACAATACCTGTTGAGCTGCTGCGTTGATAGCCCTTTCCAAAATGTCCATATTTTTGTTCATTAGTGCCAAAGCATCCTCAGAAGAAACAGGATTCTCAGTGACATCTGGCAATATAACAGAGTGCTCATACACTGCTGCAATGTAGCTGTCCAAGGCAAAGGCCTGAAAGATTGAGTGTATAATAAGTGTAGCATATATGTGAAGTTGGAACGAGATCATTGCTGAAGCTCAGTGGTAAATGTAAAACTGAAAGCAAGTCTCTAAAAGGAAGGGAGAAAAGAAGATTGGGAGGCAAAGTCCAACATCCTTATTAGTTTACTTTGGCAACAATTCTCTACAAATTACTGAGGAAAACACAGCATTGTGCAATGAGATTACCAGAGCTAAAAAATGCATTACAACAACAAATCATCTGCAGTTAAATAGGTAAGTGATATGTTCTGCAACACTGACATGCGAATAATTGTGACAGTGCAAAAGGGAAACACTAAATGACATCTGTCTAGAAATAGTGGCCCAAATTTTGTTTTGTTATAACTTGCAAACCTGCCTTATGAGAGGAGACTCAAAGAGATTGACTTGTTTAGCCTAACCAAAAGAAGGCCAAGTGGAGATATGATTGCTTTCTATAAATACCAGGGAGGGAGAGAAATTATTTAAGTTCAGTGCCAATATGGACACAAGAACTAATGAATATGAACTGGCCATCAGGAAGTTTAGATTTGAAATTAGACTCAGGTTTCTAACCATCAGAGGAGTGAAGTTCTGGAATAGCCTTCCAAGGGGAGAAGTGGCAGCAAAAAACCTAGCTGGCTTCAAAACTGAGCTTGATAAATCTATGGAGAGGATGGTCTGATGGGACAGCCTAGTTTGGCAATTAATTGATCTTTGACTACTAGTGATAAATATGCCCACTGGCTTGTGATGGGATAGGTTCTGAGTTACTACAGAGAATTCTTTTCTGGGTGTCTGGCTGGTGAGCCTTGACCATATACTCAGGGTTTAGCTGATTGCCGTATCTGGGGTCAGGAAAGAATTTTCCCTCAGAGCAGATTGGCAGAGGACCTGGGGGTTTTACTCCTTCGTCTGCAGCAAGGGGCACAGGTCACTTGCTGTTGGTTTCTCTGTACCTTGAAGTCTTTAAGCCATGATTTGAAGACTTAAGTAACAGGCTAGGGGTCTATCACAGGAGTGGGTGGAGGAAGTTCTGTGGCTTGCATTGTGCAGGAGGTCAGACTAGATGATCGTAAGGTCTCTTCTAACCTTAGTCTATGAGTCATTCCATTGACTCCAGTGGACTTCTGCAGAATATAATTTGTACTAGGTTTGTATTTTGGGTCCAATCCACTCCTATTAACACTATCAAGACTGACTGACTTCAGTCAGCATTGAATCAAATCCCATGCTAGGTTTGAAAAACGTAAATTAGGCTATGTGACATAGTTGCTCCCTATTACACCACAGCTTCTTTGCATTCCAGAATTTCCATGTTTCCAGTCATTGCATATGTTGCCTTCCACTCAGAGTTCCTTTGCAATGAGGTATTTGAATAACTAGACAATATTTTGCAATTCATAGAGTTAGTATTTTGAATTGCATAGTCTTTTGTACCAGCTGTGCAGGGAGGAAGAACCAGTAGAAAGCAAGGGTCCTAACAACAGTGTAGTGTTAATCATCGTATTTGTTGCTAATAGCAGACAAACGAGTAGGCCTTTTTGCACGCCTGTGCAGCAGCCTTAGCGTATCTAAGCCAGGAGAGGAGTGGGTTTGGCAACCACAGGAAGGGAGCCTCTTGCTCAACCTTTGTCTGACTCTATGCCCTCCCTGATGAAGTCTCTGTTGAAAGTGCTGGGGTCTGTGTTTTAGGAGAAAACCAAAAGGCTAATCTATCTTTGCTCTCCGGGATGTGTTTGTCAGGTCCCCACGTCATACAGACTCTGCAAGAACACATCTGGCTAATTAGTAATCTGAGGGAACCTCTTGCCAAGCGTTTGAAATTGCTTGTCTAATAATTTTTTTATATTGACATGTCAACTAACAAGAATAAATAAGAGGGGAGACGTTTGGGCTAGTTGGATCTCTTCATGGACGAATCTCTGGGTCTCCACTGGCAGACAGAAGATTGGCATCAGAAGCTGCCAGTGTACCTCTTGAGAGCCACATCAAACTTCATTAAGTATTGAGGGTTGAAGGTATTTTACCAACCTGAGGCAGATGTGTGTAAGTGCTTGAGACTAAATAAATTATAGTCCTAAGTGAGAGCACACTTGTATTGTCCTCTTTGTGCAAGCCATCTATCAGTTGGACGGCCGTGTTGCCATTAATTTATTTCCTGATACCACCTCACCCAAAGTAAAGTTACCAAGAGTTTTAGATTGAAAGAACCCCGGGTGACAACATACCCCCTAGGTTCCCTGCTTGGCTTGTAGTGAGCATCCTAACATGGATGGAGGTTGTTGATAGTTTGGGGTCACAGAAAGACACTGTGTTCAATAAGGCCGTTTCTCAGAGGCTGAAGGAATCTTAGAATCTAGAATCACTAGACTCTTATTTAAACCTTTCCTTACAGAGTAGGTTTCTTAATCACAATATTAGGACTCTCACCCCATCTTAAACTTGATATTCCTCCCCCCCATCCATATATTCTCCATTTTGTCCTCTGATCTTTCCAACTCACTTTTGCTCCCACAGTGAGCTGTAACTGTGTTAAAAGGAATTTCTCCCATTCTCTTTATTATGGCTGCCCTCGGGATTATGTAGGTGTCACGTGGGCTGGATTGGGGAGGGGGTGCATTTGTGTTGTTTGATATTAATGTCAAAATCATAATTAATGTAAGACATGCCATGTCAGGTACTGTTAGAAAGGTTATTATATGTTGAATAAGATGATAATATTTGTGTTCATGTGTGATGAAAGTTATGGAGATCTTTGATATACATGTATTTCAACCTGTGCTGTAGAAGACACACCCCAGACAGAGAGGCCGCAGGACAATAGCCCGCCTAATGGCCCATCAAGACCTTTACAGAAGCCAAAGGCCCAGGAAGAAACTAAAGGCATACCTGAAGAGTTACCAGGATTGGCCTATATGACTCTGGACTCCATTTGGGTTCCTGTAAAGTTCCACAAGCCACATGGCCAGTGACAGAGGGTATATATATGATCAAACCACAGAAACCATTTTGTCTTTGTTCCTGTCCAGCTGCAGACACACCTCTGGATCAACACACTTTGCAAGTGAACTGAAGGACTGAGACCCATCCAGGTACTGGATGTATACCAGAAGGACTATACAAGCCTGCAACTCCACAATTGTTCTAGAAACCTGATGTATATGGACTTTTAAAGCATTTGTATGTATCTGATTGCTTTAAGCCTTTAACATTCTCTTATTGTTTTTCTTTTATTAATAAACCTTTAGTTTTAGTTATTAGAGGACTGGCTGGCAGCGTGGTATTTTGGGTAAGATCCAAACTTACAGTGAACTGGTACTATGGCTGATACTTTGGGATCAGAGGGAATCTTTTAGTAAAGAGCATAGAGTTTAAATAACTGGTCTCTTCACTGGACCTAGTGGCAGTTTGGGAGCCAGAGACTGAAATGCAGTAAAGGGGGCTGTGTGTATTTGCACAGTGGCTTCTTGATAACCAGTGTGGGGGAATCAGAAGCACTGTTTGTGGCTGGTTGGGAAGTTTGACTTCTGTGTCACCAATCAGTGCTGGGAGAATTTGCTCTCCTTTTACAGCCTGCCCTGACCCTGGCATTATCAGTGGGCTACCCTGGGCACGGACGGGTCACAGTAGAATGTTTATATTTTAATAACAACATACAGACTAAAATGTGATTCTATTTTACGATGTTTAGCCTTGGTGATGGGTGCAATAGTTCAATACCTGAGTAAGTAAATCTACAAAATAAAAACAAGTAAAAATTGCTAAAGACTACAATCTGAACACAGGGTTTTTTAATCTTAAACAATTGCATTTAATTATAATTAGAAAATGGACACACTTTGAAAAGTAACAGAATCAAAAAACAAACACGCAGTTTAAAGCACTCCACAAAGAGGAGGTTTACATGGTCCTATTTCCAGTTAAGTATAGGCCCCAGTCATGTGAACACTAACACATATGAAGTTACACATGTGGGTACACTGACTAAAATGGAACAATACAAGTCAAGTAAAAGGATATACTTCAGTGTTTCTAGGATAAGTCACTAAAAAACAGAACATTCGACTAAAAATACAACCAATTCCATCTTATTTTGTAATTTTGATAGTGATGGATGCATTAGAAATACTGACAGTACATACTCCTGCATGGACATTATTGCACATTTCCAAGACTTTTTGTATGGGTACAGATCACGGTTTGAAACCTATAGCACAGCTATTGCCATTTTTAAAATAAGCACATTTTCCACACACTTAAAATGTGCCTATAATTTACAACATGCAGGAAAATGCATTGTATATGGAAACTAGAATAATTTGAAACTACACTTAGGTGTGATGGGAGAGTCTATTAAAAGGAATGTTTATTTGAAAATTTAACTACATTATCTAACTGAAGGATTTCATTTTTTTCTCTTTTTCAAATCAATTACAGTACTCATGGAAGGTATTGTACTGACAATGCAGAAGAATGGATCTAATTAATAGTTTATATTCGTCTCTGATTTATAAACAATTTTGTTTAGATGTGGACCTGAACAAAATCCCAGAGCTAACCTCTACCCCAACTCCTAAAAGAAAAGTTTTAAGGGGATTAAAAGTTCTGTTTCTCAAGTGAGTTTTGCTCAGGCCAGTATCTGCTGATAAAGGGCTTGATCCTGCCATACTAAAGTTAACATCTTAATTAAAGTCAAATCTATCACTTTGAATGGCAGCAGGGTCAAGTCAGTAGCAAGTAGAGGCTGTCAGTTCATAAAGATGCAGAGCTGCTTTCCAGATAATGGAATCATGGTAATCAAGTAATATGCATGGACCAGACAGAACACACTTAGATTGCAGAATATGAAAAATACTAGATAATGACTAGTTAATACAGATTAACATTACAGGAAATTCCTATTCTGAGAAGGCTAAAAAGCATGAATAGCCACATTATGGGGAAGCCTGCTGCGGGTGTGGAGGATCCTTTTAATACCACCTTCCAAAGAGTATCACTGACAGGACTGGCTTAGACCTACCCTTCCGGTTTATCAGACGTTCATCATTTAATACCTAGTTTGAGAGAAAAAAGATAAATAGAATCATTAACGGAGCAGTACTATAGCATGGTGTGTGGGCAACAAATGATAACGTCAAGGTGTTTTAGCTTAGCTTGGAGAAAGGTATGTACCGTACAACCCAATGTCTCAACAACGTCTCAATACAACCCAGTGTATGAAGAACACAAGAGCTCATTGGACGATTTTTATGTTTACTGCCGGCCTTTGTCATCTTAGGCTATGATCCTTTGAAATAGCTCATGCGCATTCTCTTACCTGAAATTCGCCAGGCGCCAGTTGGACCCCACTGAGCAAGGCTTCTGGAAAGACGCAATTAGTGCCAAATGTGCCGCTGAGAGAGAACGCTGCAGAGCTGGTTTGAGCAGTTGCCACTGGCTGCCCACAGGTTTTCAAGTCTGTGCTTTTATACTTCAGTAGTGTGCATATCTATGGAGGGAGAAACAGGAGGGATATATTCAGAGAGCTTACAGTAAACAAGAGTCAGGCTTAGATAGTAGGAGAAACCTCTCATTGGCAAGGCATTATAGAAATATTTACTCATTTCATTAAGTCAAACCCACGAATGCTCTGATGCCTTGTAATATAACCAAATGCCACTGTGTGTCTGTCTGTGTGTTTATCCACTAAATTATAGCTCCACTATTGACACGGTTTGTGGCAAGGGCAAATCACTTCAGCTCTGTCCCAGTTTCCTGGTCAGTGAAATGGGGATATTTGACTGTCCTAGACAGAAGTATCCATTTAGGCTTACACAATGCTACAGAAATGGTACTACACAGGAAATAAGAACAAACTCAAAAGTTGTGTGTATAGAGTGGATTATATCCATGTTTCTTTGATACATTAACTTGCAACGACAGTAATAAATAAATTTTTGCTGTATACAGACTAACAGGGCTACCCCTCTGGAACTTTTCACCACGGAAGGCACTGAATTTAGCCATATGAAATGGAAATCTAACAACTTCATGAAAAGACTTGCAGTGACAGACGGCATCTGAGGAACTGGGTTGCAAGCTTTTGCCTGCAGAAATTAAATTTGTTGATCTTTAAAGTGCCACCGGACTCTTGGTGCTTTTGCAGTAATAAAATTAAAAAGTCCTATCAGCATGAGCTAAATGTGCACAGCTGAAACAAGCTGTCCCATAGGACAGAGCATATCTGCTGATCCAACAGAGTTGTCCCCAAAAAGCTAACGTGTGTTCTAGGAAGGGGCTGTGTGCCTTCCCTTCCAGATACAGACACAAACTTCTCTGAACCCTTATAACCAAAAAATAAACTCAGGCCTTTGGCTGTGAAAAGACCGCACAGACCTCTGATCACTTACATCATTGACAGAACAGGAAGCATCAAAATTCTAACCTGGGTAAAGAAGACCTGTGGGGTTAACAGCATCCTATTTCTCAAACATTTGTTTTAAGAAAGCACTTTGTGATGAAGTATCTAACTATCCCTTGGGGCAGATGTGAGGGCCTCCAAATAGAAAAAGGCATTTCCAGCCCTCCCCACCCTACCAGAAAGAAAAGGAGTAAAAAGCTTTACTTGCAAATAGTATTCTCCTTCCACAACATGAAGGCCATCAAAAACACCCAGCACATTAACTTCATCTTCTCCACCATCCTGTAGCTCAAATGACAGCAAAGGTCTTTCTGGCAAACTGCACGGTCTCCTTCAGGCTCAGTAAGTTCAGTGAAGGTGAACTGATCAAAGTAAATGACTCCACTGAAATCATGGTCCTCTGGTGAGAATCGTTTGACACTTGTGGCATACGAGCTCCAGTTGACTGCAGCAGGGTAGATGGGAGAAAGACGAGGGTGTGAACTCAGCTCTGCAACCAGGAGGTGACCATTCTCTGTTTCCGTATTGTAATGAAATGCCCTGGGTCCATTTGGTGCATAGATACCACTCCCTGTGAGTGACAGACAAAGAGGAGTTTTTAATCAAAAAGGCATTATCCATTTCATATTATGCAGTTTATTTTCACATGTTAAACATGCAGAGTTTTATTGTGTTATTGACAGAATTATTTTAAAAATCAAAATTAAAGCTTTTACACACTAGAAGCCTGATCCAATGCTCACTGAAGTATAAGGGAACTAGGCCAAACTCAAAGGTTTCATGGCGTGTAAGTGACGTGTAATAGGAGATAAATGTGATTAACTTGGTGTAAATTACACAGTGAGTGGGAAGGATAGTTACATGGCACTGCAGAAAATCAAGGTCTGTGGTGAAACCACATTGAACTCCAAAATCAAACTTCAGCAATAATTATTTAACAAGGAATTGTTAATTAACCTAAAAAAAGCTTATTCTCAATTTAACATTTTATTTCTGATGCGTGAACATTCTTTACTAAGACCCTGGTCCTGAAAACACTTACATAAGTAGTTCTACTGAATCCAGTTCATGTGAACTTGAAGCATATGCATAAAAGAGTTTGCAGGATCAGGACGTAAAATACCAAACCAGTTAACCCAAGATTGTAATTTACCTGTCATATCTAAGCTGGTGTTGCGTGTATTTGCTGAAAGAAAATTAACTCCCATTCCCATAGCCCATGCAGAGTGGAACTGAATAGCAGACAAAAGTGGTAGAGTATTTATCCAAGCTGTTGGGAACAGCACAGTATCCACTTGTAACTTGCTCACCAGGACCACAGCAGGATCATGGAAAAGTATGTCTGCACAAGTGAAAATGCCAAACTTTCCAAAGGATGTATTGAATTACAATACACAAGAAAAGTCAGACAGGAGTATACAGGACTCTCTTTTCTCTTCCATGAACAGTATTTTCATTTATTCATTGGGAGGGAGTACATGAAATACTGGATTTTTCACACCCTACAGAGTATGTCCCCTCAGATTTATAAATGGTAAAAAAAAATAGCCTTTTGAAGTTTAAATTAAATTTCAGCAACAGCAGAAAAAGTGGTGTAGCAAGTTAATGCCTAGGATTAAAGCGTACTTGCTTTTAAACCGTGATTTTAGTTCCAAATTCATTTAAGTTTGGGGAACCCACCAGTTTCAGTTCGTTCACATCATTCCTTACTAGAGGGTGATATGATTTGTTGCTTCTGTAGACTGAGCATTGCACACTGAGCCATGAGGGGAGTGAGGGTGTACATGCCCATGGCTCCTTGCACGCCTCCAACCCCCTACCCAGCTCCCTCATTGCCATCCTCTCATCCCCCTCCATTTCAGGGACTCCCTAATGCCAGGATTCTGTGGGTCCCCCATTCTCAGCCCCCATGCCAGGGGTTGTGTGTGTATACCCTCATGGCTCCCTATTTCCCCCTACCACCATTCTTATTCTTTTCTCTCTCTTCCGGAGTGCTAACATTTTAGATAACTGGGTGGATTGACAGAGCTGAAATGGGGTGCGGGAGGGAGGGGGAGAACACTGTTAGGCTGGCAAGTATTAATGGCAACCATCAATCAGGTCTTTGATTGACAAACAATTACACAAGTGGTTGCAGCTACTCGCTCTGCTAAACAGATGCCTGGAGCTGCACGTGTCCCTCTTCATGCCCTGGAGATTTTCCCAATGTTCACCAAAACAAATAGGGTTTTGCCCATTGATGCCTATAACATTCCCTGTAACTTTTGGAATTGACTGGCTGCAGCATTCAAAAGCTATCACATTATACCCAAACAAAGAAACACCATCTAGTAGAATGTAAGGCCTCACAAGGTCAGCTGACCACTTAAGTCACTATTTAAGAGACCAAGTAGGTGTTACCTGAGGTTTATCAGTGGCATTAATTTTCTGTGCCTATTGAAGCAAGAACTGGATTTGGAACATTTAAGGTTCATTTTTTTTTGTGGACAAAATGGGGTTAAAGCTAGGACTCTGCAACTGTGGCTGGGAAAAGGCACTCCTCTGACTACAGACACTGAAAATGTGACCTCTCCTGCTTTAACATGGCTTCACACTCTGATCCTCTGCAGGACACCACGTATTATTTCACCCTCACTGTAGCTATGGGAATTTGGAAAAAATGCTAGGTGAGGTTAAAAGGAGTCAGGTACTGCACTGAACTGTGAAAAGTTGTTTATTTCCTACCTTATGGTAGCGTGCCACCAATTTCCCTTCTGAATCAAAGACAACATCAGTATTATACTGATAGTGACTATCGCTGGGGCACTTGGGATCACTGGAATTACACGGCTTCTTGTCCCCAATGTTAGCAACCACATCGATAGCATTGCTCCGTGCCATGCAGCTGAGTCTTTCCTGCACTGGTGCGGGAGCAAATCTAATGAATTGTAAATGAGATATTAAAAAAACAATACAAATTCTAAACTTAAGACTTTGGAGCAGAAGAATGATGGATTTAAGTTAGTCATTTTAATTAGAAACCAATGAAATAGACTATTGGTAACTCTACAAAAGTGTTCGGGATAAAGTTCAAACGTCACTCATTATGCCACTATGCGTTAGCCTAACTGGACAGAACAGTTTGGTATTGGACTTTCAGTCTCTCTCCACCCACTATACCTCATTTTCCTTCTAGACTAGCTTCCTCTCATTTAACCAAACCCAATTCCTTGTTCCATTGATGGGGAGGGGGAAGGGAAGAGGAAATCACACACACGGAACATTATTTAGGTAGAAATGAGGTTTGGGAAAGAGAGGAAAAGTGAGAAAACATCATAACAAACCTTCCTTTGTGCCACTTCACAAATATCCCAAGGGAAGATGTATGGGG
>ML675604.1:37867849-37900319 GCA_007922155.1 Mesoclemmys tuberculata | reverse complement strand
GTGTGTGTGTGTGTTTATGCATGCTTGAAATCCAAATGTTTAAATTAATCACTACAATATAATATAAAAACAATGTCACATCTCACTCTTCATTTTGAGTTCAGACAGTATTGCATAGATTGTGTGCCTTTTTATCTTTGAGCAGGAACCCCATCTTAATGTTGAATATTTTTGAGGCTCTGATCCTATAATAAACTCCAAACAGACAGACAGTATTTCATACTAAGATGAACAGCTTCAAGAAGAGAGGCTGATGGAGACTCACCCTAAGTAACCAAATACCTGGTGGTTAGGTCACTCACCTGGGAGTAGGGAAGACCTGGGGTCAAGTCCTTCTTCCTGAGCAAGGATTCTAACCTCTGTCTCTCACTTCTCTGGTGAATAACCTAATCCCTGGGCTAGAGATTCTGAGGAGATAGAAGGATGCCAACACCAGCTTTCCTTCCCTCTACCCCACTCCCAATTTTATGAATCTAGCCCTTAAAATGTCCAGAAACAAAAATGTTTCTGGTCACATGAAACATTTTGGTGAACGAAACAGACATTTTCAATAAGTCAAAATTGCAAAAAAGTCTGGATTCAATTTAACTTGAAGTGTTTTTCAATTATTCCAAACTGCCAGTGGGGAAAAAAAAAATCCCAGCTCTATTTGTAATGCCAGTTTTTGGGATAACTGAAACATCCCTGTAATTTTTTTTTACCCTTACATTTTCACATGGTTTCTATCTTAAAAGTTTTTTGTCTACGTGCCTGACACACATACCCCACCCTAATACCTCATTCTGGGTGAGTTTTAACTTATTTTAAAATTTGGGGCTGTTCCATAATAGCTTGCAGAGATTGGTGTACATGCATTTTTTTTAATTATTATTAAATTGTTGAAAGATGCTCCAAGATGTATTAAACATTTTTCCTCTAGGAAACCACAGTTGTGTTTAAGCTTTTAAACAAGGCCCATTTCAGCCTAAATCTCCAGCTCACAAACATCTAAGCTTCATTTGCTTGTTTCAGCCTTGAATTGTAAATTCTTTGATGCAGGGATCATGGGAAATCCTGGCCGCACTGAAATCAGTGAAAATTTTTGCCATTGACTTAAGCGGTAAAATCCTGGCTCCATTGATCTCTTTTGTCTAACATTTATTACAACGTCACTAGTCAAAACGACAACAACATTTAAAAGAGAAACATGGCTGAAACACAAAGCCAGTATTTTCAGGATTTATAAATATTAGAATGGCTAAACTCTGGCTTTACTTAGCACTAAGTAATGGTGGAAATTTTCAAATCCAACATGCTGGGAAAAATAATCCTTGCAGTAGATGAGAAAATAAACTGACTCATTTCACGAGTGCCATCTAGTGGCAAAACATTAACAGGGTATAGTCAGAGAAATATTTGTTAATCATTAATTGTAGCAGAGCACAACTACTAATCATGTATTGACATTACTGTGACAGAATGTACCCATATCCACACCTTACAATAGTGTGTAATAGACTTTGTAAAAAGTATGCTTTGTGAGATATCTTTTAAAAACCACACAATTTGCTGATCAATAATACCATAGCAAAATGCACACAGCAGCATTAAATGTGAAGTTATAAACATAAGCTGAGATCATGACCAAAAGTATGTTTTTTAGAGAAATCTGGGTGTTTGGCAAACCAGTTCCTCAGAGACAAAGAACAAGCTGATGCCTTAGCCCAGAGTAAACAAGGCTGAGGGACCATTACTTGCTAAACGACCATTCTTTGGCAGGGGCAAAAAAAACCCCTACATCTTAGCAAAGAAACAGCATGGAGTTCCTGTACACAAACTGCCTTGTTCCCAGCTAGAAATGCTTCTCAAAGGAGAGACAGGACTATAAAAAGAAGAGAGACTCCATTGCCTTCCTCTCACTCTGTCCATCAATTCACTGCATGAGAAGGGACAAAGGAAGCAGCCTTTACACTTAAGAAGGGGTCCTGGCCTAAGAAGTTTGGCCAGTAAGACTGTTGAGAACATGTGGTGAGAAAATCTTTGCTTTGAATTAAAGAGAGTTTGTTAAGTTAGGCACTAGTTGTGTTTTATCTTTATTTTTCTTGTTTTCTTTTTTAAAACCATTTCTGACCTTTATGCCTGATTACTTGTATTTATTTAAAATCTCTATCTTCACAGTTTATAAACTTGTTTTATTTAATCCAGTATGTTTAAACTGAGGTGTCTGGGAAACTCAGTTTGGGGTAAGAGTGTGCATATTATTACTATTAAAGAAATACTGACTTGTTATGAATTTGTATGGTCCAAAAGAGGGTTGGGCAGTACAGGACATTCATTTCTGGAGGAAAAAAAATCTGTGAGTGGGAGCATGTTGGAGTCACCCTGGAATATAAACCAAGGTGTGGCTGGCTGGCTGGCTGGAGCACACAGAGAGACATAGTTTGGAGTGACTTGCATGTTGGATGAACAGCCCAGACTGGATAAGGCTGCCAACAGTCCCTCATTACAAGGGACCTTCCCTGTTTCTTCATCTCTGAACAACAACATTTGGAGTTGTGAAATCCTGCCAAAAGCAGCAAGAAATACTGCTGGAGAATATAGGTGAGTACTGTTTATTATTATTAGCTATAATCATAATTAATAATATTGGAGGAGGGGGGGAATGGGGATGCTAAGAAGACAGTCCCTTATTTTTGAAATACAATGTTGGTAACTTTAAGACTAGAGGCTACATCAGCAAAGCAGTGTAAAGGACACTCCATGTTAGAGGGTAGGCGTGACATAGCTACTTATTAATCTGGACTGTACCCTAGTATGTCATAATTGTGTCACTATCCCATCAGCTGCTGATTCCGGAGATTCCTGTAATGCTGACATATTACAATACGAAAGACGACAGGATGTGTCGTAGGTTCATTAACGTTGATTTTTCAAAGACTGGAATATTATATCCTCAACTAATGTTACAGTTTACAAAGTTTAAAAAAAAAAAAAGGTTGTCCGCTTCCTTTACATCATCATTCTTTCCCAATTCTGGTTGTCTGGGCTTTGGGACACAGATAGCAATGGCTTAAAAAACAAGGACACTAACTTATAAGATCTGAAAGCCCTTCTTTGAGAAATTCAAATTCAACTTTGATTGTTTGTTTGTTCAGTAGTGTTTTTCTGTACACTGGTAACATGTTAGCACTACAACCTACTAAATAAAGTTATTCCTTCATCTTTGAAATATTTCAAGTTCATATTTGGTCTTCATAAATTGCTGCAATGTGACATCAGAGAATATCTTTTAGGACTTGATAATACATTGCCAGTTAACACTGATTGGATTTTGATTTTAGCTAATCACCAAAAATATGTTCAAGCCCTAAGTAAAGATCACTATGTCATGTCTCACTGCTCAATTTGGGTTCAGATAAAAAAATAATCTTTAAAAAACCTCTGAGCAGGCTTCCCCCATTGTAATAATGAACATTTCCAAAGTCCTGATCTTGCCCCAGCACCCACATAGCGCTAAAAAAGCAGAGCCCTTGTAACTTACATTTCATGTTTTTCTTTCAGATAAGCATCAAATCCACCAAGTACATTAAATGAAGCTGAGAAACTGTAGTTACACTATAATTTATGGGGAGAAAAACAACAGACTTCTCAGATAGTATGTTCTTGCAATTAATCCACATAAACTGCTATGAAGTTATTCATCTCCACTACTGAATGAAACATTTTGCTTCTCCCCCACCATCCCGCTATGCCTTTTAGTAGCAAAGACAATACCTTTCAGGGTCAGTACATGGAATCCAGTTCACCTGTGGGTCTGGGATGTCCTCAAGATAGGGGTAAATGGTTTACCTTGTGAAAACCCAGCTGTAAATACCATCTTCAGGAGTCACAATGATACGTGCACCCTGACAAGGCAGACGAAAATAAATGAGTCTCCACCTAAACAAACACATCCAAATACAGAATAATTAACGACAGTACCTGCAGGGCTGCTGCTTTGATGGCCCCTTCCAAAATGTCCATATTTTTGTTCATCAGCATCAAAGCGTCTTCAGGAGAAACAGGTATTTTGGTGTCTTCTGACAATATAACCGAGTGCTCATACACTGCTGCAATGTAGCTGTCCAAGGCACAGGCCTCAAGGACAGACAGAATAAAAATGATGGCGTGAACATGAGGCTGGAAACAGACCATGTTTGAGGCTTAGTAGCTGCTCAAAATGACCACAGGTGTAAGCAAGTCCAGGGGATTAAATCAGAAAAGTGATTGCCTCACTTTGGAAACCTCCATTACATATTTAATCAAGGCATTCTGTTACAGGAAGTCAGCATTGTGCTGCAGTTACCACATCTAGAAAGACGTACGTACACCATAAAGGACACGAACTGCAACGGGGAAGCTGTGCCATTTTAATCACCTTTCTGTTAACAGAGAAGCCACTGTGCAAAAGCTGCAGAAACACAGCACTGCTGATTTAGAAATAGCGTGCGTCTATGGTAGAGACGATGGTGTGAATTCAAAGCTAGCCAGCTCCATAGAAAAACCAAGCAGGGAGAAATCACAGCAGGATCCAGTTGCTTACTTACGCATGCAAAAGCTGTCTGCCTTCAATCACACAAGTAGTTTATTTACTGCAGAAGAACTGTTTGCATAAGTAAACCAAACAGGGTTTCACAGGAGGGGGTAAAACGCTGAAGAGCCCACAATGGGACATTTTAATAAATAAAAACTTATTTTAAAAATAGAAGACACAGTTAGACAACCTTGAGAACAATATTTTAGTAATGAGAACCAGTTAATAGCACACGGCCATTAACCTGTTCTGGCCCAGAACCATATTTAACCCAAAAAATGCCCCAGAAAAGCCAGTTCTGCAGTTGGACATACAGCCAGAATTATACAATTGAGTAAGAACAACACAGTATGAATGAACAACACATCCAAACTGAGCTTTAATTCACCATTACAGGCAATAAATAGCTTTATTATTAAAACTGCCCTGACATTCTGTTCTAAAGTGGAACAGGGGAGGAAAATGATACATGTAATACAACAGAGCAACATACTACTTATAAAGAAACAGGCCAAGATGACCTTTAACTGCCTGTTCCAGGCAACAAAAGGGTTAATTATTAATCTAACCCCCAGAACTTTCAGTTCCAACGTAGCACAGAGAACAAAAATATTGCATAGAATACAACTAAGTGAGAAGAACATAGCAAGGCTGAAAAAAATCCAAACCAGCTTTTAACTACCTTTTCCAGTCAATGTATTGATGCATTGTTGATTAAAGATATCCAGAACTGTATAGTCCTGAAGCGAAGGGAGAATCAAAATAATGCTTAGGTCTATGGAATAGGCAAATGTAACACTTGGCAAAATCCAGTCGAAATCAACTTTTAAGATTGTACCAACCCCCGTGCAATAAATGGTATCATTACTATTATTATCCTATTTGCGTTATTCTTCTTCTTGTTGGGAGCAGAAAGAGGCATAGTGGTAACCTCTTTCTACAGTATTTTACTGCTGGAACCATTTCACATATGGGTTGTGTGTGTAAGGAACAGGTTCTGTGCCCCAAACTAAATTGTTTTGTGAGTTTTTGGTTAGATAATTTGATTTTTTGATTAAAAACAAACTAAACAGAGCAGAGAACTGAACCTGGATCTCCACAGAACCAGCCTAGCACCTAATCATTGGACCTTCCTCTTTAATGTACCTGAGCAGTCCCAATACAATTAGTGAGACCACTTGAGTGCACAAAGGTAACATGATTAAGCTTTTGTCCTGGAGATCTTACAGGGTAAGGTCCTGATCCTGCAGATTATTTGGATGGCGGATAGCACCGCTCTGTGCTCTGTCAGTCTGCCTCGTAGAGGTAGCTATAAATGTGAACTCCTGTTCCATAGAAAATTCTGAAGTTTCAGAAAAGTTTCCTTGCCAAAATGGAACAAGTAAAATTCCAAAGTTTCCTGCAGAATAGGAATTCTGAAACTGTTTTAAAAAGAACCCTCAAGATGATATTTGTAGGGGAGACACCTCAATATTGATGCAAAATATGGTATTAATAAAATTACTGTAACTGTGAAGGGGTGTCCACCTCACACGGGACTGGAAGGGGCTAATGTGGACAGATAGGCCTATTAACTCCATAGGCTTCACTTGAAGGAAGAGCCAGGGAGCAGGGAACTGATTGCAAGCAGGTTCAGCTGTGCAAGGGTAAGTGGGGCCCATAAAGCCAGGAAGCTGGCCACAGATGGAGGCTGCTGCTGAGAAAGGGCAGCTACTCCCTGGGAAGAGTATCTGGAGCTGGTACCTCCGGGGCAAGAAGGAAAATCAGGAGTTGTAGGAAGCAGCTTAGGAAAGCAGCAGCGAGGGCTGGGAGAGAAATGACAAGAACTGGGTTGAGGACCCTGGACTGGAACTGGGAGTAGACGGTGGGCCCTGGGTCCCCTATGCCACTGAGGCAGTGGTATCCTCAGGGCAGTGCTGGTGAAGACTGCAGAAGACTTGGGGTAAAACCCCAGAAGGGGGAAACACTGCATGACCTGGCTGGAGGGCTGCGTCACAAAGAGGCTGCAGCAGCAGCTCCTAGGGCGAGAGAAGAGCTCCAGGCAAAGAGGCAGAGGCGGAAGGACAGCATGCAAGCACAGGAAGGTATTCTCCAGAACGGCCAAGTGGAGGCACCATACATGCTGTGAGTAGAGCAAAGCCATCACAGTAATTTGTTTAAAAAAAACAAACAAGTCATTACAAACTTGTTTGCACCTTTACTGAGTAAAGATACAGCTACAAAAGCATGCTCAGCAATATAATATACATAGTTAGCTAATTCTATTCAAACATTGTAAAGCTAATCAAAGAAATTCCAGAAGGTTTCTGCTCGTATCAAGGAGACAAAGCATGGAAACACTTAGAAATAAGCCTAACTGTGAAAGGAATGCAGGGTTGTGTTATCAGAGCAAAGTATCTAAAAATAAAGTGGGCCTATGCCAACTTCTCCCTGCTGCTTCTTTTTTTTTTTTCTTTTCAAAGAAACCCACTCCCAGTTCAATATTCTCACAGTTGTGGTCAGTGGAGGTGCTTAAAATCCTCTCGAAATACAGTAAAAAAGAGCTGTTGGCAGCTCGATCTCACTGAGAGCACCTAGAGTTTGCCACTCATGCCCCTCTGTTTCTCCAGGACTTTAGGGAAGGCTACAGCATAGGTGGGGTTTATCATTAGAGTGCTGCTGGCTGCTCACAAGGGGTGAGGCTGACTGGATGTTCCTGATTATAAGCTGTGATGCTTTAAAATGCTCAGAGCTTTTTGAGACTGGACTCTTGCATGTACTTTTTATATATTGAAGAAATAAACTCTGCTATAGAAGTGAGTGGCCCAATTTGTATCTGTAGCCTGATGTATGAATCATATATTAATTATATGGTTTACTTAAGAATTCCCAGTTATTCCGAAGTGTGATAGGTTCTTGTCCCAAGATTAAGTCCATTATTATTAAAATTACTGTTTAGTTGGGAACCTGGATGTGCACAGCTACAACCCTCACCCTTTAGGAACCCGTCTGTATTTACAATAGTTTAATACATGCAGCAAAATCACAAGCATGATGGATAAAGATGATAACCCAGCAAGATAGATATAAGGTAGAAAGTACATCTGAACATCTTTCCTCCTGCCTGTAGGCTGGGATACAACTTTTATAAATGTTAGCTAAACTCCATTATGCCTAATGCATATTTAATGGGATCCCTCCTCTCTTTCTTATTTGTATTTCTTCACCCTACTAAGGTTGGGATACGCTTCTCCTATAGGTTAGTATATTAATGATCTCAACTTATCTATCTCAATTCCTTGCCATAGCACTCTTGTGGTCAGACATCAGCAGATGTTCCCATCCTAAGATATCCAAAAGCTGATGTTAGCTCATGTTCCTGCGGCTGGCTGGCGTTATGGATGAATTTCCCCCTTAAACATTATTCTCAGTTCCCCAGAACTTAAGGGTGACTGTTCAGCATAGATAAATGGCCTGATTCATAGACCTCAAGCCTTATGTAGGTGCTGAAGCCAATGTCTTACAGGATACAAGGTCTAGTTTCCTTGCATTACTGCTAAATAAAACAAATGCTAACGCTAACTCTAGGAGGTACACACGCAGTAGCAATGCAGACTCTAATTCCACCCAATTTTCTTTCCATTGGGGGCCAAATTCAGTCCTGATCTAAACAGGCCCAACACCATATGTACTGACTATGACCTAGCATATAAATTCAGCTCTCCCATTCCCCAAAAATAGTTTTCCTTCCCACTCCTATGTTTAATAAGAGAACATAAGAGATTACGGACGTCCTCTTCACCATCACTTGTAATCTCATTTGGCTAAAGAAATTCACAAAATTTAGAAATAAGAAGTTACCTGGTTTTATTTAACAGAGCATTACACTCACTGCTTCACTATTTCAAATTTCCTTTGAACATCTTAGGATATCAGTTATGATATTTTAAACCATTTTCTTCCTTTTAAAAAAGGTAAAAGCACATCACAATAAAACATGGTAGTGACAGACTACCTGGAATAGTCCCCAGAACATACAAGGACAAAAAACAGAACATTCTGAAACACAATTCCCACATGTTGTGCAAAATCTCTCTTCAGTGCACTATACAGTGAACACAGATAAGCAGCCTGACATCTGATTTACCAGTTCAGTCAATCCACATCCAACCCTCCCCGGGCCCCACCAAAAAAAAAAAAAAAGCATTCAGCATTTAAATAGAGTATCAGAACAGCAGTGTGGCAATATGTTGCAACTGCAAATAATCCACAATGTATTATGCATTATGGGAAATGGCTCTAAAATTATGCAACATTGTGTTTGTGTGTTAAATCCACTCTTCTCATCACTAAGTTAACTAAAAATAAGTGAACGTTGATCCACAAATATTCCTAGCTAGGTCTCACTAGCCAATAGACGAGTTCTTTCTTCATTTGTGCCCAGAGGAGTCTGCAAATTGGATCTGTTCAAGGAGGAAAGGAAGGAAAAAGGAAACATTTTAACAGAACTCCTGGATACTTTTTCATACCTAATGCTAAAATTAGGTAACAAAAAATGAATGCAAGTGTAGTCGGTGCCCGCGGAAAAGGTTTAAAAGTTCCACAGTACCTTCTTCTTTGTGAGGCCTCTAGGATATAGAATATTCCAATAGCTAATCCCTTTAAAGAAACAGCCATCAATTACTATAGTTGTAATATTGGTGCAATATTTTACAGATGCAGTCTGCAATAAAAGCAACAAGCGAGAATACTAGCTTACTTACACTTAGTAACGCCCATCCTCCTTGTATGGCTGCAGCCCATTCGAAACCCAGCTTGTCATTTAGAAATCCACCTAATGTTGGCCCTATAAAAGATCTAAAAGTATCAGAGAAATAGTATGGGTACCTCAAAAATAAGGGACTAGAATAGCCACAGAAGAGAGAGTCTTTATTACAATATGCTGAGACAAGATTTCATATCTATAGCTTATGAACACATGGCACAGAGCTGCCCTAGTACAAAAGGTGATTGACACAGGGACTCTGTCAGTGTAGTCCATACACCAAACTGAGATGGGAAGTGGAGGAAAAAAGCACTCAAAATAAAAACAAGTCTGTGCTTCCAAACTTGGGTCCTGTTGGCTTCTGCGCTCATGCAGATTTCAATGGGACCTGCACAGTCCTGTGCTAGAATGCAGTGCAGGAGTGGGACCTTGCATTTCACCTACTTACACAGGTGCCTGCATTTCATTTTCTGGGGTGCTGAGCACCTTAAAAGGTCCACTGACTTCAGTGTGAATAGCTGAGTACTCAGCTCCTCTGAAAGTGCACTGCAGTGTCATTCTCATGCAGCAGCACAATCTTGTTGTTCGTTTACAATTGACTTCACTTATTATTTGTATTGAAACAGTGGCTAGAGGTCCAGGCCCCACTGCGTTAGGCCCCTTTCACAGACGGTCTGTGCCCCAACCAACTTAAAAATAAGCATAAGCTGCGACAACAGACCAATAGAAACAGATGGGGGAAGTACTCTGTAGCATTGAGACTGTTACCATTAGCGTAGCCAACATGAGTCACAAAACATTGGCTACCTTATAATTGTCAGGTGGTTTGTAACCAACCCATGCCATGATGCCCACATTAGAACTGTGAAGTAGAAACCATTTTAAAAAGCTGCTTCAATTTACACAACCTGAAGATGTTTAGTAGCAGGCGAGGACTGGGATGGGAGACCTTGAACTGCACATATCTGTACGAAATCCCTCATGCTGTTCATGTATTCCCAGCATTGCTCTCAACTGGCCAGCAATACGCAGAACAGCCAGCATTTCAGTCACTCAGCAGCGAGAATCCCATCAGCTGCCAATACTGATGATAAAATGCGGCAGACTACAATCCTGGAAAATGCCACCTAAAGGTTTGCACTGCTGTTACCTATGTGCTGCTCTCAACACAACCGGGGTGGGCAGAGCACTGACTGTGGTATACTTCAAGTCTCCCCACAGCTTCCACTCACTCAGTAGCTGCAATTGTGAGAGAAACTGAGGACAAACCCCCACCCCCCCCCCCCCCCGCCAAGAAGGGGGAAGGTGGGGGACATAGGGCAGAAACTGGGGATAGTGATGGGACCTTTACCGCATCGTTCATCTCAGACACAAGCCTTCCATGGCGTTGGGGACCACCTAGTGCATCATTCATGTGGTTCAACCTCACACATCACACGGTTCTACTAAAAGGAGTCCTCGAGGGGGCCAGATGGAATCATCCTACAGCCCAGATCTGACCACAGACTGCCTGTTGGACAACTCATAGCCAGTTGGGCATGCAATGCATGCCTTTAATATAGAGAGAGGATCCTTTTAAATGGAGTGGGGTCCAGTGCACCCGCTGCCCAACCAGGCTTAAGAAAAGACACCTGGGAGACAATAGAAGTACAACGGCTACCCATGGATCTCTCTTAACACAGGGAACGAAGGCAGAGCATTATACAGGGAGCTGCTGAAAGGGTGCCTGAAGGAAGCAGCCAGGAGCCTGGAAACACAGACACACCCCAAGAAAGAGGGCTGTGCAACCCCGGAACCTGAGGGGACAGACTATAGGCCAGGAACGCTTTATTTTGAGTCTGGGCAGAAGGCACTTTATTTCAAATGTCTTTGGACTTAAATAAAGTAGAATCCCAAGAGGGGAATTTCATTTTATACCTTTGGACTGTGTGGAGTGCTTAAGGGATCCTGAGAGCAGAAGAAACTGAGGCAGGGCTTTAAAGAGCCACGCTTGGCCAGCAGGGGACACTAAAGGGCAAGCGGGCCCTTTTACACATTTGAGCAGCCCAGCAACATTATGGTAACACGGAGCAACAAAAACACCAGAAGTTTGTAAAGAGTGACTGTGTACCTACCCAAGTGACCACATTGCACTGAAGAGCCCAGACACCAGTCCTAACACACTTAGCCCTTCCTCGAATCCATTCTCACTGGAGAAAGAAAGAGACAGGTTATTTCCACTTGGTACACTACTTTCCTTTTAAAGAGCTGCAGAGAGGAATCCCCACCCCATGTGGAAATACATTAACATGCACAGAACTGCATCCATCATAGCACAGAGACACCTCTCTGCACAGAGGATCCACAGCTTTCTGCCCCAAGTCATGCCTGTTTAGCCATCTTGCACCACCTCACTGTGAGAAGGGAGATAAGGACATTGCTAAGTGAGATTCCCAGCACTTCGGTATCATCACCTTTGACAGTGTGAAAACTGGATATCTATGTAATGCATAATCAGGGTACGTCTTCACTGACGGCAGCAAATTCGCCGCCAGCAGATCAATCTATCTGTATCAATTGAGCCACCAGTGAAGATCGCTCAATCGATCCAGAAGTCGACATTTTAAAACCATCCCCCCAAGTGGAGCAATTCAGTGAAGATGCTGTGTAGAAGAGGAGTTACAAAGTTGACGGAAGTTATGCAAGCTACTCTGTGTAGCTTGTGTAACTCCCGTCGACTGCCACCAAATTTTAAGGTAAGTGTAGACCAGGCCTCAGTCTTGTGCTGGGACATAGGGGAAGGAAAACTGACAGATGGCCCTGAAATGGTGTCTGGAGATTATCTGAAGAGCTTCCAAGTATTAGTAACAGAATTAAAGTTGTGACAGACAGGATTACTTACTAAGCACAACTGAGTATCTCAGGGAACAGGGGGATACCAGACATCCCAAGGGAAAAGCCAATCAAAACGAGCATTAGGACAAACATCCAGAGTTTGCTGCAAAATAAACATTCAAAGAAGTTTTAAACCATTCCTTTCAAAGAAAGCCTTACTTTCATTACTGAGGACTGTTACACCAGCTCTCAATGATTCAGAGATTAGATTTCCCTTCCAAGCATCATTAGATGTAATATTAGTTTTAAATTACCTAGTAAATAGTTCTACATGTTTTGACAGAAGAGATTTTTTAAAACTGAAGCTCCACTTTGGGGAAGAAAAAAAAAAAAAAAAAAAGGACTTCGTGAAAAGTAAAAGAATTCTGTGATTTCATGTTTGCTACATCAATGATTTCCTTATACAAGGAGCTCAGTTCACAAACTGAAAATGGTTTTACCAACTGCTGCCCCTGCAAATTCATCCTGGGATACTTTAGTCCAAGTTGTATCAGTGTAGAGACAGAGAAGGAAAACCCTACAAAGACAGAAGATTTTCCTCCACTCACCCCTCCTCCCACAAATGTTTGAAATTGGTTTCGTTATTCTTCAAAAGTTAGAAAAAAAATTGACCTGCTCTACACCTTGGCAACCCTTGGCACCAGTGCCATTTCCCAGATATAACAGAGTTTATCATTTAAAGACAGAAGGGTAGAACAGGTGGCTTTATAAATGGAACACAGATGGTCTTCATTTTGCAATGATTTTCCATTGACAGCCATTTCAGTGTCATGAATATCTAAGTGGAAACAGGCACTGTAGTTTTTGACTCAGGGTAGCTACTTGAGGTAAACACCAAATGTGGGCTCTAGTGTTGACCTCAACTAGCTAAACGGAAGTCAAAAACCATAGTACCTGTCTCCACCTGGATATTACATTAAGGTGGCTCTCTCAGTGGGATATTTCCCATAATGAAGATACAGCTGTAGTTAGTTCTTGGGATGTATAAGCCACAAAATAAACCACTGGTCTCACTCACAGCTATGTTGGTCCTGGAGGACTGACCAGTAATAAGAAAACTAAACTTTATTATTCTCCACCCCACACACAGACTAAAGTGAGCAGATACAATTCTGAATAGACTCAGTTGATAGTGTTAGATAGAGATAAAAGGAGGTAAACTACCTTTCAATGTTCAAGATGGGAGCAGGTCCCAACAGGAAATAGGACAGTGCTGTCAGTAAGCCTCCAAAGACCATAAACCATTTCCTTAGGTGCTGTGAAAGCGAAGTCAAAGTTCTGAAGAAATCCAAACACTACCAAACTCTTATCTGCTAGACGAGCACATACGTAAACGTAATTTGGTTAAGGCACTTCTGAAAACTCAAACCCACCAGGGGAAGAGATGGGGAAATATGAAAGATATTTGGGATTTCCTTTCCTTCAGAAGCAGCTCACACCTCTAAAGGTGACGGGGGAGTGGCATTTAGAATAGCTGTCTGGAGAAAATTAATATTCCCTCCCCATCAAAACACAGTACAAGTCATTACACTCAACATTAGTTATGCTGCCACAGTATCGCCTATTCCAAGTGTAAGATGCTGCTGTAGTTATGATAGTTACCAGAGGTGAATTTAGAGTTTAAACCTGACTGCCTCAGACCTCCAAAATCGGCTGTTAGAAGTGGCCCCTGGGGAAAGCTGGTTTACATTATGACTGGGGCTCCATAGGACCCTAGCCAGCAATGGATGCATCAGAAAAGCACTGATCAGTACACTTCCCAGTCCCTGGCAAGTACTCCATACTGCACAGGTTGCATCAGGAGGTGAAGACATCTCAAGCCACTGTGCCCCCACTCCAAGTAAATTCTGTTAGCTGGGGCCCAAAGATTGTGTTCCACTAACAGAATGATTCAGATCCTACTTTTCTGCAGCAGAAAAAAGAAATAAGAGCGTGCATGGCATGCTGATATGAGATTAACAGCTCCCACTACCGTCAAGTGAGAGTGGACAATGCACCTCATTTTGGACATACAGTGCCTCTGCTCTTCCTGTTTTCCTCAGCCAATTAGTGACAGCCAATGGCAGTAGAAATGTGACATGCACTACATCAAAAAAGAGCGGACACATTTTCACTGGTGATCAGATAAGGTTTAGATAAGAATCTCCAAAGACTGTCACCAGTCGTCTACACCATGCACATTCCTGGAGCTCATTTTAAATATATTCATACAGTGAGATTGTTACTGAGAATGTGAAGATACAGCAGGTCAAACATTTTCCTGAGAGGAAAAAGACAATGTCATGATCGTTTGTTCACGGTCCCATACCCCCCTGCTACCAGCTCTACTTGAAATAGTGAGTCAGAGGTATACCATGCATTTAGCCCACTTAAAATCCTGCTCCATACCAGCTATAATATACAGTAAATATAATGGACAAGTGTATGTATCTATTTATGGACTTATGGTAGCACCTGATCCTGCAAAGGGATACATACAGGTGGGCCTTTGACTTGAAGAAAATGGGACTCAGGTGCAAAGGCTGTGAAGAACTGGGGCCCGAGTCTACGACTTCAGAACAGAGACTGTTTTTTCAAAAAATTCACATAGCCATGTACTTATGACACTCTACATGCAACAAGAGATTGTACTCACTGGCATTTTATCACTTAGAAGCCCAAGCAATGGTGAAGACAGGGAATAGGAGAGCGCCAAACCTAGGAACACTAACCCCACATAACCAGCTGGTAATTTGAACTGCAAAATAAAATTTTTACAAAAGCACAGAATTAGCAAAGTATTCCATTACCCTCAGCTTTTAGGTTCAGTGGCTGAAGTCAATATTTTTTTTCCTATTTCTATCTGAAGTATATTTTTCACTACTTGGATATCAAGAGTAGATTTTGGGTTCCCGCCCCTACTCCGAATCTCTTTACTTCCATCAGTTATTATCAATCCACTGATACACACAGGTAAAAATCTAATCTCAAAAGGGAACACAGATTCGCCTCCAATTCACAATGCTGCAATTCAATAGCTCAGAAGCTGGGGTTGATTGAAATCTACATTTCAGAGGTTGGTATTAAGTAACTCTAGAATTTATATCACCTCTAATTTTTAGTTTGTTAACAATTCATAGACTACTATAGCATTCATAGCTTCCTATTTGGTACATTTACTTTAAAGCATGACTTGCCATTAAAATACTTTCCTCCCTCAATTAAAAACAAAAACAAAACACCACCAAATCTTTGGCTTTTAAGTCAGAAAAAAGAGTCAGCACATGGGATGGGAAAGAGAAAGGAAAGGAGTCACACAGCTGCAGTGGACTTTGTTCACTTGTCTTTTTCTAGATCTATAGACCAATGCCATCAACAATTCACAATTCTAGATTAAAAAAATCTCAGTCAGTTCAAACATTCCAGGATTGCCGTTATTGCAAAGTCTGAAAATACTTTTCTTACCCCATCATATGCAAGTGACCCTCCTACCACCATTAACACTTGCATTCTGTACATATCTAGGCAAAGGCAGGAAATGCCCTACAACAGGTAAGAATCAGGACAAGTTTTGCCTGTGAGAAAGTAGCAATTAAACCTGATTTTTCAAGTTTCCTGATGGGGAAAGACAATGACAACATGAATACATACCTAATGTATTTGTTAGCAGGCACTTTATTTCAAGCCCTCAGGCAAACGTATAAACAGGTTACATTATTTATGGACAGGTAATATGGTCAAGATCGTGTCAACAGAACAGACTGTTGCAACAGGTTAAGTGTTTTGTGTAGTTAAAAGTAGAGATGGAATCAGCGCAGCTCATACCCCAAAATACCATTTTGCCCAGGACAATATTCTCTCACAGTGACTATTATCCCATAGGTAAAGGATTTACGTATTTTATATGATAGATAGTGGTGCATGAGAGGGAGAGTTGCAGTCACAGTTTGAATCACAGAGAAGCCACTTGCAACTGGAAATGAGGAAAATGGGAATAGCATATATTTAAGGAGAACGAGGGACGGATTTTCGTAGCTGTTGACCATCCGTGATTGCAAATGAAGTAAATGGGAGCTCTGAATGCTCAGCATCGTGGAAGTCAAGTTCCTTTGAATGGAAAGCGAGCAATACAATATCAGGCTCAACTAATGCGGCCGAGAAGCACGTTTGACAAGATTTACTGGGACATTGATTTATGACTTCAGCGACATGAAGTACTTTTAATCCAGAAAATTTAAAATCAATCTTTTATACATTAAAACGACTCACCTTCTCTGAAACGAAGACTGACATAGTGGGATCCAGAAAGGTTAAACAGGCACTTAGTGAAAATATAGTAAAACTGAGAAGTACAACTTTTGGCAGAGTAATGAGTGTCCAGAATGAGTCCTTGCTAGCAATTCCATCTGTATTAAGAGAAGAAAAAAAACCTGTTCTTCAGTAGCACGGTTTGTGTTTCGATATGCTCATAGCCCACTTTGTTGCTTCCAGGATTCTGTATTCTCCCGCTACCACTGCTTTGAAGGTGGTCATCTTGCACACAAATGAAAGCAAAATTTAGAATGTTACAGCTCATCTTTGGACATTGCTTTCTTCATTTATCTCGTTTCCAAGTTAGGAGGCTAAAAAACAATCTGATCTTATAACAATCAGCACTCAATAACTTCAGTTTAGAACAGAGTAATTGGACAATTGCTTATTGAGTGACTAAGGGGATAGAAAAAACAAAAATAAGAAATCCAGCAACTTCTCTACAATACTTCATCTGCCATTACATGGTATCAAATTAATTAACCTAATAGTCAATCCTGGCCTTAACATTTAAAAAACAAAAACACCCAAAAGCCCATACTGCACATCATAAACCCACATGCAGAAGTTCTCCTTTTTCGTGACTTTTTTAGTTCAGACGCATGCTACCAAAGTGAAAAAAGATCATTAGTTGTCAAACTAAATCCATTAACATTCGTGCAGTTACCTGATAATCCTTCCTGCACCTTGTGTATGTAGTCAAGACAAGAAACGTTTCAGGTGTCATTGTGGTGTTTTACATTTCTAAATTATGCTCCATGCCCTTGAACCTGCAAATACTTCAATATGTGTATGATCTCACTGCGTGTACAACGAGACTGCTACCAACATGCATTATCTTCAAGATCAGAGTTTATGATTATTTGTATTATGGACTTCCACACTGCAGAATTCCAAAGCTGCATGATCCAGAATATTATATCCAGGTTATAAACATCTTTTGAAGACAGACAAATGGTTAACCAGTGTATCTCAGCTAATAGTACTAAGCAGGACACAGACTCGTATATATAGGTGGTGCTTCCTCTCCTGTGATTTGTTATAGTTACTATACCTTGTCTTGTGGGCTTTCTATAAATCTTAGAGTGTTTAGCCATGAAGTTCCAAAGTTATTACACCTGCAGTGTTCCATTAGTCATTACCATATTGCTGGAGGATGAAACTATCTTCTAAAATTAGGCTGTTTATGCTACATCAGTAGATACCTCCAGCTACCTTCCTCCCTCCCCCAAACTGGGCCATCCAAACTGACCTAATGAAATGGGGAAACAGCATGAAAATTCAAAGTACTGCATGCTGCTGGATTCTCTTCCACGTGTGAAATATATCTTGCATTGTGGAATGCAATACATAGGAATCCCTTTGTCCTCAATACTGTGAGCCTCCAACTTGCTAAATAGCATTGAGGCACATAGGGTATATCCTCACTGCAAAAAAGGACCCATAGCAGCCAGTCTCAGAGACCAGGTCAACTGATTTGGGCTTGCGCTACGGAGCTAAAAATAGCAGTTAAATGTTCCTGCTCCGGCAGGGAGTGGGGGCTCTGAGACTCTCCATTGGTTTCAGAGCCCGGGCTCCAGCTAAGGTGACCAGATACCAAGTGTGAAAAATCAGGACAGGGTGTGGTGAGTAATGCGCACCTATGGAAGACAAAGCCCCAAATAACTGGACTGCTGCTAAAAAACTGGGACCTCTGGTCACCCTGGCTCCAGCCTAAGGAGGAACATGTACACTGCTAGTGTCTGCTCAGTAGTGAGAGCCCAAAACGGTTGACCCAAACTCTGAGACTCACTGCCACAGTTCTCTCCTTTTTCTTTTGCAGTGTAGACATACTGTAAGACAACTGATCATTTACAAGTCCCAAAACGAAGGGACAGGCCATCTAGAAAAATCTCACTTCATTTCAATGCAACAGAGAAAACTAGTGTCTACCGGGATGGACACAAGAGAGAAGAGTCATTCCAAGCCATGTGCACCCACGATTTTTAGCTATGTTCAACAAGGGTTTGATCTCGAACAATTACAATTAGTTATTGTTTTGCCACGGACTTCTTGTGCTTGATCCAGCTCCAGGGATCTCATAAGGACAGCTGTACACATGATGAATTAAAGGGTTTTACTAGAGTATGCATTATCCATCTCAAATTTGAAATATTGATCAAAGAAAGTGGAGGGAAGAAAGCCTACCGTATTCTGGTAAGAGGTAGATGTTCAGAGGCACCAGGATCAGCACTACACATCCTAGCACTATGAAAGGGACTTCATAGCCAAAGGACTGATACAAAAAGCCACCTAGAGGTGGGCCCAGCACCAGTCCCAGTCCTGTAAAAATTTCAAGACTGCCCTAAGGAAGTGAGGGGGGAGAGAAGGGGAGAAGGAGAGAGAGAGAGAGAACAAAGGTTAGCAGATAGAAGCCAGGCTCTGTCATTGATCAAGAGCTAGAACAAATCACAGCCATCAATTACCACCTTTACATGCAAGGAAGCAAAGGGAGTCTGAGAGATTGTCTGGGTAAAAGCTAATTGAGCCTCTTATTCCAGCTCAGAGAGGACAAGACCAACTGTACTTCTTTCTTTTTCAGTTTTAGCCACTCACAACACCTAATGTACCCAGTTCCTGGGGCAAAACACCTGCACTGCTGTTCCATATACCCAATACATCTGCAGAAAGGCCAGCAATGAAGTGATTACATTTCCCAAATACAAAATCACATCAGAATCTGAAGAGGAGGACTTTAGTAAGCATATGGTGATGGATCATCATTAAGTCACCTCTTTGGGGCTTGGGTGAAAGATGTCTTTAGTTGAATAACTTTTCTACCTACATACAAATGATCAAGTTCAGCCCCTGCAACTATCAAATGACCCATTAAGTTTGGTTTCTTTTATCAGATGCTACCTCACAGAACAGAATGAAAGAGGCCTACATGGATTTCATTTCTTCCTGTTATAGTACCATTAGCCCCCATGTAACACGTTACATCATTTGATCTGACTACGCTTAGATCAAGACATTTTCCTGAAAAAAGAGTAGTTAGCCACAACATCCATTGGGAAGTGATAGAACAGTGACAAGAAAGCTCACCTAAAGGTTCGTCTACACTAGAAAGATATACTGCTTTCAGCAGCCTTATTATTCCCATGCAGGAAGGAGAATAACTACACTGGTAGAAACCACCTTTATACTAGTATACCTGCATTCACAGGAGGGCTTTGACCAATATAAACTATTTTGGTTAAAAAAAAAAAAAAAAGCCACCCATGATTAAAATACTGGGGTAACTTAAATGTATACCAGGCTTAAGTCTCACCTTGGTCTCCTGAGTTAATTTGTTTAATTGGGTGGGGGGGAAGATGAGACAGAGAAATAGATTTTTATATCACAATGCTGCAGAGTCAACATGGCAGTCCACTTCTATGAGTCTAGCTGCTAACATAGGAAACCGTGATTCTAGTTATTTTCATGGATATCAAATATGCCCGTCTACGTTACCTCTCATGGAGGAACAAAATGACACCTGTCAAACAAGTCCACCTTTAAGAACCTTCATGACCTAGGGCCTTGGATAGGGAAATGGAGGATTAGATCTTGTAAAACGTTTTTTCCCCCCCAAGTAAACTTTTATTCAGTCTCCCCCCAACACTCCAGCCCATCCCCCCTGCAAAAAGATTACTTCTATATAATTCAACAGCAGCACCAACTCCTACTTCAAGTCTCCAACCATGTCCACTTCTGACTCCCAACTTCCATTGCTACTAGCTTGCTCTTTTTAGAGCACGAGAACAGAATTAGTGTCATGCAGTGTTTGGTCAGCAATCCCTCCCTTCCACTCCTGAGAAAGCCATCATCCGTGCAGACGGACACAATAACAGAGGGTACCCTGCAGCAGTCCCATTAGAATGGATGGACTTTAGAGGGAAAAATCCCAGATGTGATGGTTTAACTCCTCACTGATGCCTCTGGTTATAGCAGATTTATTAAATAGAGAGCTGTCTGATAAGAGAAGCCATTTCCTTTTGTCATTTATGTCATGTACCATAAAGAATTCCATTTTCATGAAGACTAGGCTAAGAAAACTTTCAAGTTGTATGTTGTCTGTCAGTATCCTACTCATGTTTCAAACAAGACTGGCAAATGGATCACAAACAAGAATATATTAAAACTCCCTCATCAACTAATTCTCAGAAAGTCATAAAGGTTTTTATTTTCCAACACTTCCACATGTGTTACTGAAGGAGCTCAGTTTTACATCCTCATTCCTTCCATTTTCCAGGACCTGCATAATTTTTATTGCACCTGAATCATGCTTATTCCTTCAGGCATATAGCACCTGAATTTAAATTAGAGATTTTTGTTTGGGGATTTGTTTGTTTGTTTTGAGGAGCTTATACTAGACACTTGACAGCGGCTGTATGTTTACAGTGGGTATATGGTATGCAAAATGCATAAAGATATAGGAAAGTCATTAAAACATTTTATCTGGACATTCGGCTATAACGTGTAGTTTTGTACATACCATTACTGTAGCTATATTATTAGGAAAAGCATTTGCAAGAATAGAAAATGATGCCGTCATTGATGCAGCAAAGCCTATGGCATCCATTGCTCTAACCAGAAAACACAAACCAACGAATATTGGTCCATCGGGTGCTTTGTCCAACATACTGAAAGAATAAACAAATGAAATTTAGCAAAACAAAAACTAAAATCTTTAAAATGCAACTGTAACGTAAACTCCTGAAATCTTCTAGAGACATATGATCTAGTGGTCAAAGCACAGGCAAGTCACTCGTCCTCTGTCAAATAAGAATAACTCTCACCTACCTATCAGATATATATAATCTCATATAAAGAAAGAGCATGAAAAGTTTAGAAGTCTAGTAGCCAAAGGGGCTCTCCCATCAGCAAAGACCAGGGTCAGTGAGAAGCTCAGCTCCACTTTCACTCCCAGTTGCTGTGGAAGGAGCAGTCTCTCGACCTTGCTTGGAGACTCCAGTTTTTGCATGCGCTTATGATTAGTATATATCTGATATATTAGAAGCTTCAACATCTCCGGGGTATGTCTAACAGTGCACTGTAAATCCACCTCAGACCCTGCTTGATTCCTAACCCCATCCCCCCTTACCACCCATACACAGATATTCTGCCTTGGGTTCGTAAGCTCTCAGGATTTGGGTCCTAGGACCTACCAGGGTACACAGTGCGTGGGGGCGGGGGGAAGGGGAGGAGGTGCGAGTGAGCCCAAGTTCTACCAGGGCTCAGGTCTAAGCCCTATCTTCTTGAAGCATGGATGCAGCTTAATCCTGGGTCCCTAGACATGTGGCCAAAGAGTCTGTCAACATTATACCACAATCCTCTCGGCCTGCATTTTTCAGACCTTCACACCCAAAACTACCCCTTCAATTCCCAGGAATTGGAAACAATCCATCCTGCCCATGCTGACCACTGAACTGGGAACACAGGCTCCTGTGCTCACTATATTCAGCAACAAGAAGCAACTTGTTTTATTAATTTAGATGAAATAAATGGGCCAAAGGTGTTACAATAACCCAATCACTGTTTAACATTAAATAGTGTTAAAACAAGTTTTGGGACTTGGTATACAAAGACGTCAGCCTGCTTGGCACCATAGCAAACCTACCATTAAACATCCTTTTAACCTTTTATTAAAGATACAGAAAAGGAAAAACAGTTAAAGCGTTTGAAATATGAAATATTAAATAAGGCTCTCATTTTAACAATATTCCTTCTTCCCTTTTAGAGAAGAGAAAAGTCCATGTTGACAGTCTCTTAGATGGTATTACAGCTGGTGTAACTGTCATCCCAGGTGGCATTTAGGATTCAGCTGGAGCCGGGCAGGGTGGCAATGTCATTTGTGTCCCTCTCTCTCTCTGGCCAGGACACCTGTCAGCTCAGAATGAGGAAGACCCAGGGACCCAGAAAATGGTGGGAGCGGCAGCTATCATGGTGAAGCTCACTTCAGAAGTCTTTCTCTATTCTTTCTTTGTATGGGTTTTTTGTTGTTGTTGTGGGTAAAGTATGAAACATGTTTCTCTCTCAATTTTTTTTTTTTTAAAAGGACCCCAAAAAATGGGAGTGATGGGTGGAATACCCTCTTATAATAATAATACTCATTATTTTGTTCACTAATTAGGCCTAATATATGAAATACCAGTTTTGACTTATTAACTTCACATCGCCTGTTTATAAGCCAAACAATTTCATAGCCTCATTTCTACGGTCTTTGAATTAAATCAACATAGCCTTTGTGATTTAGGTTAATCAAACTTCTTTGTCTGGTTCTCTTGCACTTGTTACACCATTGTGGTTATAAGTTGCTGTGACATCCTATGAATTTACATTCACCTTGTACATTGAACCACACAATTAGGGTAAACGTGTAGGGGCAATTATCACAACAAGCCCCACAAGCCATGGGAACACAACCAAATTATGGTTAATCTCTGATGTGAGGCAAACAAGATGTTCGACTTCAACAAGAATCCGAGAAATGATCATGTGTACCAGTCAATATTGGATAAACATGTGGAGTTGGGGATCCTCCAGACTGCTGATCAGTGCAGAGACAGAGAATCTATCAACTCAAGACAACTACCACAAAGTCAGGGATGACAACTATGCCTCTGAGAACTCCCTGTCTACCTGTCTCTTCTTTGAGGAATTTGGCAAGATAAAAGGAACTGTGCTGATCACTGAGTCCGTGGTGGTGCATGACAATCTACTGAACACGGATGGCACCCTTTAACCCCCCAAGTCTCAGGCAGCATCAAAGGAGAGCCAGCAGCCACTGGATCAAGCTCAGGAAGGGACTCTGGTACTCACAACAATCCCTGAAGAGGTTTTGCTACCAGATCAGATACAGCACACCTTGAGCCCATATTCAGAGGAGCTGTCTGAGGATAGCGCATGGATCAGCTCACAGCAGCAGAAGCAGAGAAGGCAGCAGTAGTGCAAGAGCCTGGTAAGTTTCTGACTCCATGTTTGTTAGTAATATACAGATAGGATGGATTTTCAGCTTATGCCCCACTTAAAATTATTATTACAACCCATGAGTAGCAGCATGTGTCCACTAATGATAGAAGGCATGCCAGCACCGTTGTCAACCCACCACATGGAATTCAAAATGAATACTAGAAAGTGAAAATTAAAGTTAAACAAGCTGTTGTGATTCATTTTTTACTAGATACTCATGCTGTCACAAAGATGTGTGGGTGTGTTAAAAGGAGATTTGCCTTCTTTTCTAAAAAACAGCGAGAGTCCTGTGACACCTTAAAGACTAACAAATTTACTTGGGCATAAGCTTCCGTGGGCAGAAACCCACTTCGTCGGATGCATGAGTCTTGCTGTTTTGCTAAAAACAGACTAACACAGCTACCCCTCTGGAACTCAGTCTTTTCTGATATTACACCACACCGTACAAATCAGACCATGCTGAGCTGCCCGTCCAATTACTCTGAACTATAACCGGGAGGGGGGAGGTTGTTGTCTATAATCCAGGGCTGCTATATTAACGGTCTGACATTGACTGGGGGAGTTATAATATGAATTATGGACTATGTACGTGTCTAGAAATGTGGTGGAGGGGGGATGTTTATAGTCCCTTGTTACACAAGTATGATCCCAGGGAAAGGGGGATGTTATTTAGGTGATGGATGTCCTAGTATAAGTCTGGCCTGTCCCTGGGGTGTGTATAGAGTCCACGGATGCTATATTAGGAGTCCAGGTTGTCCAGTATGTAGTCCATGGGGGCTGTATTGTAAGCCCAACCTGCACCAGGGTCACTGCCTGAATGCAGGGTGCTTTCAGGAGGGCTGCAAAACATCATGCAAGAGTTCTGGAGCCACTGCTGGGCATCCTAGGTCTGTATGATGATGTGATCCTACCACTCTATGCTCATGGCCCCGCTCCAGAACAGGGAATCTTTGGCTATGGCGAGAGTCGTGCGAAGCGTCTACAGTCAAGAGTCAGCAGCCAGTTGGAATCTGCTATGTCTGTATTCCCCGTGGTAGGACAAAAAAGATTGCCAAAATGTCTACCAGTATATGATGGATGCGCTGCCATTTTCTGAAATAGGAGTGAAAATGCAAGCTGGACAAGTTCTTCCAGTGATGCTTCATCTTGGTGGCTCTGGTTGCTAGGAGCATATAGACCCAAAGATGGCTCAGCTGCATGGGTTGACAGACAGACAACTTCCGGTCAAGTGGCATGGGATGGACAATCATGTTTTCATACACCATGAACCAAAATACAATGGCTACAGCTGGAGAGTGCACTAAAAGGTCTGGATACCTCCCCTGAATCAGAAGGTTTGACTGGGGTCTGTGTAAGACAGTATGGATGCACCCACATGGTTATAAGCCCAGGTCTACTATGCAGTGTGGACGTAAAAGCACAAGCTTCGAAACACTGAGTCTACAGATACATGTCCTACAGACCCCGACTGACAATGCAATGTAGACATACCCGTAGTGTCTGAAAGGGAAAAGGAGAGTTCTATCTTCTACTACCTGTTTGCTGGGGAGAGGAGGCAGGGGGCCAGCACAGGGTCCTTCTCCTCTGTGAAGAACTCCAGTGCCTTCCTCTGTTGCTCCACATAGGGATGTTACTTGGGAAAACCTATGAGTGACTTGATTTGACAATTTCACAGTTGTCTAACAGGGACTGGACACTTCCTAAAAATAAAGCCTATATTTTGGACAAGTTACTGCCTTAGCCCACTACAACGGCCAGGCAAAGCTTCCGATTTCCAAATGGATTTTAAACTATTAAAAATCCCATTTTTGTAAGCTAGAATTTATATGCAATTATTACCATACCTAGCTGCGGTTTTTCCAGTAACCATAATACTAAGCTGCATTTATGGCATCTTCCAGCCAAGGATCTCAGAGTACTAAACAAGCCTTATAACCCCATGAGTTAGAGAAGTATTATTTCCACTGCACAGAAGAGGAAAATTAAGTGATCGGCCCAACGTCAGAAACGGAGCTGAAGACTTTTGAATCCTAGCCCCAAGTTTTAACAGCAAGAGTATCTGTTTTTCATACAATTAGAACTCAATGCAAAATTTCACACTAGAATTAAGATGTAAAAAAACCAACACTCACCCAAAGAGAATTGTAACACATCCTGAGACAAACATCCCAGCCACAAACATGAATTTTGCTCCAATTTGTACAAGCTGCAATTGGTGAAAAATAAATATTGTTTTAATTATTTCAAGTCCATTTTTATCAAAGAAATTTACTTTAGGAATTCTGTTATGAAACTAAAACACTATGTGCACTCTAGAGAAAAATAAATTGACAGAACAAAGGTGGAGAATCAGATTCCCTTCACCCCTCCCCCCACATTTAGCTTGTAAACAAACCTAAAAATATTCTAAATAGTTAAGTGACTTAACCTAGTTTTCCCAACAGGAAGTCATTGGTAAAGCTAACTCTCTCACTGCTGTTTGCTGGAGCCTCCATACAGAATGCAGTAGCATCTTATATCAGTTAGATGGACTGACACACATACCTCCAGCATTGCCTATAGCCGGCAATAATGGTGCTATTAAGGTAGGTGACAGAAACAGTCATTTTAGTCAGCTCCCCCTTTGATCAGCTGTTTAACACACTAGTGGCTAAACCAAATAATGTGGTATATGCCCTGAGCTGCATACGCCCCACAAGGCAGTAACGTGTGGAAGGCTAATTATTCAGGGAAAAGATCATTCTGCACTGGACGCTTATACTAATGACCAACTCTGAGGTAAGGAATACACTTCACTTCTCATTCTCAGAATTGCCATAGGCAAGACAACATAGCCTCCTTTCGTCACAGACTCTACCCGTTAAGAAACAGATGATGCAAGGCAAGGTCTAAGGCCAGGTCATCTTAAACTCTTTGGGCCTTCTAACTGGGCCTCCCCACATGTACGTGAGCACACATTTCAGTCTCCTTGAATTCTTCACGGCTGAAGAAAGTCTCTGTATTGCAGCCAGCTTTTCAAAAGCCACAGTTTTGTCCTGCTTTCAATGAAACGCTGGGATGTCTGATCATTGCTATGGGCTACCCACTTGTGGCTTCCATTAGTAATGAATTTTATGCATTTCACACCGCAGCACCTCCAGTGAGGGCCTCAACTGCTCCACAGCTCCCATCTACCTCACAGCAGAAAGGTAAGCAGTCAAATGTACTCCCAGCTGCCACAATACATAAAAATTACAGCACCAGATACAGCTTGCTGTGAGGCAGTCTCCTGGAAGAGAAATATCTTCTGCCCTTTATGAAAACATTTGAAGAGGTCTAACGTGCATGGGGGAAGGTAGCAGAAGAGAGAGGAGAGACAGGAGAGTAGTGAGAAAACAACATAAAAAAGACACAGGAAGAAAAGGGTGTTGGATGTAGACTAATGGAGAGGAGCAAGGAGTAAGGTAAACTTAGAATTGGCCAGGATTAGAGTAGAAGTAGTTAACAAATGCTGTAGGGTAAATATGCTTGACAGGACATCAATGGTGAGAAGACAGCAGACCTTGTCCCCCCTTTTCCCTCCCCTGGATCAGTGGTTTGTTGTAAGCATCCTTTTTGTGTGAGAGGGAGGTATAATTAGAAGTGATTGCTCCATGGGAGACACTAGAGGTCTAACTCCACTTTCCTGAAAAAGACTAGAGGACTTTTCTTCCTCAGGATAAAGAAGGGGAAAGAGAAGAGAAAAGTTAACCTTAACACACTGAAAAAGTGTAGCTATGGCCTTAAAGCAGCCTGTACACTAGCTTAAAAATCGTATTTGATAGCAACATTTAAGGTAGAAACCAAGAAGCCATTCTCTACCCTTAAAATGTTTTCATTGCATGATTTAGTTCCCTCCCAGCTGGCTGGCCAGACTGCAGTCAATGCAGAGAGTGCCTAAGGAGGTGTCAATTTCGGAAAATCTAATGGGAGGCATTTCTCAAATCTGTAAGTACGGATAGGCAAAAGACAGACAAAAGTGCAATTTTTAAAGATACTCCAAAAAGACTGGAAAGCAGCGCGTCTGCAGTGTGTTCTGGTTGAGTTTTTGACCCCTTCCTCCCGGAAGTCGGCCTGCAACAACTCATTGTTTTAAAAACTGCAAACGGACTATTGCTTCTAAACCAACTAGCTGAGTGTTAAATCAGAGCAAAACGTGCCTTCTGTTAAAAAAGCAGTTTCACTTTTAATTGCCAAGAGAACCCTGGATGTCCATAAAAGCAACTGGCCACTAAACACCCATTTCTTTTCCTCTGGTTAAAAAAGCAAGCCTATAAGCTCCAGCTGTCACAAATTGGTTTGTCTGGACTGGGCTCTTAGTGAGATTGTTAGGTGCTATTCCATAATTAAGTCAATACTGAAAGCTGTAAAGATACTTACATACTTGCCTAATATTAAAGAAGTCAAAAAATCGAATAAAGCAAAGCATCCAAATATTAGTCCAACCACTGTATTGCTGGCACCCTTTTTCTCTGCCTGTAAAGGGAAACACCATTACAGCCAGACTTAAAACATGGACAGACAGACCACTGTACACAATGTTAGCATTAAGTTAAAATACATTCTAATCAAGTCTTGCATCTTTATCCTTCTGTCACTGTACCTGCCAGTATGGTCATAAAGCATTTTCTCTTTTAAAGAGGAGTGGGACATTCAGCAGTAACTCTGCAGCAATTTAAAATCATCTTGCACCACAAATCAGTTATTTCTGTAGTCAGAAGCAGAAGCAACATTCATTCCCAGCTGGAAGCAGGTATGAAGGATGGATATTCTAAGTTGCTGTGTTGCACTACAGGTCAGATGGTAGGACCTTACTCAGGTTCATTCCCTTAATCTGTACGCAGGTGGAACTGGTGCGCATAGACTTCATCCCCCTCTACAAGGAAGGAGCAAATGAAGGAATCTTCTGTCTCCACAGCATGGTTCCTCTATCCCCACAGTACAGGGGGAGAGGGTATGGCCTAGGCAGGGGAAAAGACAGCATCTTTCCACTAGCCCCACAGAAGTTACCTGGGAAAAGGTAATATGTTCTGTCACTGTACTTTCCTTTTCACTAGAGCTGCACTGCCAAGGGAGTGCAGAAGGTGGAGGAAGAGGCACAAGGCCTCTGCAAAGAGGGCACTGGATTCTCTCAGATTCGGGTGGCTATACAGCATCTGGCTGCAAGCTTTGAAGATCACTCCACAAGGCAGGTGGGTGGAACATTGGAATGTTCAAGGGGAAAATCCTTAGCCTTCTCTTATAGACGTTGTCCCAGGTGGAAATGATCTGGCCAACAGACCAGGGCCTCCCTCTCTCTCTTTCTGAGCAATGGATTTTCTCTAAAAAAAGATGCCTCTGAAGTACTCCCGGGCTCTACATTCATTCATTGATTTGTCTCAACTTGCTGATCATTTACTTAATTTATTATGATAGTAAAGGTGGATTTCCTAGCTGCCAGCCTGGCAAACTTAGTCTGGGAAAGGGTGAGGGGGAAGTCATAGGTGGATGGGTAGGGGGACTGAGAAAATAGAGTGATCCAGGGGACAGGGTACTGGAATGGGAGTCAAGGGACCCAGATTTTAATCCTGGTTCTCCTACTGACCTGCTATGTGACCTTGGGTAAATCACTTCATCTTTCTCTAGAGTTTGTCTGCCTCATCTAAACAGACTGTCAGTGCCTAGCACAATAGGGGCCTGAGCTCATATATAGCCTCTAGGAGTAATGCTGCAATATAAATTATCTGATTACATTTCTTTTTTAAAGTTACCCTTTTTTGAGAGAGAGCATGCTACAAAATATGCAGGTAATGTGAATAATTGTTTGCTGAGTTGTGTATTCCTTTACCTCTCTTGGAAAAAAGGGTCCCAGGATTGAATAGCAGATCATTGAACTGAAGTTCAAAGAAGCTGTTGCTGCCATTGTGAAGAGCTGATCTCTAGTAAATCTCCTTGACTCTTCACTCAGAACTTCTGGTCTGCCATTTTCTTGAATTAAAAATATTTGTATTAGGCTTTGATAAACTAAGTGATTTTATAAACAATTTCAAGCTGTCTGTTTACAAAAGATATGCCCTCCAGGAATTTGGAATTAGTAATTTAAATCTAAGGTTGGGAAAAGGCAATTGATGTTCTGCCATTAAGAGCCTGAGACCTGCTATTTTCTCACTATATTATTGTATCATTTTCCAAGTGAAGCCCCCCGGTCCTGCAAGCTGATGTGTACAGTTAGTCCCTGGCCCCCAGAATCCCTTTGACTTCCGTGAGTTCCAGTGTCTTTCCAGAGGGAGCAGCTTGCAACAGACTCAGGATCTGACACTGCCACCCTGACTGACACATGGCTCCACTGAAGTTAATGGGATTACTTGTGCGAGTAAGACCTGCCCACCTGAGTCCTGCCTGCCCGATCACATCCCAGGGCTTCTTTAAGCGAATTGTCGATTTGTGCCATATAAAGTTGTAGTGTTTGGTCTCCAAATCACTGCACTATCACTAAAGGTGATGCAAAGAGTCTGCACCTCGCCCACATTTACAGCTCAGAGACCCAGAAACAATCAGCTCACACATCAAGATGCAAGACACGTTCCAAATGCCGGTATAGCTCATCTGCCAGCTCTCTGCATCCTTCAAAGAAAACGTTCAATATACTGAACTTAAATTCCCTGTTCTCGTTTGCCATGACCCTAGGGCACGAGGGCTAAGACTTGATCTCTACGAAGTTTGTAGCAAACCGGAGAGTCAGTGTCCTTTAAAAACAAAAAGGCTTCTGATATTCTGCATGCCATCATGAGCTTGTGGTCAGAAGAGGTTACGAGAAAAAAATATCCTCTTGTTATTTTTCCTAGGTGCATTAGGTCAGTTATTGAACAGATCTGGCTTCATGCCCCACTAGTAAGGCTCAGAAAGTTTGTAAGTAGCCCACGAAAACCTTCCGACGTCCCCCTTTTATCATACCCTTTCCTAAGCCGCCAAACTGCTTCCGCGGAGCTTCAGCCAGCGGTCCCAGAAAGAGGAAAAGCCGCCCGAGCCGCTGCCCAGGCACGGAACGCGACGGCTGAATGTCAGCGGGGAGCGCGTCCACACGCGAACGGCCCGAGCCCAGCGCTGGCTCTAAGAGCTCTGGCCGTGCGGTCCCGCCGCGCTCGGGAGAAGCGCACAGCCCCGGCACGAAACGAAAGGAAAGGAGCCGGCCCGGGGGCTCCAAGGGATTCGGAGCCCGCTTGGCTGAGCTCGGCGGGGGCCCGATTGAGGGAGGAAACACCCCCACGCTAGAGAGAGCGCGATCCGACCTCCCCTTCTCCCACCTGGGGGGTGCAAAGCCTCCCGGCTCTCCACCTGCTGGCTGCCCATGGCGAGGCGGTCTCAAGCAGGCCAACGCAGCTGCGCTCCTCAAGTGCCTCTCTCTCACTGTTTTGCACGGAGACAAGGCAAAGGATCGTGCGACACCAGCAGCCACAGTGGCTATTACTGAGCATGCTCAGCGCGCACACACTAATTCCCTCATTAGCAGCCTGGGAGGAGCAGCTGGGTGACGCTTCCTTTCCCTGCCCTCCCAGCTTTTCACTGGAAGGCGCCCGGCTCCACCGCAACGGTCTAATCTGCAGAGCCGCGCCTTGGGTCCGCAGGTTTCTTTTCCTGCCCTGAGAACGTGTGAAGGTTACAAAGAAGACCGCGGCAACAGGGACGTGAAACGTGATCACCGGTATCAAAGCAGCCTCGGTGCTCTTTGGTTGGCCTGCCGTTCAGTGTTCCAAGCTGGAAGACAAACGTCTGGGAGCTGGGTGGGTGTGCACAGCCTGTAGCAAAGTAGGAGTGAGCATTACACAAGGTGCATAGAGTTCACGGCATAAAGGACTCGTGATCTGCTCTTCGAGCCCTCTCCATAACAGGCCACAGAACTTCTCCCAGTCATTTCTGCATCAAGACCACAACTTCTATTTGAACTACAGCATATAGGTAGAAAGATGTCCACTTTTGATTTAAAGACTACATGATTCACTGCATCCCTAGTTAAATTATTCCAATGCTTCATTACCCTCCCTGTTAAAAAGTTGCACCCCCATCTAGTTTCAGCTTCCAGCCATTGGCTCTCATAATGCTTCCCCCACTCCCTATTTTCTCTTTAAGATTACAACAAAGTATCCCAACACTAAATCCTATCCATATTCTTCTGTCACCTGCCACCACTGAAAAGTTCCCATAGCAAAAAGCCCCCTGGACCTGAGTTGCAGGTAGGAGGTACTAATGGCAACACCTTTCTTTCAGCAGTAAGTCCTTTACATGTAGGAGTCTCTCAATGAAAGACAAATACTAGCAACATAAACCTCAGGCCAAGTTCACAGAAAGATTCTCTGGGTTTGGACATTTCAGCTAGCTGAAGCCTAGGATCATACTGGAAAAACATAACTGGTAGTACACTTAGAAAAGCTGCCTATCAATCAAATTTTACCCATTCATGATGCTGAAAAGAAATGTCATTTTCAGTAGAATGTATAGATCCAAACTATGATTCTGTGTCTTTTTCTGCTGTATGCTGTGAAGTAGTTAGCATGGGTGTGTACATTGTCATCATTAGGTTTCAGAGTCAACATCCCATTAAAATTAATGATAGCAGTTCATGCTTCTCTGAGTCAAGATTTGAACAGAAGGTCTGGATTTTTCTTCTATGTGGGATATGAACCATCATATGCCCAGTCTTGAACCCATCTTATGATCTGCTGCTAAACAGAGGGTCCACACAGGCTGCCAATTCTTCCAAAAAATTTCAGGAGTATTTTGAGAAGCAAACCTGGCTTTTTCAGCTCTTCACATGGAGACACAAATAGGGAAGCAGGCCAGCTGGCTCCCTCTGCAAAAACAGTGTAGGAAGAATTTTAGAAGACATCCAAAGAAGAAAGGAACCTGGGCATGTTGGGTGGGTAGGGATGGATGCTAGGTGTTACCTGTGTAGCACTCCAAAGCACCTGGTTACCTCCTTTAGACTCATAGACTCATAGGTCAGAAGGGACCAATATGATCAT
>ML675604.1:37592218-37857849 GCA_007922155.1 Mesoclemmys tuberculata | reverse complement strand
GAGCTTATTTGGAACAAAGGGCTGAAATTAAAGAGCCCAGAGCTGGGGCAGTAGACTGACCATTTATTTATTGGACTCTTTTCAATACCCCAGAAGGGGTTCATTCAGACTTGGGGATTTGGCTGGATGGCCAAGCCACTGATGCCCAATAAGGTCAGGGGCAGCCTTCAGGGGACACCAGAGGCAAGTAAAGGACTGTGATACCGCACCTTGCCACTTGGAGGCACTCCAGAAGTGAGTGTCCCATTAGTCCCTCATTCCAGAGGCCATGAGTTGAGAAGCATACACCCAAGCTGTTCTGCACTGGATCTTTTAAAAAAGGAGGCTGGATAGCCATCTGTCTTAGACACAACAAATCTTGCATCTTGGCTGGGGGTTAGACTAGATGACCCTTGCAGTCACTTCTCACTCTATGATTCTAACACAGCTTAAACTGTCAGACTAGCTCTTTTCCCAGCATAGCTTATACCAGTTCCCCAAACAAAATAGGCTATACCAGCAAAAGGACTTTTTTTTCCTGGTATAACTGCATCCACTCTAGAGCTTTTGCCAGCACAGCTACCATGGCTGGGGGTGTGTGGGATTTTTTTCATACTCCTAAACAATGCAGCTATACCGGCAAATCTTTTACGTGTAGACCAAGTCATAACTCTCTAGCCACCCTGCTTTCCAAATGGCAGCTCTGTGTCATGCAGCCCACCCTGCAGACTTCTTGGTTGTCTTCGTCTGGCGGGCAGAAACTTAGACACTTTTACCTGCCCAGATAATATTTCTTCCTGAGGCTTTTAGGCCTCATTTCCAAGGTGCTGAGCACTCACAAATTCAGTAATAATCAATGGATGTTCCGCTCTGACCAGCCCTGGGATTTTCTAGACTGATCTACTATGCTTTGGCTATCCAGTTTTCCTCTCCAAGGTCTGTCTGATGTGCCTAGCACATATTTTTAATACACCCATCACAATACCATCGAGGCACAGATTATATTAAGATTCACAATAGAGCAATGTAAAGACAAATGTTCCCAGTTATCTAACTTTAGAACACTACAACCTATATGGCAGAATAGAATGGAATTATTTTCTGATAATGGGATTAAGAAACTTTAAAATCCTTTCCCAGTCACAAAGAACAATGGAGTCACACATCCTTCCCTTCCATTTTGATGGTCTAGGGTATGCTGCACACAGTAACTGAGAAGTGATATTATTTTCCTCCTATCTCATTCCTCCTATAGACTTCACTTGGACATCCTTGATCTCTCCATAGCTGCCTCCAGCAAAGCAAAAACAAACAAACAAACACATATCTGTTGTAGAAGCTGCTCCCCAAACAACCTCAGGATGACAACATGGGAAGAGGCACTGTCAGTGATCTTCCATTCAGCAAAAGGGCAAAGACAGAATATTGGCATATGCGGAGCAAGAGGCACAAATATACAGAAGTCAGGGAAAGCTGCAGAGACAGGGATTAGAGCTGTGAAGGAAGAAACAATATAAACCAAGACTCCATTTTGGAGGCAGAGATGGACAGTAGAAACAATCTGTTCAGGAAGATGATGAACATTTTCACAGAAGCCATCACTGCCCCACTTACAGCTGTAGCTTCTTTACATCAAAAGGCCCCCTCCATTGCAATTACTGCCCTCTCCCATTGCTTGCCCACCTCAGTCTCATGACCTTTCTCAGTCACCAGCTTTTTTGCATCCATCCTCCACTTTTTATGAAATGATCCTCTTCTCACTTACCTTAACATAAATCAGGATTAACTCCACTGAAGCCCCTGGAGTTGCACTCATGTAAAACCCAGCATGGGCTTCAGAAAAGAATTGAACCTGCAAGTCCTTGAAACTACCATGAGTACCACCAGACAGAGTTTGTCGGCAACTCACAGGAGTCGGCCATCAGCTCTCATTATGGACCCTTACCAGTAATTTTAAAAAGTAATTGATTCTGCTGGCAGTCACCTGGTACAACTAGCTATGAACTTTCTATAATGCTATATAGCTTTAAGTATATACTGTTAAAGAAAAAATGGATTCACTAAACCAGAGTGTGGACTCTTGTTATGTTTAAAAAAGGAAATGATCAAAATAGTTAAATATTTATAAGCTGTAACTTTGCAATTGGCACTTGATACTAGTATGCGACAAGAGTAATAGACACAATCTTTGATTTCCTTTCAGGCCTAACAAGATTAAAAACAAACCATATAAATCACATGGTATGTCAAACTCATGCCTTTGTGCCACACGCTCTTTATAAACACTATCCCTCCTTGTACCCTTAGTGGCTAGCCAAAAACTTAGCAGGTTGTTCCATTTAGGAGGAGAAATTGGTGGTAGTCAGGAATTTTTTGATGCCGTTTTGTTTATTTACAAAGAATGTACGAATCTCTGTCTTTCTGAAAGCAGAAAGAATCAAATAGCATAAAACAGCTTCTTTTGCTCATGACTCTTTTCAGTCTGCACCCCGACCCAAAAATTCTTCTAAGTTGTCTTCCAGAGTCATATGCTTCCAGCCACTCCTTCAGGCTGTCTGTGTGGTTCTCTCATTTGCCTACACACACACCCTTACCTAAACCATACTCAGCAAAACCTCTCATACCACTCACTCCAAAACTCCCAGGGAGGTTCACAAGCCTTTTGGGTTTAGGACTAATTTATCCTTATGGTTATGTTAACAGAAGGGTACATTCACACCCAGTCTCAAAGAGGTTTGTGATCCATGCCATCACCAGTACTCCTCAGCATAACACAACCCCTGTTGTAATGCTGCCCATCAGCCTGCCGATGCCCAAAATGGTAAGGCCTTATATGACCCACCTCAAACACGGGGGAGGGGAAAAACCCAACAATTTAACAAATTAAGAATGATACTAAGTTAATTATCTCCAATTATTTGCAGGGTGTTTCTGTCAGGCTTATTGCACATCATCAGCTCAAAATAATTTTATTCCAACCCAAATCTTTTTTGGGCTTTTCACTTCCTGGACGTCCTTACAGTGTGTTCCTAAGGTGTGTGTATGTTGTTTCTGTGGAGCTGACTGGCTGATAGCCCCCTCACAATTTTCCCAGCCTCACCTTCCATAGCGACAGTCAACAGTCTCAGTTTCAGGCAGCATGATACCTCTTTAGATAGTCTTTATGGCTAACTTTGAGTTTCATCCTGGGACCCCAATTGTATCCTATACACCACTTTATGCATTCAGGTGAATACTGTATAGGGTCCCTCCCAGGGTTTATCCAGTTTCAGGCTCCTACCCTCCTCTCCTGTAGGATTGTGGAACAAGACCAGGTCCCCTCTTTTAAAAATTTCCCCACATGACCTTACTTCATAGCCTCTGATAAAATGAAAACGGTCTATCTTCAAAATTTTCCTAGGAAAGAGGTGAGGGGTTTTCTTTGGTTTGTTCCCCCCCGCCCCCGGTTTTAGATGGTAGGTGTTATGTTAAATCCTTGGAAAGTACTTGTATTCAGAGAGAAATCAGCATGGAACACAGAGAGATGCAAACTCATGAAAAGTCTTTATTGCACTACACTAAAACCAGCCAGGACTGGCTGAGCTATCCCCTAATAGTTGAACTCTATTGCTATGGCAACAAGCTAAACTGTGGCAATTTGGCCAGACACACAAAATACACAACAGTAGGGTTTCTACATAGTCCAAATGGTTCAAATCTTTGTTCCTCTTCAGGAACTCCATACAAAAGGTTTGCTGGGCCCTTAGCTCATACCCAGCCATGAGTACAAAGTGTACAGCACTTCTTATTGGCTACTGTTCTATAAAGAATCAAAAGGAATGGGATATGCTGGTCCCAGTTCTTTTGCTGCTGTTTCACAAAGGTAGCCAAGTGAACTCCCAACTTTCTGTTTTCCAATCAGACTGAGGGTTTGTTAGGGTGGTGTGAGTTTTGTGGATCCCTAGAATCTCACAAACTTGTTGAAACACTTTGTGTAACTCACCCAGGGCCCCAAATGTAGTGAAGGATTCATTCACTAGGGCCCTTGCTGTAGTCACAGACATTTTGTGAAGTTGTCCATAACTACTAGCAATTATTGCTTGTCAGCCTCTGACTCAGGCAAGGGCCCAATAATGTCAGTGGCAAATGCTCACCATTGGTGCCCCCACAAAACACTGCTTCAAAGTGGTGCTCTCTGTTTTACAGAGGCCCTTTTTTTGCATTACAAGCATCACGTTTCCTACACCAATAGTCTACATCCTGCCTGCATTTTACCTAATAGAAATTCGTCATTAGCTTGGCTAGGGTTTGTGCAACCCTAAAATGTCCAGCAGTTTTAAGATCATAACATAACCTTAGAACCTCCTTTGACAATGTATCTGATGCAATGAACTGGTCCCTGTATCCTTCACCACTCACTGGTTTCTCCCACCTCAGAGTGTGACAGGAATTTGAGTTGATAGTTTTGTTATTACTTGTCGCACGGAGGGGCCCCAATCAGCTCAGGTCCCCTAGCAAAATCTTGTCCCTGCTCTAAAGAGGTTTTTCTGCCTAAGTTAAGACAAGGCACAAGTGTGCCATGGGCTGAGGGAATGGAGGAAGGAAGGGTAAAGGTAACTGTGATGAGAACACAAGGCTGCACAGTCATACTACAAGTACAATTTGCAGGGTTTGTTTGTGTATAAAGTGTGGTAAAGTCAGGCCAGATGGCTACGGAAGGGTACTCCAGGGCTGATATGTGAGCCCTAGAATGCTCAAAGCCCTTTTCCCACTATTTGGAACCAGGGTATGTGGGTGGGTTCTGGAGGAGCCGGAAGAGGGGCTGCAATCTGGCGCACTCCAGGTATACGTGCGCCAGGGTCTCCCACACGCCGCAATACTGGCAGGTGTCAGGGTGGGAGGTGAACCGCGCCAAGTACACGCCCGTGCTCACGGCTCTGTGAAGGAGCCGCCAACTGATGTCCCCGGCGGGCCGTGGGGTCAAGGTGGAATACAGACTGGCCCACCGGGAATCCTCGCCCTCCGAGGGTGGTAAGAGGTCCCGCCACTTGGTGTCCGGGCGGGACGCGAGGGCGAGGAAGTGAAGGGTGTGGAGCACGAGCGCATACAGATGTTTCCTGGGCGCGGTCTGGAAGAGGGCCAGCTGCAGAACGAGCAGCCGGCTTGGGGCGTGAGGATGGGAGAACCGAGAGGGTTCGCGGGGCCAAGGCCCGACGGTAAGCACTGGAGGGCCGGGGCTGAGGGGGGCGCGGGGAGCACCCTCCTGCAGGACCGGCTCGAGGTACATCAAAGCAGTAGGGGGCAAGGCTGCCCTCACTTCCTGGAGTATGCGTCGGGGGGTTCGAGGGGTGGAGAGCCCCATACGCCAAGCCAGTGGATAGGGGTCCACCCAGGCCCCCCCGGGCGTAGTCCAGGAGGTCTCCGACCCTGGTGACTCCTGCCAGGACCAACCGCCGTCGCACCGAGGGGGTCTCCACCACCTGCACATGTAGCTGGGGATTGTGTAGCAGGGGCTCCGCGAGGAGATCCTCCCCCTCGGTGACCACAAGGGGCCTGGAGGCCGAGACGAGCCTCCAGGTCCAGAGGAGGTCCTGGTAGAAGACCAGCAGCTCGGAGAGGTCTCGCGGAAGACCTCTCGGGTGCAGAAAAAAGAGCTGCTGGTCGTATCGGAGCCCTCGGAAGCAGCGGAGGAAGACGCGCGCCAAGTGGCTCCACGCCGGACTACCTGCACCATAGAGGAGTCTCTGCAGGGCCTGGAGGCGGAAGGTATGGACCTGGCTGCGGATGCAGCACAGGCCCTGCCCGCCCTCCTCCAGGGGGAGACTCAGAATCCCTGAAGAGATCCAGTGCAGTCCTGGCCAAAAGAACTCCAGAACCATCTTCTGGAGGTAGGCCAGGAAACTCGGGGTCGGGACCAGAGTGTTGAGCCGGTGCCAGAGCATGGACAGGACCAGCTGATTGATCACTAGTGCCCTCCCCCGGAGGGAGAGGCACTGGAGCAGTCCTATCCATCTCCGCAGCCGCTCAGACACCCTGCCCTCCAAATCCTGCCAGTTCTCTGCCGGGGAGGGATGGGTGGCGGAAAAGTGGATGCCCAGATAGAGCAGCGGGCCCGCGCTCCACCAGATGGCTTGAAGCGCGGGTGGGAGGGAGCTCGCCTGCCACCCAGCCCCTACCGTCAGGGCAGAGCTCTTGGCCCAGTTGACCCGGGCGGAGGAGGCTGCCGAGTAGACAGCCAGGCAGTCCTCCAGCCGCACCAGGTCGCCCGGGTCCTGGACCATGAGGAGCACGTCATCGGCATACGCCGACAGCACCAGCTTCAGCTCTGGCTCACAGAGCACCAAGCCCGTCAACCTCCGGCGGAGGAGACAGAGAAAGGGCTTAATGGCCAGGGCGTACAGCTGGCCAGACAGCGGACAGCCTTGGCGTACTCTGTGCCCAAAGCTGACCGGTTCAGTCAGGGTCCAGTTGAGCTTGACCAAGCACTCTGCGGAGGCGTACAGCACCCAGAAAAATCCCACAAAACGGGGTCTGAAGCTGAATGCCCGCAGGGTGCCCAGGAGATACCCGTGGTCCATCCGGACGAACGCCTTCTCTTGGTCCAGACCATCCCTACGCCCAAGTTCCAAGAGGTCCCGGACCAGATACAGATTATTAAAGATGGTGTGGCCTGGGACGGTGTAGGTCTGGTCGGGATGGACCATGTCCTGCAGCACGGACCACCGCCTCCTGGGCAGCGGCCTCTGACCCCAGGAAAGAGACCACCTTGCCATACATACGGGAGGCCGCCACCACGGCCGTGGGCCCCACCACCCGCGCCATCGCCTGCACGTAGGTTTCCACGTTGGGCGAGGCAGGCACCAGGAGGCACCGGACCCCATGCTTCCTGGTAAGGGTGGGGAAGGGGCCCCAGCCACCTGGGATGGTGTTGGAGGCGGTGGTCAGGGCAGGTGTCTTGGCAGCGGCAGACGGGGGGCCACGCTCTGGTGGAAGGGACAGCGGGAGAGGATAGAGGGAGAGGAGGAGGGGCCCTAGCCTTCCGGGCAGGGCCTTTGCCCTTCTTTTTACCCCCCTGGTTCTTTCTCCCAACCGAGGGCATGCCCCCCGGATTAGGGGGGGCGGGAGCCGTGGCAGCAGCAGAGTCCCTGGCGTCCCCACCAGAGTCGTCCTCTGCCGGCACCTGGGGAGTGACTCCTGGCGGCTCAGTGGGGGCGGCAGGGTCAGGTGTTACAGGCAGGGACGGGGCCTTGGGATGAAAGGAGGGGACAGGAGCATCTACGGGGGGGTCCCGGTCCCAGGCACACCCGCCGTCGTGGGAAGGGGTGGGAAGAGTTCGACCGGGGGTGGGAGGTAAAGGAAAGGGAGGGAGAGGAAGGGGATAGGGGAGTAGAAAGGGGGGGAGGGGACGGGGTAGGAAGAGGAAGGAAAGGGTGGGGGGGTGACTGCTCCACCCCGCTAGGCTGGAAGCAGGGGAGGAGGGCACCGGCAGAGGGGAAAAGACAGGGGGTCAAGCCAGGCAGGGGCGCAGGGGCTGTGCACTCATCAGCCCAAGATGGAAGGTCGGTGGCTCTTCCGGCTGCACTGGGGGGGAGGGGCGGAGTTAAATGAACTCGGGAGGGGAGGATGCAGTGTGTGAAGGGGGGATTAACAAAATCGGGGGCGGTCAATTAAGGGGGGGGGCATTGGTGCTGCTGGAGCACATGGGCCAAAGCGAGGGGGGGAGCTACAGCGGTGGGGGAGGAGGAGGGAAGGGTCAGGGCCCCCCGAATGTGGGGGCCTGGGCAGGGGGCAGCATCAGGGGAGGGGCAAGGGAAGAGAAGGGGTAGGGGTGCCCCCAAACACAGGGGGCAGAGCAAGTGGTGGCAGCAACAGGGGAAGGCTCACGGCAGCAGAAGGGGGAAGAGGCAGCCAGCCAAGGAATGGGGGGGGAAGGGGCCTTTCGACAGCTGGTGCTGGCCTTGGGAGAAGCAGCAGCGGGGGAGGGTGGAGATAGCGGCTGGGCGGGGGGGTGGAAGAGGTGGAAGGGGCACACACTCACCCCCTCCCTCCCGGCTGGGAGGGAGGCACACCAGCAGAGCCCTGGAGCAGCAGCAGGATCCCCCAAAAGAAAGCAGCTGCAAAAAGGGAAAGAAAAGAAAGAAAAAAGAAAGAAAGGCCAGGGCCAGACCAGAGAGCTCAATAAGCCATCTGGCCTGCAGGCAGGGGAGAGGTTATGGCAGGGCAATTGGGGCACCTGGAACCCAATGAGAGCCTACCCAGGTGTACTTAAACCCTGCCTGCTCTAAAGACTGGAGGGGGGAGCTGCTAGAGCCCCCTGGATTGGAGATAGTGTTTTCTACAGTTGGAGAAGCAGAACAGGAGAGACCCTGATCTTGACCCCAGCCTGCAGGAAGAACTGGTGATCCTTGGATGCCCCAGGGCTTCTCCACCACCCCTGGGACCCTGAGGAAGGAGCCCTAACCAGGTACCTCCCTGGGCCACTGGCACAAACAGACTAGCTGCTCTCCCCTGTGGGGCTTGGGGACAGCCCCCAGACCTGGAGTAAGGTCTGCACCTGGTCTCCCTGTGGGAGAGGCACTGAAGAGAGGGGAAAAATTCAGAGACTTGTCCAGACTGGGGTGGGATTACCTCAGGTCCCCACTGCCAGCAGAGACTGTTGCCAGCAGGTGAGCCCCAGCAGGGGGGCTGGCATACCACAAAAGATACTGTTGACAATTTATTGTGAACTTCATACAGGGGTGGAGTCGCTTAGGCTATGTCAACACAGGCGCTGGGGGAGCAAGCTTCCCAGTACAAGTAGATGGACATGTGCTAGCTCTGCTCCAGCTAGTGATTGAAAAATAGCATCATGGCCATGGTGGCATGGGAAGTGGCTCAGGCTAGCTACCCAAGTATGTTCCTGGGGGTCAGGCATGATTGTAGCTCCCAGTGAATGTGGTGTATGGGTGGTGGGGGTGTGCAAAGTATATTAAAGATACCTTAACTGGAGCTTTCATTGCTTTCAAAGTTTTGTGTGGATGGGGATTTCTTAAACATCCTGAGTTGGTCTCTTACGAATTCTTTGGTTTGTGGGAGTGAACAGTCTTTTTGTATATAAACCACACTTCTGAATGGCTTAGAGCTGGTCTACTCTGGTGGCACCGGTGGACAGGAAATACACAAGCTACATAATGGTCACATAGCATAGCATCTTCACGGCGCTGCATTAACAAGTACAGAGTCCTGCACTTAAGATGAATGAATCCCATGCACAGCTACAGACTGGGGACCAACGAGCTAGGCAGCGGTTCTGCAGAAAAGGACCTGGGGGTTACAGTGGATAAGAAGCTGGATATGAGTCAGCAGTGTGCTCTGGTTGCCAAGAAGGCTAATAGCATATTGGGCTGCATTAGTAGGAGCATTTCCAGCAGATCAAGGAAAGTGATTATTTCCCTCTATTTGGCATTGCTGAGGCTGCATTTGGAGTATTGTGTCCAGTTTTGGGGCCGCCACTACAAAAAGGATGTGGACAAGTTGGAGAGGGCAACAAAAATGATTAGGGGGCTGGAGCACAAGACTTATGAGGAGAGGCTGAGGGAACTAGGTGTGTTTAGTCTGCAGAAGAGAAGAACTAGGGGGGTATTTGATAGCAGCCTTTAACTATCTGAAAGGGGGTACCAGGGAGGATGGAGCTAGGCTGTTCTCAATGGTAGTAGATGACAGAACAAGGAGCAATGGTATCAAGTGGCAGTGGGGGAGGTCTAGGTTGGATATTAGGAGAAGTTTTTTCACTAGGAGGGTGATGAAGTACTGGACTGGGTTACCTAGGGAAGTGGTGGAATCTCCATCTTTAGAGGTTTTTAAGCTGCATCTTAACAAGACCCTGGCTGGGATGATTTAGCTGAGGTTAGTCCTGCTTTGAGCAGGGGGTTGAACTAGATGACCTCCTGAGGTCCCTTCCAACTCTAATATTCTATGCTCATTATTAGCCTATACTTTTTAGAGCAAAACAAGCCACTATGAAGTTAATGGTCTCCACTGCTGAATAGAGATTTTTACCACTCCTCCAACATCCCCCTGCTCCTTTTAGCAGCAAAAACAATACCTTTTGGGGTCAGTATATGGAATCCAGTTCGTCTATGGATCTGCGATGTCCTCAAGATAGCAGTAAACAATTTCTCTTGTGAAAACCTAACCATAAATACCATCTTCAGAAGTCACAATGATATGTGCAGCCTGGCAAGACAGGCTAAAATAAACAAAAAGTCTCTACCTAAATAAATACATCCAAGTACAGAATAATCAAGGACAGTATGTGCAGGGCTGCTGCTTTGATGGCCCCTTCCAAAATGTCCGTTGTTTTGTTCATCAGCATCAAAGCATCTTCAGAAGAAACAGGTATTTTGGTGTCTTCTGCCAAGAAAAGTGATTGCATTGTGTGGAAACCTCCATTACCTATTTAATCGAGGCATTCTGTTTCGGGAAGCCAACAGTGTGCAACACAGTTACCAAGTCAAGAAAGTCTTACACCATAAAGGACAAAACACCTGCACAAATAATGCTGTGCCATTTTAATTACATTTTTGTTAACATAGAAGTCACTGTGCAAAAGCTGCAGAAACACAGCACTGCTGATTTAGAAATTGCGCATGTCTATGGCAGAGCCGATGGTGTGAATTCAAGGCTAGCCACGCCAGTAAAAAAACAAGTAGGGGAATCACAGCAGGATCTGGTTACTCTTTATCTTATTTATACATATGAGGCTAAATCCTTCTGCCTTAAATCACACAAGCAGTTTATTTACTGAAGTAGAACTGTCTGCATGAGAAAACCAAACAAGATTTAATGGAAGGGGATAAAAGCTGGAAGGAACTGGAGCAGCATTTTAATAAAGAAAACTGATTTTAAAAATTATGGGTACAGTTAGACAGCCTTGAGAACAATATTTTAGTAAGGAGAACAGGTTGATAGCACACTGTCATTAACTTGTTCAGGCCCAGAATAATTTAACACCCAAAATACCTCCAGAACATTTGGTTCTAAATTTGCACAAACATGACCAAAATTATACACAACAGGTGAGAATAATTTAATACTAATGAAAAATCCATCCGAATCAAGCCTTAACTGATCATTCCAGGCAATAAATAGCTCTATTACTAAAACCACCCAGAACACATGGCTCCAAAAAGGCGCAGAGGATGAAAATGATACATATAGTCCAGCTAATTGAGAGCAACATAATACTTTTGAAAAAACAGGCCATACTGACCTTTATCTGCCTATTCCAGGCAACAAAGTAGTTGCGTATTAATAAAGCCACCCCAATCACTCTGTTCTGACATTGCACAAAACAAAAATATTGTATATAATAACCTAATACTGCTGGAAAACCAGTCAGACTAATCTTCAGGTACCCATTCCAGTCAGTACAACACTGTACCCAGAACAGCATATTTCTGAAGTGAAGGGAGAACAAAAATAATGCTTAAACCTATATAATATAATTATATTAGAAAAAACATAATATTTACCAAAATCCAGTCAAAACCAATTTTTAATACTATATCAACCTGTGTGCAATAAAACATTATGGATTATTATTACTATTTGCCTATTGTTATTGTTTGCAGTAGGAGGAGAGGAGTGGTTTCTTCTTTATACAGTATTTCCATGTATTTAAAGAAAGGGGACTAAAAGTCTCTCTCTTGTGTCTTGGTATAGACGTGAAATATTTTACTAATGGAGCCATTTCAAATACAGTTTTGATTGTTTTGTTTTTTGTAGAGAACCCTGGTTCATATATTGAATGCTACAATGTATTTTTTTAATTAAAACTTTTTAAAATTCATTTTTCCTTTTCTTTACAATGGAATATAGTGAGCCCCTATTTCTAGTTTGTACAAAAGGAAATGATAGAGAAGCTTTATTTTCAGAAGTAGGCCTGTATTGCAAAGTCTGGAATTGCTGGCTGCCATTAACTGCAAGTGCTAGATCTAATTTTAAACAATCTATCATCAACATATAAGTTAAAAGACAGAAACAGAAGATAGAAATGATCTGGTAATGGAAAGCATCAGTGATAGAAATGTTGTGAAAATTTTTGTACTGGCACATATTTACTGCCTTGTTAGTTTAATAAAATATTTTTTCCACAAATCCAAAAAAATTCTGTACAGAACTGGCAGAGCAGGGCATTAAACCTGGGCCTCCAGATTGCCAGCCTACCACCCTAGCCCCTGGATTGTCTTTTCTCTTTAATGCAACTGACTAATCCCCATGAATTTAGTGGGACTGCTTGGATGCACAAAGTTAACATGGCTTAATCTTTTGTCCTGAAGTTCAGAGTAAGACCCTCATCTTGCAGAATGTTTGTGTGGTGTAACACTATTCTATGAGGCAGTCTTACAGAGCAGTAGATGTGGTTATAAATGTCAATTCCCATTCCATAGAATATTCTGAAGTTTCAGAAGACTTTGCTTGCTAAAATGGAACAAATACAATTCCAAAATTTCAAGCAGAATGGGATTTCTGAAAGTGTATTTAAAAGAACCCTCAAGATGACTTTTATTGGGGAGACATCAATATTGACATAAAATTATATTAATAAAATTATTATAAAAACTTTAAAAATTAAGTCTTTACAAATTTGTCTGCACCTATTCTGAATACTACGTCATAGCAACAAAAGTGTTATAGCTTGAATGCTTGGAAATAACAGTACACAGGTTTAACTAATTATGTTACAAAATGTGAAAGCTAGTCAAAGAAATTCCAGAAGGTTTCTGTTTCAGTCTCCCAAGGACAAGAAAACATCACGAAGACAAACCTACCTATGAAAGGAATGCAGGGTTATGTTATCAGAGCAATAAACCTAAAGGTAAAGTGGGCCTATACCAACTCCCTGGCACCCTTCCCATTCTCCCCCCCCCTTTCTTTTAAAAGAAAAAAACCTCAGTTTTAAACCACACAAAGAATTCTAGAAATATCTCAGTTAAAAATGATTTCTTTGTAAGCACACTAACTTCTTCATTCTTTAAACCTGGAGAAGATTTATGGAGGGAAATATTTTACAGGAGATACTAGTTACTTCTGAATCATGTGTTCACTTAAAGGTGAAAACCCTTTGTTGTTTCTCAAATGCTTAAAATGGCATACTCTTCTTTTGTATATTTGCAAATATTTTGTATCCAAATGCAAGCCTTCATATAATAACTGCTTGATATCACTAATGTACAAATACCAAGATGTTTTATGTACAAAGATAGCAAAGTGATTTGATGCTGAACTACCGGTTATTACTAATGTAAGAAGCCATTTAAGTATAGAATATTTATATTAATGGGGAATTAATTAATTGCTGGTAGTGTAGACGCAAACCCTCACCCAATGCAGGAAAACAATCTCAAAAAATGAACTGAATAAAAAGAAAAAGTTACCACTGAGTTTAAAAGTTATCTGGATCTTTTCCACCACCACAACAACAGAGGCAACTAAAGAAATGTTGCATATTCATTAAACAGAGTGTATGTTCAGGAGCTGAAAATGTCATCTAAGCCAACTTTGACAGACTGGAATCTACGAAAGAGTGAGAGCAAGCAACTTAAATCTAAACAAGCACAAAAGAGGTGTGTTTTCCTATAATTTCATGAAAATAGAGTATAAAAGACTGAAATGAGCACTTAGTCATACCCCTTGCTACTTTGCCTAGACAATAAGTATTACACAGTACACCCTATCCATCTCTACAATCAACCTGCCACAGACAGATAAGAAAACAGAGAAGACTCAAGAAGAAGCCAACCTAAGGAAACCTCCCCAAAACATCAACGTGGATTGATAATAGACACTGCCCAGGGATTAGATTTAAACTTGTAAAATGATTTTATTGGGATATTAAAATGCTACTGGAACTTAAAATACTAACAGTTTCTCCTGTTAATTACCAAGTGGTTAGTCTCTTGGAGGAGACAGGGGCTAAATATTGGTAAACAGAGACATAGTGAGATTTAATATCCTTAAATGGCCTCTTCTAAGTAACTATTTTAAATATTTTCTTCAGTGTCATGTGATGCAGTTAAGATTACTTCATTTGCTGACTATAAACTGGCTAGTTATTTTTTAAAAAGCAACAGGTCCACCAGCCCTGAAATCTCAGGAACGCAATCTCTGTTAAAAGCTCTCCACCAAGTAGCACACAGTAAGCAGTGTAACAGGAGTAGCCAGTTTATCATTTTTGTACAATGTTTTCTTTAACAACAAAATAGCCAGAGTTAATAACTGTGGTTATTTTTCTTGGCCTCAATCATGGTGTCTCCTAAGGTATGGAAAAAAATGCCAATCATAAGACTAAATAGTGGGAGCCACACCCATAAATTGGCAGTAAGTGAAACAATTAGTCGAAGCAGGCCTATTCCATTCCTAGTTTCTCCCCGCAGAATTTTTTTAGTAATTTTCACAGGGAAATTACTTGACATCCAACAATTTTAAACTCCCCTTTCAATCTCTCACATTTCATTTTGACCTTTTCAAACAAAGGGAGGCTCCCCATGCTGCCCTGGAGCCAGGAATCACAGGCTTCTGAGGACCCAAGAAGCTTGGAAGCTGTGGCTCCTAGCTGAATGCCAAGCAAACAAATTGGAAGGAAGCCTGCCTTATTTCCAACAGAAGTTTGTCTAAATCAACACCTTCTCATGGAACATTCTGATTTTGATAAAATAGGCATTTTCCAACAGAAAAATAGTTCCATCGTAAAATTTCCCACTAGCTCCACTGCCTGGAGGAAGCAAAGATGAAAATTACAAACATTAGAATAATCCAATGTCCTTGCAATCAAGCTTCTCAGTGTACTCTGAAGAGCAGTCTCAGGCAAGCATAACCAGCGTGGAAAATTAAATCAAGTTTTGGAAGCAGCTAGTGGATTTTAAAATTATACCCACAGCTTCTACAAACATTTGTGTACAGGTTTGAGTTGTCCTGCACCAAAAAGTCATATTCAGAACTCAGTTTCAGAATATTTAGGTTAAAAAAATCATTGTTTGCAATAGGCACCTAGAAACAGGAAGAGCTATATGATGCCAAGATGGAGAAAGAGTCCCTGATGGCCTATCAAGAAGGATTATCAAGGACAAGTGGTCAGAGAAGGGGGTGAGAGATAATACATTTAAGCAGCCAGAGCAATGGTGAATGAAACATCCTAGTTTGCAAGATATGTCCCAGTAGATAATAGTGAAAACAAAGTATCACTGGTTTCACTTTGATCAGCCATCTGACCAACCTCCCACTGGGCCCACAGTCCACCACCCCACTACAATCTTCTTCCAGCATCTAGATAAACTTGGGATTCAATTTCTGCAGACTTCAAGCCTGGTGCCTCTCCTTCAAATCCTTGCAAAAGTATGCAAAGGACTTAAGCTACCCCAGATCCCAAAGTACATAAAACCAGAGATCTGGCTGGTGTGACTCAGCCCGGCATGCACAATGGGGAATCCTTGCAAGTGTGCCTTTGAAGGAAAGCAGGGAGCACTGTTTTGGAGCAAATGGTGAGAGCTCCCCCACCCTTCCAATTCCCATATAGAGAATGAGGCACAAATAGAAGTCATATGGGAAGTAGAACTGGTCAAAACTTTGAATTTCTGTTCCATAGAATATTACAACATAATCAAAAAATTAATTCTGTTGGAAACTTATTGACCAGCTCTGGTGAGAGGTTCTTCACCAAACAATAATACAACATAAATAGCACTTTGGCACTCTCCCTTCTACAAAGCAATATCCAGACCAAGTGGAAACATGGTTTAATGATTGCTGCATGTTGATAGTACAGCTGGGGACAGGGAGTCTAAGGTTGAGAAGGTGCCATTAGAACTTGGCTCCAGAGATCAGGAATGTCCACATCACTAGAAGTCCTCAGAGTAGAAGCTAGAAAAACATCAGAACCATTCCTTTCTCCCTCTTCTCAAGTAAGGATGCCAAAACCTCTTCTAAAGAGGTAAAGAAAACCCCCACATCTTCTACAATAACAAGCCAAGAGAAAGGGCCACCTCCCACGTTTCAATATTGCAATAGCAGTGGTCAGTCAAAATACCTCTAGATACTTAGTAAAAATGCTGCTGGCAGGTCGATCTCAACAAAAAACGCTTGAGTTTGGAACTCACTCCCCTCACTCCTATTTGCTTTCAGAGCCCATCTGTTTCGTCAAAACTTTGGGCAAAGCTGTGGTAGGAGTGGGATTTATCATGAGAATGCTGCTGGCTGCTCTCCACAGGTGAAGCTTACCGGTTGCCCTGATACAAGCTATGATGCTTTACAGTGATGTCAGCATGCTCAGAGTGTTTTGAGATGGGAATCGTGCATGTACTTTTTATATATTGAAGAAAGAAACTCTGCTATAGTTGCAGACATACGTGGCCCAGTTGGCATCCAATAGTAATATGGACCCTAATTCCACCCAACTCTTTGTCCATTGTGAGCCAGATTCAGTTCTGGTCTAAATAGGCCCAACGCTGTACTTATTGAATATAACCCAGTGTGTAAACGGAGCCCTCCCATTCCTCATGATTAGCTTTTCCTTCCCATTGCTATGTTAATTTGGAGGACATGGAAGATTACTGACTTCCTCTCCACCTTCACTTGTAATCTCATTTGACTAAAGAAATTCACAGAACTTGGAAATAAGACGTTAACTGGTTTTACTTAACAGGGGATTATGTTCATTGCTTTGCTATTTCAAATTCCCTTTGAACATCTTATTTTATCAGTTAAGATATTTTAAGCATTATCTTCCTTTTAAAAAAGGAAAGTGCATATTCAATAAAACATAGTAGTGGCAGAATGTCTGGGATGGTCTCCAGCAGATACAATTACAAAAGTTAAGCAGCCTGAAACAAAATTCTTTCACGTTGTGCAAAACCTCTCTTCAGTGCACTGAACACTGACCAGGATAAGCAGGCTGACATCTGATATTTCTCAGTTCAACCAATGCACAGCAAGAACATCCAGAAGAAAGGCATTGATTATTTAATATCAAAGTTTGAGAACAGCACTGTAGCAATATGTTGCAATTACAACTAAACCACAGTCCATTGTGCATTATGGGAAGATCTAGAATTAGGAATTGTGTGGGTGTGTGAGTTAGTCAACTCTTCTCATCAGTAAGTGAACTATAATAAATGAACAGTGATCCAAAAATATTCCTGGCTACATCTCAATAGCCAAAAGGTGAGCTCTTTCTCCATTTGTGCCTCGAGCAGTCTGCAGGCTGGATCTGTTTGGGTAGAGGGAAGGGAGAAGAGGGAAAAGAAGAAAGGAAGCATGTGTGACTGACCTTCTGGACACTTTTGCATACATCATGATGCATTTTTTTTGTATGTGTGTTAAATGCTAAGTATACTCTGTGCCCCCATAAATGTTTAAAGTGTCCTTCATTACTAGGCTGATTTTCTGAAGAAACAAAAGAATGGTTGAAAAGCCTTAATGAAAACCTTTAAATCTGCTTTGAAATGGAAGTAAAGAATAAAAGTTCCACAGTACCTTCTTCTTTGTGAGGCCTCTAGGATATAGTATATTCCAATAGCTAGTCCCTTCAAAGAAACAGCCATCAATTATTACAATAGTAATATTTGTGTAATATTTTACAGTTGCAGTCTGCAATAAAAGTAACAAGTGAGAACACTAGCTTAAACAATGAGAGTCCTGTAGCACCTTAAAGACTAACAAATTCTCTGCGGGAAGCTTTTGTAGGCTGCAATCACAAATAGAAAGTATATATACACATCCAAGGGTAAGAAACAACATGAGGGCGGGGGGAGAGGGGGAGGAGGAGGAGGGACAGGTGCTAACAAAGTCAATTCAGTTAGAGTAGATGAGGCCCATTCACAACCGTTGATTAGGAGGTGAGAATGTGTGAACAGTGACAATTATTTCTTGTAATGATGTAATGAGAGAACCATTCCAAGTCGACTTAGTCTGATTGTGTCAAGTTTGCAAATGAGTTCCAGCTCTGCAGTTTCTCGCTGAAGTCTGTTTTTGAAGTTTTTTGTAGAAGAATGGCAACTTTCAAGTCAGCAACAGAGCATCCTGGGAGATTGAGGTGCTCTCCTACTGATTTATGGATGTTGCCATTTTTTATGTCTGATTTGTGTCCATTTATTCTTTTGCGTAGTGACAATCTGGTTTGGCCAATGTACATGGCAGAGGGGCATTGCTGGCACATGATGGCATACATTACATTCGTAGATGTGCAGGCAAATGAGCTCCTGATGGTGTGGCTGATGTGGTTAGGGGTGCTACAGGACTCTCGTTGTTTTTGCTGTATACAGACTAACACAGCTACCCCTCTGGAACTTTTCAACACTAACTTACTTACACTTAGTAACGCCCATCCTCCTTGTATGGCTGCAGCCCATTCAAAACCCAGCTTGTCATTTAGGAATCCACCTAATGTTGGTCCCACAAAAGATCTAAAATATCAAAAAGAGACGTTATTTGTACCTCAAAGAGAAAAGATTAGAACAGCCACAGCTAAGACAGACTCTATTACTGTCATGAGGACTGGATTAGGGGTGGGACGGGAAGAGGGGGATTTGTGTTATTTGACGTTAATATGTCAAAATCATAACAATTCAGGTAAGACGTGCCATGTCAGGTACTGTTAGAAAGGTTATAATATGCTGAATAAGATGATTATATTTGTGTTCATGAGTGATATGTGTGAGGAAAGTCATGGAGATCTTTTATATCCCTGCATTTCAAACTATGCTGTATAAAACACACCCCAGACAGAGAAGGCAGCAGGAGAACAGCCTGCTTAATGGCCCATCAAGACCTTTACAGAAGCAAAAGGCACAGGAAGGAACTAAAGGCATACCTGAAAATTTACCAGGATTGGCCCATGTGACTCTGGACTCCATTTTGGTTCCTGTAAAGTTCCACAAGCTGCATGGCCAGTGACAGAGGGTATATATAAGATCAAACCACAGAAACCATTTCATCTTTGTTCCTGTCCAGCTGCAGACACACCTCTGAATCAACACATTTCGTAACTGAACTGAAGGACTTAGACCCATTCAGGTACTGGATGTATACCAGAGGGACTATACAAGCCTGCAACTCCACAATTCTTCTAAAAACCTGATGCATATGGACTTTTAAAGCATTTGTATGTATCTGATTGCTTTAAGCCTTTAACACTTCTCTTACTGTTTGTTTTTCTTTTATTAATAAACCTTTAGTTTTAGTTACTAAAGGATTGGCTGGCAGCGTGGTATTTTGGGTAAGATCCAAACTTATAGTGAACTGGTACTGTGGCTGGTCCTTTGCGATCAGAGGGAATCTTTTGAGTAAAGAGCATAGCGTTTAAATAACTGGTCTCTTTACTGGACCTAGTGACAGTTTGGGAGCCAGAGACTGAAATGCAGTAAGGGGAGCTGTGTGTATTTGCACAGTGGCTTCTTGATAACCAGTGTGGGGGAATCAGAAGCACTGTTTGTGGCTGGTTGGGAAGTTTAACTTCTGTGTCACCAACCAGTGCTGGGAGAATTTGCTCTCCTTTTGCAGCCTGCCCTGACCCTGGCATTATCAGCGAGCTACCCTGGGCACGGACGGGTCACAATTACAATAGGTTGAGACAAGAGGTTTCAGTTCTATAGCTTATTTACAAATGGTGCATCAGCTGGCAGGCATCCACGGACAAGCTCCATGCCAGAGGGGTCCAACACAGTGTAGTCCATGCACCAAACTGAGATTTTGTGAAATGAGGGGAGGAAAAAGTGCCTCAGAATATAAACTAATCTATGTTTTCAAACTTGGCTCCTGTTGACTCCTGCGGTCATGCAGAGTCCGCTGATTTCAATGGGATCCTGCACAGGTCTGTGCCAGAACCTAGTGCAGAAGTGGGGCCTTGTGTTTAAAGTTAGTTTATTTATACTAGTGCCTGGTTTTCTGAGGTGCTGAGCGCCTTGCAAGGTCCATTGACTTTAACGTGAATAATGAGTACTCAACACGTCTGAAAGCACAGTGAAGTGCCGTTCTCACGCAGCAGCACAAACCTTGTTTACAATTGACTTCACCTCTTGTAAAAAGCTACTTCAGTTGACACAACATAAAGATGTATTTAGTAATCAGTAAAGGACTGATGGGGATGACCTTGCACTGCACATATCTGTATTCTGCCCACCAGGCTGCTGGCATATACCCAGCATATGCAGGACAGCCAGCATTTCAGTCACTTGACAGAAAGCATCCCACATTTGTACCATCAAATCGCATCAACTGCCAATACTGATGACAAAGTGGGGCAGACTAAACTCCTGGAAAATACTTCCCAAAGCTATGGTTTGTGCAGCTGTTGTGTGTGTGCTGCTATCAACACAAGCAGGGTGGGCAGTGCACTGGCTGTGGCATATCTCATGCCTTCCCCAGTTTCCACTCACTTAGTGACAGCAACTGGGTGAGAAACTCAGGTGCCCCTCTGCTCTTCCCTCTCTGCCAAATTATCCACACACCTAATTGCCCAGGTAATGAAGGGGGCAGGTGGTGATTAGCAGGCCAACGGAGGGGAAAGCCAGAAAGCAGAAATTGGGAGTAGTGATGGGACCTTCACTACATCCTTCATCTCAGGCATACATGTCCCTCCGGGTAGTACTGGAAGATTTGATGTGACTATCCTTAAATAAGACACTTCACGAGTTTTGATAGCCTAGAAATAACCACAAACAGGGGAAGTGCAGGATCACCCAGACTTAGTCACCACCAATAATTTCCTGATGTGAAAGGCACCACGATCTCAAGGAAGATTAGTTCAGACCCCATCCTGTTATCTCTTTCCTGCACATTTTGAGTCACCGCAGAACGTGTCCACCTGGCAGTAGTTTAGTAATGGGCCTTTAAACCCAGGTTAACACAACGATTAAATGATTTTTAGTTATCACTTTGTCACAGGGAGACTGGCCCCTTTAAGAAGGAGCAGGGTCCAGTACAGTACTGTGACTGCTTACCGGCTGCCCAACCAGGCTTAAGAAAAGGCACCAGGGAGACAACAGAAGTGCAAGGGCTACCCATGGATCTCTCTCAGAGCCATCTCCTTCGATCTCTCCCCTCGCAGGTCTGATCGCTAGAAGGAATGCTCTCCAAAGTTATATCTGTTCTTTTCAGTTTAATATCTGATATGTTCTCGATCTGAGAACTTTTTATTAAACCGATTTTTGGAACAGGGAGCGGGAGTTTGCTCCATCCCCTCCACGCATCAGGCCGGTTTAAAAAAAAAACAACAAACCACAGGGAATGAAGGCAGAGCGTTATACAGGGAACTGCTGAAAGGGTCCCTGAAGGAAGCAGCCAGGAATCTGGAATGAAGGCCAGCCGAGAAAGAGGGCTGTACAACCCCTGAACCTGACGGGACAGACTACAGGCCAGGAGGTTTTATTTTAAGTCTGGGCAGATGGCACTTTATTTCAAATGGTTTTGGACTTAATAAAGTAGAATCCCAGCAGGGGGAATTTCATCTTATACTTTTGGACTGTGTGGCGTTCTTAAGGGGTCCTGAGAGCAGAAGAAACTGAGGCAGGGCTTTGAAAAGCCACGCTTGGCCAGCAGGGGACATTAAGGGGCAAGCGGGCCCTTTTACACACTTAAGCAGCCCAGCAACATTATGGAAACACGGAGCAACAAAAGCACCAGAAGTTTGTAAAGAGTGACTGTGTACCTACCCAAGTGACCACATTGCACCACAGAGCCCAGACACCAGTCCTAACACACTTAGCCCTTCCTCGAATCCATTCTCACTGGAGAAAGACAGACAGGTTATTTCCACTTGGTACACTACTTTCCTTTTAAAGAGCTGCGGAGAGAGATGTTGCCTCCCCCCATGGAGAAATACATTAACATACACACAAGTGCATCCAGCACTGCACAGAGAAGCCTCTCTGCACAGAGGATCCATCGCTTTCTGCCCTATTAAGCTGTCTTGCACCATCTCCCTGGAAGAAGGAAGATAAGGACAATGCTATATCCTCTATAGAATCATCACCTTTGAGAGGGTGATTACTGGATATCCATGTCATACACATTGGTCTTGTGATAAGGCCTAGGGGAAGGAAAACTGACAGATGGGTCTGAAAAAGGGGGAAGCCTCTGGTTCAAAGGAGAAATACATTTTACAGAAACATGGAACCAACAGGACCTCAGCCCACTATTGCTAAGCAGCATGGAAGGTGGGAAACTATACTTAAAGTAATTCAGACTCCTGTTGGCAGAACTGTTGCTGTAGTGTCTCCTAGAGAACTAATGGTATTTGTGGATATTAGCCCTTCCAGTGACCTGAAATAAAAATCCCCTTAATACACACACATCTTGTGGCTTGCTATGCAAACCACTAAAATGAGCTGGACCCCATGAACCTAATGAGGTTGTTACATGCCCTTACCAAATAGGTAAAATTCAGAAGTGATTAGGTAATTTAGAAACACGGATCTCTCTGTCTCTCTCTCTCTCTCTCTCTCTCTCTCTCTCTCTCTTTTTTTTTTAAGCAAGAAAGACACTTGACAAGAGCCGAAGTCACTTTTTCAGAAGTTTTACCCAACATGCCAGGCTCAGATCAACAGTTAATTAACCCTCCCACCCAACCCTAGAGAATGAAATGGTGGCTGGAAATTGTTTGGAGAGCCTCCCAGTATTTAGTAATAATGTGACAGACAGAATCACTTACTAAGCACAACTGAGCATCTCAGGAAACAGTGGGACACCAGACATCCCAAAGGAAAAGCCAAACAAAACCAACATTAGGACAAACATCCAGAGTTTGCTGAAAAATAAACATTTAAAGAAGTTTTACACCATTCCTTTCAAAAAGAGCCTTAGTTTGATTATTTAGGATTGTTACACCAGCTATCTGTGATTCAGAGATTAGTTTTCCCTTCAAAGCATCATTAGTTGTAATATTAGTTTTAAATAACCCAGCAAATAGCCTTTCATGTTTTGATGGAAGAGCTTTCTAAAGAATGCAGCTCCACTATGAAAAATGGACTTTGTGAGAAGTAAAGAATTCTTTGATTCCATGTTTGTTGAGTCAATGATTTCCTTATGCAACTTCTGCCCCTGCATACTCATCCTAGGATAATTAAGTCTAAGTTATCTTAATTTGTTCACAACACTAAAGATTTTGCAGTCCAAATAGTGCACTCAGTTATACCTCTGTAGAGAGAGACGAGGAGCAAAATTCTACAAGATAGGTTCCTGAAGTTTTTCCTCCACTCACCCCTCCTCCCACAAATATTTGGAATTTGTTATATTTGTCTTCAAAAGTTAGAAAAAAAAGGTGACCAGCTCTACACCTGAGCAACCCTTGCTATCAGTGTCATTTCACAGATGTAACAGAGTATATCATTTGAAGACAACAGGGGTAACACAGGGGGCTTTACAAATGGAACATGGACTGTCTTCACATTTTTTTTTCTTTGCAATGATTTTCCATTGAGACACATTTCAATGTCATAAATATTCACATGGAGACAAGCATTGTAGTTTTTAAACCTCAGTGTAGCTAGTTAAGGTCAATACCAAATATGAGCTCTAGTGTTGACCTCAACTACCTACACTGAGGTAAAAAACCATAGTACCTGTCTCCACTTGGATATTACATTAAGGTGACCCTCTCTGTGGGATATTCCCCACAGTGAAGACATAGCCATAGTTAGTTCTTGGGACACATTAGCCACAAGATAAACCACTTGTCTCACTCACAGCTATGTTGGTCCTCAAGGATTGACCATTAATAAGAAAACTAAACTTTATTATTCTCTACCCCATACACTAAAGTGAGCAGATACAACTTTGAATAGGAAAAAAAAGCAGGTCAATACAGATGAATTGTCATTTTTCTCTACAGTAATTTTTTCAGTATAACCAAACTTAAACATTCTGATGTTCCCATCTGGATGGACATTTGTGTTCTGCTGCTTGAGGAAGGAAAATATTCTCTCTTTTCAAAAGCTCAGCAGATAAACTCTTCTACATAAAGTGGTTATAATTATGACAGAAATGTCAATCAATGGGAGAAGCTCAGTTGATAGTATTAGAGATAAAAGGAGGTAAACTGTACCTTTCAATGTGCAAGATGGGAGCAGGTCCTAACAGGAAAAAGGACAGTGCTGTCAGTAAGCCGCCAAAAACCAAGAACCATTTCCTTAGGTGCTGTGAAAGAAATCAGAGGTCTGAAGAAATCCAAACACAACCAAACTCTTACCTGCCAAACTAGCACATATGCAAATATAATTTGATTAAGGTACTTCTGGACAACTCAAACCCACCAGGGAAAGGAAGATATTTGGGACTCATTCGGATAAATTTCCTTTCCTTCAAAAGCAATTCACACCTCCTGGAGGTGAAAGAGGGGAGAGGGATTTACAATAATAATTTTCTGGAGAAAGTTACTATTCTCTCCCCATCATAACACAGTACAAATTATTACAGCCACTCAGCATTACTTATGGTGTCACAGTATCTCCTATTCCTAGTGTAAGACGATGCTATAGTTATGACAGGAATCAGAGTTGAACTTGGAGTTTAATTGGATTTCCCCAACCCCCCAAAGCAACTTTTAAAAGTGGCCCCAGGGGAAAACTTCTTTACATTCTGACTGGGGCACCATAGGTAGATGTATGGGAGAGGCACAGATCAGTACATTTCCTAGCCCATGCCCACTTCCTAGCAAGTACTGTCTACCAAGAGGATTGCATCAGGAGACTTTAAGGTGAAAATCAGGAGGTGAGGGTATTGCAAGTCACTGTAACCCTATTAAAAGCTAACTCTGCTACCATGGGCCCAAAGCTTGGTTTCCCAGCAGAATGCTTCAGGACCTACTTTTCAGCAGTATTAAAAAATATAGAATTTGCATGTGATGCTGACATGACATTAATGGCTCCCACTACTGTCAAGTGTTTGCTGCCATGCAGAATTCACAATGCCCTTAATTTTGGACATTCAATGCCTCTGCTTTTTCTGTTGTCCTCCTCCACTTATCAGTGATAACCAATTGTGTAGCAGAAAAGTGACACACACTATGTCAAAAAAAGTAGACATTTGTACTTGTGATCAGATAAGGCTTGAAAAAAGAACTCCAAAGATAAACGGCTGTGTCACCAAAGTCTCCTACACCACATATATACCCTGAGCTCATCTGAAATATATTCACACTCTTAATGACAAGCTCACTGTATGAAGATACAGCTGGCCAGAACATTTGTCCAGAAAAAAAAAAAAAAGGAATTTCACAATAGCTTGTTTACTACTCCATACCCTCTTTCTTCCCCAGTTCCAGCTCTACCTGGAGTAGTGATTCATTACATCTAAGAGGCATTTAACCCATCTAAAATCCTGCTGTATACCAACGATAGTGTACATACACTTGTTCATTATCTTTACTGTGTGTATTTGTGATCTCAGTGTAGTACCAGATCCTATAAAGGGATGCACTGATTTGAAGAAAACAGGACTCAGTGCAGATGTAAAGGCCAGGCCAGATGAACCCCTTTGCAGAATTGGGGCCTTCAGAATAGAGAGTTCTCTGTCTTTTTACTTTGAATATTTAACAGTCATGTACCTATGACACTCCACAAGCAACAAGAGATTGTACTTACTGGCATTTTATCACTTAGAAGCCCAAGCAATGGTGAAGATAGGGAGTAGGAGAGCGCCAACGCTAGATATACTAACCCCACATAACCAGCTGGTAATCTGAACTGTGAAATAAAATTTAAAAAATAACAAAACACAGAATGACTGAAGTATTCCATAAGACTCACATTTTAGGCTAAGTGGTTGAAGCAATAATTTTAACTTTATTGAATATATTTTTCAACATATGCATGTCAGCAGTAGTTTTGGGCTTTCCCCCTTGTCCCAAAGATCTTCAATTCATCAAGCTCCAATCCTCCAGAGACACACAGTTCAAGTCTAATCTCAGAAGTAGTCAGAGATTTGCCCCCGATCTAGAATGCCGCATCTTCACAGCTCAGAATCTGGGATGTTTGAAATCTGTATCTCACAGTTTGGTATAGTGGCTCTAGTATTTATGTCTCCTCCAATTTAGTTTGGTTAATAGTTAGTAGAATACAACAGCATTTATACCTTCCTGCTAGGTGAATTTATTTTACAGCATATCTTGCCTTTAAAATACCATTTTTCCAATTTAAAAGCTAATAATTTGATTTTTGTAAAAGTCATATAAAGAAGAGTTCATTGTTGTTTGCAGGATTGTTGTAGCCATGTTGGTTCCAGGATATTGGAGAATATCTTTTATTGAACCAACTTCTGGTGATGAAAAAGACAAACTTTTGAGCTACTTGGAACTCTTCTCCATGTCTGGGATGGATTTTCAGAGTGTCACAACTAAATACAAGGTGGAACAGATTGTTTAGCATAAGCAGTTAGCATATATGCTAAGGGACCATTCAAGGTAAAGTGGTCCATTAACACTCTGCTCATAGCACAAAAGAAGGGGGTTAGTGGATTACAGATTGTTATAATAACCCACAAATCCAGTGCCTTTATTAAAACCATTATTTTAGTGTCTAGCAAAGTTATCAATTTAAGCTCCTAGGCTCATTTTTTGAAAGTGTTGTGCAGATTTCCTTTAAAGAGGAAGACTGAGAGGTCCTGGAGTGATTGTTGTGTGAAAAGTGTTCTCCCATGGGTGATAGGAGGTTTTTGTCTTTCATAATTTTTCTTCGTTAGTTCATTTGAAAGCATAATGATTGTCTGGTTTCACCCACATAGCTGTTGTTGGGCTCATTTAGTGCACTGGATGAGGTGCACCACGTGTTGTGATAGGCATGTGCAGGATCCGTGGATTTTGAAAGGTGTGTTGTTGGGGGTATTTAGCATTGTAGCAATGGAGATATGTCTGCAGGTTTTGCTTCTGCTGTTATGGCAGAGTCTGCTGCCACTTGGAGTATGTGGGTACTGGTCTGTGGTGAGCTACTTCCAATGATGAACTTGGTGAGGTTGGTGGGTTGTTTTAAGTCCAAAAGAGGGGGTTCAGGAAAGATTTCTTTCAAGATGGGGTCTCTATTGAGTATGAGTTGTAATTGTTTAATGAGTATGGGTTCCAGTGTGTGGTGGTAAATGGCAACTAGGGGTGTGCAGACAAAGAAGGCTTTATTTCCCTATTGAAGCAGATTCGCTCAATGTGTTTGGCTGGCCTTTTCCCTGGTACAATATAGGTCTCTGGTCGAATGTCCTTTTATAGTGAAGGCACTTTTAAGTGTGGTAAAGCATGTATTCTGGACTTTTTCCTCAAAGCATATTCTGTGGTATCTGAGTTCCTAGCTGTAGATAACAGGTTTCTTGGTGTGTTTGGGGTAGTTACCAAGTAGATTTGTGAAGGTAAGTCTGGTGATCCATGGGTTTCTTGTATATAGTTGTCTGTAGGGATCCATTGCTGAAACTGATCATGGTGTCCAGGAAGCTAATTCTGATGAAGGAGTGTTCTAGAGACAGTTTGGTGGATGGGTGGGTGGTTGCTGAAGTTGTGTTGGAAATCTCTGAGGGAGTTTAGATCATCTGTTGAGAGGATGTAACAGTCATACATGTGTCTTAGCTATATCATTGGTTTCATGGTGCATTTTTTCAGAAATTCTTCCTCAAGGTGGCCCATGAAGAGGCTGGCATTTTGAGGAACCATCCTAGTACCCCAACTGTTCCCATGGTTTGAACGAACTGTTTGCTATTGAATGTAAAATTGTTATGGGGATGAAAAGGAGGATTTTGGTGATGTGTTTAAGATACATATCTGAGAATTGTCCATTGTCTCGTAGATATTTGAGGTAAGTAGTGATACCATCATTATGAGTGATGTTGGTAGAGAGAGATGACATTCATGGGGGGAAGGATGGTGTTCTGAGGGAAGTTGTTTATGTTGCTGAGTTTGTGGAGGAAATCTCTTATGTCCTGGGGGAGGCTGGCCTTTTGTAGGGTGAGTGGTTTGAGGATGGTCTCTATGATATTGAGAATGGTCTCTTGATATTCCTTCAAGAAGAATGCCATGGCTAGGTATGATGGGTCTGCCTGGGTTCCCTTGTTTGCATATCTCAGGAAGCATACAGAAGATCCACAGGGTGGTTTTCTGTGGGATGAAGTTGTAGAATTTCTCTCAGAGTTGTTTGAGGAAGGATTTGATAGTATCTTTAAATTCCTGGGTGAATTGTGGAGCGGGTCTTCTGTGAGTTCTTTATAGTAGGCAGTGTTGGAGGGTTGTCATTTGGCCTCAGCGATGAAGTCATAATGGCTGAGAATTAAGACTGGACTCCCTTGGTCTGTTGATTTGATCATTATCTAGTGGTTGGATTTCAGGGACTGTATAGCTGTCCTCTTGGCAGGGGAGAGATTGTGGTGGATAGGATGTTTGTTAAGGACTTCATAGTCGATTTTTTTCCATGATGCAATCAATGTGTGGTTTTGTCCACTGTGGGGCATCCAGTCAGATGACTCCTTTTTTCTATGACTGTTGGTGGGTACATGGTAGTTGTGGGTGGTTGTTATTGTTGTAAAAGAGTACCTGGAGACAGAATCAGTGAAAGAATTCTTCTAGTTCTCCACGTTAGTATGGCATCAGAATCTGTGGTGGGGCAGAAGTTCAGTAGAGATAATTCAGCGTCAGTTTGGGTACTCTTTATAAATTGATGATAATGGCTTGTCACGTAGCATCCATGTGGCGGTCCTGGTTTATCTCAGAGGCAAAGTTCTGTGAGTTGTTGTAGTTCATTCTACTTTTTGCTTTTGTGATGGCTAACTGTCAGTTTTGGGGTTTTTTATAGTTGTTTGGGAGGGGGGGTTCATGATCTTTGGGTAGGTTTCCTGATTTTTCTTTCTATCATGTGAGAGTATGTGATGATTTCTTATTTGAGGCGGTTTCTTCTGGAGTATGTGAGGTGCAAGAGATGGTTCCTTAGATTTTTTTCTGAAGTCCTTCTGCAGAGCTATTCACCACATCTGGAATTGTATGTCTCTTTCTCTAACAGAAGTTGGTCCAGTAAAAGATATTATTTAACCCACCATGTTTCTCTAATATCCTCAGAACAAATGGCATACAACAATGGAAGATACTGAATTTTGCCATCTACAGTGGAAATTTCACAACATGAAAAAAGGAAGCAAAGCTTAACAGAGACATTTACTTCCTGAGCAAATGCAAGAAACAAAACATCATTCCCAGAGGACTCATCATCTATAACCCCTTGATCACCACATACAACTCCAAATATGCTAAAAAACTCTGCAAAAGGACTTCAGAAAAACTTGAGAACCATCTCTTGCAACTCATATACTCCAGAAGGAGCCCTACAGACAGCTGTATACAAGAAACACATCAGTCACTGAACCTATCTGCACAGGTCCAGTAACCACCTCAGAGACATCAAGAAATCTGTTATCTACAGGCAGGGTGTCTGATACAACAGAATATGCTCCAAGGAGAAAGACAAATACATACCTTAACACAGTGGCTTTCAACCTTTCCAGACTACTGTAACTTTTTCAGGCATCTGATTTGTCTTGCCTATCTCCAAGTTTCACTTCATTTAAAAACTGCTTGCTTACAAAATCAGACAAAAAAATACTAGGGCTGTCAATTAATTGCAGTTAACAAGTGATTAATGCAAAACAAATTAACTAGATTAAAAAAATTAGTCACAATTCATCACAGCACCTGAATCATGTTTATTCCTGCAGGCAAATCTTGAAGCCTACCTATCGGTATATGTGGTTTGCCAATTCCCAATCAAGTTCTAAAGTTGATAGAAATACACATTTTGCAGAGATAAGAAGTTAATTATTCTCTAACCATGTTTAAAATTTGGGAGGCTCCCTAAACCTAATGGTTATTTGAGGCTTTCATTTTAAGTTGTAAATATTCTATTTTCGCCTAAATTCCCTCTGCCCCCAATCGAACTTCCATTTCCTATATGCTGAACCATAACATAACAACTTTATTTGCTCAGGCAAGAAGTGGACCAGCAGGGTACACAGGCCTTGGAGAAAGATAATTTTGGGGGTAGGTCAGAAGGGTCTACCACTGCAGCTACTGTTACAGGGCAAAAGGAATCATAAGATCAGAGGCTCCTTTTCTTTGATGTTCAGTATTTGGTCTACCCTTAAATAATTTCAGCACAGTTATGTGAGCCGGGTATGAAAAAAGCTGACAAAACCACCATTTGTAAATGCAGTTATGTCAACAACATAAATTATGTGGTTTGGGGTGGTGGTGTTTTTACACTAACAGAAAACTCCCTTTGTCTATGTAGACACCTGGGGCTTGCAGATGGGGACATTAGTGCATGGAGTAAAATCCACTGAATCGAAACTGCTGTTGAGGGGGGCAACAGGAAAGGTATCTGACCAAAGAAGAGTTGAATGGCACCCAAAATCTCATATTCCATTATTTCTCCTTCGGGTACCTCCCTATCCAGCCCCATCAACAATTCCCCAAGCAACACCACAAGACAGAAGAGGGATACTTACACCGAACATCAGCAAGCTACAGCGCCTGGCCCTACCAGCTTCTTGTAATTCACTAGTAAGTTGCCAAACCCGCTCTTCTACTAGCAGTTTTGACTTTTATGGAAAGTAATGCCCTTTCTTGAACATTAACTAAGTGGATGAAGTGGATTTCTACCCACGAAAGCTTATGCCCAAATAAATGTGTTAGTCTTTAAGGTGCAACAGGACTCCCACTTTTAATACAACCATCATTCCACATCTAACCTCTCAGCCCTCATCCTCAAAGGAAACCTGCACAACACCTTCAAAAGATGAACTTGCAAGCATAAATTCATAATGTTGCTGGACATTACAATTAAAGCCTTAATAAACACTCTGTTGTAATAAACCATAAAGACATTATTTCACCCACCTTGTTTCTGTAATATAAAAAGAGATTCAGTACAAGGAATGGGAGGGAGAGGAAAGGGGTCTCATTGGAGCAACAGTAATAGAATAAGAAGTTAGAGTAGAATAGAATAGAAGTTAGAGTAGGCTTTGTTCATTTGCCTTGTGCCTTTCCTTAGTTTTATAGGCTAATATCATCAACAATTCACAATTTTAGATTTAAAGAGCTCAGTCAATTAAAATATTCCAGGATTGCAACTAAAACAACAAAACCTGTAAATACTCTTCTTACCCAATCACATGCACATGAACCCCCTGCCATTCACACATGCATTATCTGTTCATACTTATGCAGAGACAGTAAATGAGTAGGAATCAGGACAAATTTTACCCTTGGCAAAGTAGCAATTAAGCTTGGTTTTCAAGTTTCCTGATGGGGAAAGATAATGGCAACAACACTACATACCTAATGAATTTGTTAGCAGGCACTTTGTTTCAGCCCGTCAGGGAAACATACAAATTAGTTACATTATCCATCTTGATGGATAAGCGATAAGGCCAAGATGAAACAAATTAAGTGTTTTGTGTTGTTACAAGCTGAGGTGGAGGCAAGACCATTTATCCTCCTGAAATAAGATGTTATTGCCTAGGACAGTGTTCTGTCACAGTAACTATTATCCCATAGACAAAGCATTTACTCATTTTTCTAAAAGACAGTGGTGCATGAAAGGGAGATATGCAGTCATAATTTGAATTGCTTTGGGAAGGAATTTATGCAACTGGGAACTAGGGAAAAATGCATATTTCAACGGAATGAGGGATGAATTTTCATAGCTGTTTAATACCCATAATTCAAAATGAAGTTAATGGAAGCTCCAACTGCCCAGTAGTGCAGGAACCAAGTTACTCTGAATGGCAAGTGAACAATAATGCCAATGACAAGCACATTTAATAGAATAAAATGTATTAGGACATTGATTTTAAAATATTTGGATTAAAAGTATTCTATGTTGCTGAAGTCACTAACACAACTTTTGCACATTAAGATGACTTACCTTCTCTGAAACGAACAGTGACATAGTGGGATCCAGAAAGCTTAAACTCAGACTTAGTGAAAATCTAGTAAAACAGAGAAATATAACTTTTGGCAGAGTAATGAGCATCCAGAACGAGTCCTTGGTAGTGACTGCATCTGTTTTAAGAGAAGAGAAAAAAGGTGTTCTTTTGGTAGCATGGGCTGTGTTTAATCTGATATGCTCATAAGCCATTGTCTTGCTTTCAGCATTCAGGATTCTCCCACTCTCAGTGCTTTGAAGGTGGTCATCTCATACATAAATTGAAGCAAAATTTAGAATGTTACAGGTCATCCTTGGACATTGTTATAAGATCAGATCTTTTTAAAGCCTCCAAAGTTGGAAGCTAGACAAATGAACAGAAGAAAAATTAAGAAAGAAAATAGAAGTTAAATTTTCCTACTTAAAAATGCCTTCATCTTAAAACAAAGTAATTGGCTGTTGCCTATTAAGTGAGTAGGCAAAAATATGAAATACAGTCATTTCTGTACAGTACACCATCTGCCATTACATAAGGTCAAACTAGATAATCTTATAATTCACTCAGGCCTTAAAAAACAAACAAACAAAAATCCAATTAACACATTGTACATCATATAACCACGTGTGGAAGTTCTCCCTTTTTAAGATATTCCTAGTCCAGGCATGTGCTACTAGAACCAAAACAAAAACAACAACAACAAAGAGTGTCAGTTGTCAAGCTAAATCCATTAACATATTCATGCAATTACCTGATCAGCCTTCCTTCACCTTGGATATGAACTCTAGACAAAATGCTTTTCACGTGCCATTGTGATGTCTTTACATTTCTAAGGCTAGTCTACACTAGAAGCATTATATTGGTGCAGCTGCATTGCTGTAGCGCAGCTTGTGAATATGCTCTATGCCAACGGGAGAGAGTTCTCCTGTCTGCATAATAAATCCACCTCCGCAAGAGGCAATACTATGTCGCAGGAGTGCTGTACACTTTGGCGCTTAGGTTGGAGTAACTTATGTTGCTCGGGGGCTGGCTTATTCACATCCTTCAGTGTGGTGAGTTATATTCAAGTAAGTGGTAATGTAGACCTAAGCTTCGTTATGCGCCATTGCCCTGAACCTGCACACACTTCAATATGTGCATGATCTCATTGTGTGCACAGCGAGGCTGCTATACTCACATGCATTATCATGTACAAGATCAGAACCTATCACTATTGTATAATGGACTCCCACATTGCAGAATTCCAAAGTTGCATAATGCAGATTTATATTCAAGCTATTAGCATCTTTGGAAGAGATAAAAATGGTTAACCAGAACATCTAGTCTAACGATAGTAACCAGGATACAGGCTCGTCTCTCTCACTCTCACATACACACCCCTTCCTGTCCTGTGATTACTTACACGCACCCGCACACACACACCCCTTCCTGTCCTGTGATTTGTCATAGTTATCATCCCCTCCCTTGTGGGCTTTGTATAAGGCGTCTAGTGCCTAGCCATGCCATTGCTCTTATCCTCCAAACTTATCACACCTGTACTGTTCCATTAGTTTCATCCTCCAGCTATCTGGTAATGGCTACCTTCTAACATCAGGTTGCTCATGTTACATGGACTTCTAACTCCCTTTTCTCCCCAAACTGCATTAGAGTTCAAAGTACTACACACGGCTCAATTCTCTTCCATGGGTTAATTATATTTTGCATTGTGGAATACAATACGTACGTCCTCAACACTGGTAGCCTCTAACTAGCCTCAGAATGCTACTAAGCAAAGACAACTGATCATTTACAGTCCCAAAGCTAAGAGACACATATAGAAAAATCTATGCAACAGAGAAAGGCTAGAGATTACAGGCATGGACAGAAGATCTTTGATTCATTCCAAGCCCTGTGCACCCGTTATTTTTAGTTATATTCAACAAGGATCTGATCCTGCACTATTAAAATTAGTTGCAGTTTTGCCATAAGACTTCTTATGCCTGATCCAGCCCCAGGAATCTCATACAGACAGTTACATACATGAAGAATTAAAACATTTTACTCTAGAGAATGTATGTATCTAATCATTTCAAATTTCAAATATTGATCAAAGGAAGCAGAGGGAAGACAGCCTACCGTATTTTGGTAAGAGGTAGATGTTCAGAGGCACTAGGATCAACACTAAGCATCCTAGCGCTATGAAAGGGACTTCATAGCCAAAGGACTGATATAAAAAGCCACCTAGAGGTGGGCCCAGCACCAATCCAAGCCCTGTAAAAGTTTCAAGACTGCCCTAAAGGGGGAAAGGGAGAGGGGAAGAGAGAGAGAGAAAAAGGTTAATTTTTGATTGTGTCTGAATTCCTCAGCAAACAGTCTGGAGGCAAACCACTTCCTATGAGGAGCAATCCAACGTGATGAGGTTGGTTAGATAGAAACCAGGCTCTGTCATTGATCAAGAGCTAGAACAAATCGCAGCCATCAATTACCACCTTTACATGCAAGGACACCAAAGAGAATCTGAAAAGTTGTCTAAGTAAAATCAATTTGATCCTCTTATTTCAGCACAGAGAGGACAAGACCAAGTGTAGTTCTTACTTTTTCTGTGTTAGCCACTCAAGTACTGCCTAATGTACCTGGTTCCAGAGCAAAACACCTCCATTAGTGTACCACATACCCAGTATATCTGCAGAGAGGCCAGCAATGAAGTTTCCCAAATACAAAATGACATTAGAACCTAAATGGAAGGATTTAGCAAGCACATTGTGATGGACCATCATTAGTCACTTCTTTGGGGCTTGGGTGAAAATGCCTTACATTGAAGAGCTTTTCTACCTACATACAATTGGTTAAGTTCACTGCCTGCAACTATCTACCTAATGAAGTCCATCAAGTTACAACAGGGATACGTTTGGCCCACTAAAGTTCTGAAGGGAAAAAAATAAGCTTGGTTTCTTTAATCAAATGCTACCTCAAAGGATGAAGGGGACCTATCTGAACTTAGTCTTCTCTTATAATAGCATTAGTCCCCATTAGTTAGATCAGCCTCTACGTAAACCAAGATATTTTCCTGAAAGAGTAGCTAGCCACAATATCCATTGAGAACTGACAGAACAGTGACAAGAAAGCTCATGTGATGGCTTGTCTATACTAGAAAGATATACTGCTTTCACTATATAAGTAGTGCTTTCACCCATATCGCTATTTTCATGCAGGAAGGAGAATAACTACACTGGTAGAAACCACCATTATGCTCGTATAACTGTGTCGACATGAGGTCTTTTACCAGTATAACTATTTTGGCTTAATAAAAGCCATCCATGTTTAAAATATTGATAAAACTTAAATGTATACTAGGCTTAAGTCTCCTCTTGGTCTCCTTTGAGTTAATTTGTTTAAGGAGGGGGGCAGGTTTTGCTATTTAGGTCACAATGCTGTAGTGTCTCTGTGGCAGTCTACTTCTGTGATTTTAACTGCTAACTCAGAAAATTATTATTCTAGTTATTTTCATGCTTCCGCCCTTCTAGGTTACCTCTCACGGAGGAACAAGACTAACAGATGCCAGAGGCCCCAGTTCAGCAAGTCTACTTTTTAGTACCTCCATGAACTAGTGCTGTGCCTTCTATAAGGAAATGGAGGGATTGTTATTTCAAAAGAAAAAAAAATTAAAGTAAACTTTTATTTAGTTCTCCTCCCTACACTCCACCCTTCTTCAAAACCAGTGATGATTACTTCTATCTAATTCAATAGCAGCACCAATTCCTACTCCAAGTCTCTAACCATAGCCACTTCTTATATGCCTCCTGACATGCTGTTTTTAAAGCCAAGACACAACACTAGTATCATGAGGTGTTTGGTCAGCAACCCCTCCCTTCTATCTACTCCTAATCAAGCTGTCACCAATGCAGATGGACGCAATACCACAGAGTACTCTGCAATAGTCCCCTTAGAATGGATGAACCTTAAAGAATCCCAGATGTGATGGTTAAACACCTCACTGAAGCCTCTGGTTAAAGCAGATTTATTCTTAAGCAGAAAGCTGTATGATAAGCCAAGCCATTTCCTTTTATTATATTATGTCATATACCATACGGAATTCAGTTTTAATGAAGACTAGGTTAAGTGGCTGCGTTTTTAAAAGGCTTTCAAATTGTATGTTGTCTGTCAGTCAGTATGCCCATGTTTCAAACAAAACTGCTAAATGGATCACAGCAAGAATACATTAAAAACTCTTCATCAACTAATCCTCAGAAAGTCATAAATGTTTTTATTTTCTATCCCTCCTGTATGTGTTACTGAAGGAGCTCAGTTTTACATCCTCATTCCTTCTATCGTTTCAGGACCTGCATAATTTTTATTGCACCTGAATCATGTTTATTTCTTCAGGCATATAGCATTTTAATTTAAAATAGAGATTTGTATTTTTTTCTGTTTCTTTTTTTTAAAGTTTTTAAGCTTATACTAGATACTCTATAGTGGCTGTGTAGTTAAGAGTGGGTGTATGGTATGCAAAATGCATAAAGATGTAGAAAAGTCATTAAAATTCTGGACATTTGGCTGTAATGTGTAGTTTTGTACATACCATTACTGTAGCTATATTATTGGGAAAAGTATTTGCAAGAATAGAAAATGATGCCGTCATTGCTGCAGCAAAGCCTATGGCATCCATCGCTCTAACCAGAAAACACAAACCAACAAATATTGGTCCATCAGGTGCTTTGTCCAGTATGCTGAAAGAACAAACAAACAAAACAAATTAAACAGAACAAAACTAAAAGATATCCTTAAAGTACAACTGTAATATAACCAACCCCTGAAGTTTTCTAGAAACAGTATGGTCTAATGGTCAAAGCACAGGGCAAATCACTTGCCAATTGTCAGATGGGAATAACTCTTACCTACCTATCACATCATAAAAAGAAAGAGCCTAAAAAGTGTAGGCACCTAGTAGCCAATGTGGACTCTTCCACGCACAGAGTCCAGGGACAATGTCCTGATGAGATGCTCAGCTCCACATTCACTCTCAGGTGCTGTGGAAGGAGCAGTCCCTGGACCTTGCTTGTGGGCCCCAGCTTTTATATATGTATTTGATATATTAGAAGCTCCAATATCACTAGGGTATGTCTACACTGCACTGTAAACCCATGCTAAGACTCAGGCTTGAGCCCAGACCCTCCTTACCATTCACATACAAATATTCTGACTTGGGTCAATAAGCCCTCAAACCCCAGGACCTGGGTGGAAAAGGGATAGGAGGCTGGTCTGAGCTGGAATCCTGCTGTGTCATTTTGGGTCCCAGACCTGTCTTTCTGCAGCGTGGATGCAGCTCAACCCTGGCTTCCCAGACTCATGTTTGAACAGCCCGTCAACATTACCACCCAATCCCAAGGGCCAGTGTTTCTTGGACCTGTTACCTCAGAACTACCCACTTGATTCCCAGGAACTGGAAGCAACCCTTCCTTCCCATGTTGACCTCTGAACTGGGAACACAGTTAACCATCTCCTGTATTAGCTATGGCCAGCAACAAGTATTCCTACAGCAAGTGCGCTACTAGCTGACCTCAGGAAATCAGCCAGATTCGGGTTAACCTCTCATGCAAGATATCGGACTTCAGCAAGAGTACTAGAAATGATCACGTGTGTCCGGAAATGTCGGGAAAGCTTGCAGCACTGGGGACCCACCAGACTGCTGATCAATGCACAGGGTGAATCAAGTGGGTCTAGATCAACTACCGCCAAGCTGGGGATGACAACCACACTTCCAGGAACTCCCTGCCTCTTCTATGAGGAATATGACGGGGTAATGGGAACTGAGCGGCTCACTGGGCCTATAGTGGTGCATGAGAATCTGCTGAGCAGGGATGGCAGCCTTGTAAGCCCCGAGTCACAGGTAACGCAGAGCAGAGCCAGCCACCTCCGGATCAAGCTCAGGAATTGATCCTGGTATTCATGCCAGTCCCTGAGGAGGTTTTGCATATTGAGCTGCTACATCACATCCTGAGTCCGTACTCAGGGGAGCTGTTGGAGGATGCCCTAGGGAGCAGCCCGCAGCAGAACTGGAAGCATCAGAGCTGGGAAACATGCTGGCAGAATCTTTTTGTTTATTAATATACAGAAGAATCAGATTTTTGGCTTATGTCCCACTCCCTGATCCTAACCATGCTTCTGTGTCCCTGCTGCCCACAAATCCCTTGGACAACTCTGTGATTGGCTGCTCCATGCCACAAGGAATGAACACTAGCTGGAATGGGCACATGTACCCCATTCATTCTTTCAGTCCAGTGCAGCAGCAGCAGCCAGTGCATGCATAATGCAGTAGAAAGGCCAGAAAGAGAGCAAGGGCCAGGAAGGGGCGCTCAGAATTGATGAAACAGAGCAGGAGGGTTTTACATGTACTCTTGTGATGCTGTCCTGGCGTGGACAGGATTATGAGTCAATTAGTTACCCACCTGTCTCAGTGACAGAGAGACAGATTTAGTGGTGCTTAACTGGTGCCAGCTACCTGTTACTCCAGTCTGTTAGCCACCCAAACAACAATCTCCTCAGAAGATCTGCCAGCCTTTGCTTTCCCCTGCCAGTTAACTTTAGGTACAGTCTAATCTCCATGCCCCCTGGAGGAGCGTTCCCCTGTAGTACCCGGGCCCCGTCACTGGACACTCACAGAAATTACCAAGTTGGCCATCTCCAAAGAGAGTGTACTCACCAGCCTGTTTTTCAGTTGAGATTCATGCTTTACTAAGTATAAAAGCACTGAGATGAATTTATAATAAAACAAAGAATGAGCTTATTGAAAAGGGACAGAGATTAAAGAGATAGTGATTAAGGATAGAGGGAAGAGAACTGATTACAAATAAAAAAAATGTATAGCACACTTTAGAGACTAATCAAAACTTTTTAACAGGTGAAAAGCTTTGTCTAAAATAAGTTTTTCACCTAAAAGCAACCTCTCCCCAGGGCCAGGATCCAACTTTCATGGATGTAAGAAGCACTGTAAGCTTCCTCACTGATGGACAACAATATGTCTTTCTGTTTTTCCTGATATTTTCCCCAAACTCATTGTTTTGATTCCAGACACAAAAGACAATCCTCCTGTGCTTTTAGTTTCTGACATCATCCCATGCTGTTTACTCATTCCCTCCCCTTTTCCTCCCTCACCTCTCATATCAACCTGGCTTTTCCTGGTGATTTACATGCAGATATGGTTCCCACTGTGTTTTGGCTTTCACAATGCTTAATTTTACATCAGCCATGTAGGGCAGATAGGTACATCATGATTCCTTTGTCTAGGAGAAACTTGTTTAACCCTGTCTACTTACATATTTTAAACATATTTTTAGTACATACAATTTCTTGAGAATAGTACCCGGACATACATCTTGCAATGCTTAGGATGACCAGTATGGTATAAGCTTTCATTTGATATCGCACATAACCTTCTTTAAAGACAAATACTATGACAGCATCCTGTTTGGTGTAGTGATTTGGTCAAGTCTGATGAGAGTCACTGACATGAAGTAGTAGACCACCAATAAGCTTCTGTGTTGCCATTTTTTTTAAATGTTTTTTTTTTGGGGGGGGGTGACAGTGATATAATGAGCACCATTCATCATTTTTTGCAATTTTTTCCCGCATGGTATTGGGAGTTTGAGGGCAGCTGGCCTTGCTATCAGTTTTTCAATAGTCAGTTTTTATTAAAAGCATGCCTGGAAATAAAGTGTTTGTACAAAGATGTGGTGTCAGGACAATTGTTTATTACCTTTACTAAAGCTGAACTACATAACAGCCACCCATGAAAGGCGGGCTGAAACACATGCCCATTTTATAAAACAAAGATTAAAAAAAGCATAGAAAACACAATATATTCCATTGCATCCATAAATGTAGATTCATTAAGAACCCACTAGAGGTAATGGAAGTGTGAATTGGACCTATCCCATCACGGATAGTATTTCACTTACTATTCATATTACTGTACACATACATTCACACATGTACTATTCCCCTCTCATCCATGCGGCCAGGCAAACCCAGATTGTGGGTGCAAAAAAGCATCCATGATTTCCATTGCACATGTGGATCCTGCTCCAGTTATGAGAGGAGCATTTCCTGGCTATGTGTACTGGTCCAGCAATCCAGTAACGTCCTGAGTCCACATGGGATGAAATGGCTTACCTTAGTCCTCAAAGACATTGCGAAGTGCACATCAGGCCACAATAATGTGGACAGCATAACACTAGCATCCAAATGATTCAGTAAACAGCCCCAGCAGGATTTCTCTCTGCCAAGTACACACTGAACCACCATTCTACAGCTACTGAGGGTGTAATTAACCTTCTTTTGCCAGGCCTTCTGAGATCAGGGTACAGTTTCATAAGCCATGGCCAAAAAAAGGAGTATGTGGAGTTCCCTAGAACAACAATGCGGACAGTTACTCCATTTATTTGTTTACGGCCATCTCATTTGGTGGGAATCGGCAGCATCCCTGCCTGTCCATGAAGGTAAAGTCCTGATCTATGGAAAACTCTGGCATCATGCACTTTGTCAGTACAGCCCACGTTGCCATTCATGAATTAGCCTCTGTGGTCAACCAGGGTCTCCATAATGATGGAGTTGCACCACTTGTGGTTTATACAATTATATGCTCTTCAAGGAGAGCAAACTAAGGGCACAAGACGCACCCATGGCAGTTTGCAAAGCCCATTCTCTCGAAATCAGCACTTATTTCAGGGACTTTGGTTATGCCCATTACCTTTGGGTAAATCACAGTTCTGACTGCCACGCAAACGTCCACCAGCAGAGCCCCTACCATTGACTGGGCAGCACCAAACCAGTTAGCCTTAGACCTGTGGTAGTCAGAAGTAGCTTTCTTCCAGATGACTTTAGCAACCTGATCTGGACCAGCCTGGCCTGCTTCACATGTGTCCTGATGCTGAAGCGTCAGAACAACCTGCTCACAAAGCTCCAGAAACACCCGCTTCTTCCCAAGAAAATTCTGGAGCCACTGCAGGTCATCCCAGGTCTGCATGATGATGTGATCCCACCAGTCTGTTCTCATGGTCCTGCTCCAGAGGCACCAGTCTACATATGGGGAAAATCTGCAGCTATAGCAAGGGTCACGAATAGCGTCCACCTGCTGGAGTCTGCTACATCTGTATTCCCTTCTGAGAGCTGTCTTCAGTAGGACAAAAAAAATCACTGTCGAAATATCCGCCAGCCCTCATGGATGCTTTACTGTTTCCTCAAATGGGAGGGAAAGTGCAAGCTGGACAAGTTCTTCAAATGGTGCTTCATCCAAGTTCATGGCTGCAGTTGCTGGGAACATGGAGACCCAAAGATGGCTCAGCTGGATGTGTTGGCTGATTGAGACAATTTCCAGTCAAGGAAGGAAGCTGCAGGATTGACAGTCAAGTTTTCCCACAATGCACCATGAACAGAGGCCTGCAGGGGCTACAGCTGCACTAGGAAGTCTGGGATATGCCCCAAGAATAAGGTTTGGCTGGGGCTGGGTGTAGTGCAGTACAAACACATCAACATGGTTGTGAGACCCAGGTCCAGAAATTGTAAGCCCAGGCTCACTATGCAGTGTGCATGCAAAGGAGCAGACTTGGTGTTTCTCAGTCTGCAGACTGGATTCTCACAAAACCAGGCTGACAATGCAGTGTTGACATACCCCGTGTACCTGAAAGCGAAAAGGAGAGTTCTATCATCTCCCACCTACTGCTGAGGAGAGGGAAACAGTCTCTACCCCTCCTTCAGCTTTTTCTCCCCCTTTGGGGAAAGCAGGGAACCAATACAGGGCGCTTCTCTAGCACCTTTCTTTGTTGCTCATCATGGTTTTGCCAAGCAGCATCCTTTTTAAACTGACTTGATTGGACAGTTTCACAGTTCACTAATAGAGACTAGATGCTTTTTAAAAATAAAACCTACATTTTGCACAGGTTAGTGACTTAGCCGCTACAATTGCCAGGCAAAGCTTCTGATTGCCAAATGGATTTTAAAATTTAAAAATTCCATTTTGTAAGCTAGACTTTGTATTACTATACTAAGCTGAGGTTTTCCCCAATAACAGTAAATTGCATTTATGGCATCTTGCAGCCAAAGATCTCAGAATATCGAGCAAGCCTTGTAACTCCAGGAGTTAGAGAAGTATTATTCCCACTTTACAGAGGAGGAAAACTAAGGCACAGAGAGGGTAAGTGACCAGTTCAAGGTCAGAAACAGAGCTGAAGTTTTCCAACTCCTTCTCTTGTATTTTAACAAGATCGTTTGTGTTTCATATGATCAGAACACAATGCAAATTTCACACTAGAATTAAGAAACAAGATAAAAAACACTCACCCAAAGAGAATTGTAACACATCCTGAGACAAACATCCCAGCCACAAACATGAATTTTGCTCCAATGTGTACAAGCTGCAATTGGTGAAAAATAAATGTTACATTTTAATTATTTCAAGCCCATTTTTATAAAGGAAACTTACTTTGGGAGTTTTGTTATAAAATCAAAACACTGTGTGCACTGTGTAGAAAAATTATTGACCAAAGAAAGGTGGAGAATCAGACTCCTCCTTTACCCCCATCCAACTTGAAAACAAATCAGAAAATATTCTAAATGGGTGACTTCACCTTGTTTTGCCAATGGTAAGTCATTGGTAAAACTAACTCTCACTGCTGTTTGCTGCAGCCTCTAGTCTATACAGTGGCAGAATGCGGTAGCATTCTTATATCAGTTAGATGGAGTGACACACATACCTCCAGCTTTGCCCATAGCAGGCAGAAATGGTGCTATTAAGGTAGGTGACAGAAAAAGTAATTTTAATCAGCTCCTCCTTTGTTTAGCTGTTTAACACACTAGCAGCTAATCCAAGACAATGTGGTATATGCGCTGTGCTGCATAAGCCCCAGAAGCAGTAAATGCAGGATCTGTGGAAGGCTAATTATTCAGGGAAAAGATCATTTTGTCATGGAAGCCGGTTTAAAAGAAACTAATCATCAGCTCTGAGGTAAGAAACACACTTCACTTTCCCCATTCCCAGAATTGCCATAGGCACAGGGTGACCATATTTTCCCAAAGGGAAAATGGGACGCCACACAGAGCAGGGCCAGCCTGTGCCCTCTCACCCCACCCCCACGCAGTGCTGCTCTGAGCCACTCATCCCTGCCATCCACCAGTGCAGGCCTGGGCCGGTCCGGTCTTCTCTCCCAAACAGGACTGGAGTCGCTGTTCATCCCCTGCACATTCCTCCATGCCCCACTAAGGGTCACACCCCACTTCCCTCCCTTCCCCCCGCAAACTGGGCATTTGTCCCATTTGCTCTTGCCACAGAACAAATGAGACGAATGCCCAATTTTGCCAAAAAAGTCAGCATAGCTCGGACAGGGCTTAAAAATAGGGACCGTCCCAGCCAAAAACAGGATGTACAGTCACCTTACATAGGCAAGACATCATGGCCTGCTTTCGCTGCATTTGACTTTACCAGCTAAGAAATGGATGACTCGAGGCATGGTCTCTATGGCCAGGTCACTTTAAATAACATAACTGTAGGTCTTCTGATTGCATTCTACACCCTCCCCTCACGTGAGCACACATTTCACTTTCTTTGGATTGTTCAGGGCTGGGGAAACAGTGCCTGTACTGCAGCCAGTTTTTCAGAAGCCAGGGTTTTGTCCTACTTCCAGTGAAACCTGGGATGTCTGATCATTGCTACAGGCTACCCAATTGTCTCTTTCATTAGTAATGAATAATTTTTGTTTCACACAGCAGCACCTCCAGTAGATGCCTCTCAGATGCTCCACAGGTCCCCCCACCCTCCATCTTCCCCACTGATCTTGCAGATGAGAAGCCACATGCACTCCTAACCATTGCCAAGATACATAAAGACTATAGCTCCAACCCAAGCTAGCTGAGAGGAAGCCCTCTGGCTCAGCAAGAGGAATATCTTCAGCCCTCTGTGAAAATACCTGATGAAGTCTAATTTATGCAGGGGGGAGGCAGCAGAAAAGAGAGAGAATATAGACTGAAGGAGAGAAGTAAGATATAAGGTAAACACAGAACTAGCCAGGACATGGGTAGAAGAAAACTAGTGCAACAGTGTAAATATATTAGCAGTACTGAGAAAACAGCAGAATATTCCTTTTAACTCGTAGGTCACTGGTCTGTTGTAAGGGCTTTTATTTTATTTTATTTTATTTTTGTAGTTAGAAAAGACTGTTCTATCAGAAACACTAGCAGTCTAACTCCATTTTCCTTGAAAAGACTTTCCCTCTTTTTTTGGGGGGGACGGGTAGGGAGGGAGGCGGTGGAGTTAGGAAGGGGCAAGAGACAAGAAAAATTATGTTTAACACTAAAAGAATGTAGTTAGGGCTTTAAAACAGCCGGAACTCTAGCTTAAGAATTATATTTGATAGCCACATTAAAGATAGGAACCTAGAAGACATTTTTTAGCCTTAAAATGTTTTCATGTATGGTTTAGCTCCATCGCCACTGTCTGACCAGACTGCAGTCACTGAAGCAAGGACCAAAAAAGTGTCAAACCTGAAAGAACTAATGAGGTGTTTCTCATATCTTTGAGTACTAGCAGCAAAAAGATAGGCAAATTGCAATTAAGAAAGATACTCCAAAAAGAGAATGGACAGAAAACTTCTTTGATCACAGCACGTTTACAGTATGTTCAGGCAGAAAATATCGAAACGGTGGCCAGGAGGTTAGCATGGGAGAACCCAGTGTTGTAAAAACAGCACACGGGGCTATTGCTTCTAACCCAGCTGGCTGAATGTTCAGTCAGAGAGAAACATGCCTTCTGTTAAACCCTCAGCATCTCTTTCAGAGCCCCCAGAACACTTGCTGATGGTCAGCAAAGCAGCGGAATCACATGCTGCTGGACTTCTTCCTAGCTGAATTTACAGGTGTCCAGGCTTTTCACTGAAAGGAGCATGGATGTCTGTAAAAGCAACTGAAAAATAGGAAATGACAACCTAAACACATTTACTTAGGGTACGGAGTGAGTCTGAGAATGCCCGTATTAGCTTTCCATCGCCACCCATATATTTTCCGTTGCTTAAAAGAGCAAACTTACAGATGTCAGCAGTCACAAACTGGTTTGTCCACAAATTGGGCTCTTAGTGAGGTTGTTCAGTACTATTCCATAATTAAATCAGTACTGAAAACTGTAAAAATACTTACATAATTGCCTAATATTAAAGAAGTCAAGAAATTGGATAAAGCAAAGCATCCAAAAATCAGTCCAACCACTGTATCGCTGGCACCCTTTTTCTCTGCCTGCAAAAGGAAACACCATGACCGACAGACTTAGAACATGGACAAAGGAAAGAACACCGTACACAATGTTAGCCTTAGGTTAAAATGCTTTCTAATCAAGTCTTACATCTTTACCCTTCTTTCCCTGTACCTGCCACTGCGAAGTATGGTCACAAAAGCATTTTCTCTTTTAAAGAGGAGTGTGAGATTCAGCAATTTAAAATCACTGCACCACAGATCAGTTATTTCTGTAGTCAGGAGCAGAAGCAACCTCTCATCTGGAAGTAGGTGTGAAGGAGGAAAAGTCTAAGGCTGGGTCTACACTGATGGTGGCAAATTCGCCGCTGTCAGATTGATTGCTCTAGATCGACTGAGCGTCTGTGTAGACCCACTCAGTAGATCCAGCAAGCGACGCCAGAAAACCACCCTGGTAAGTGGCGTAGCGCTGCATCGACAGGAATTCTCTTCCCTTTGACGTACTGCAGTGTGGATGCCATGCGAAGCAGATGCCGCGAAGTCGATGGGAGATACGCAAGTGATTTACGTCACTTGCGTATCTCCCGTCGACTGCTGCCGAATCCCGAAGGTAAGTGTAGACCGGGCCTAAGTTGCTGTGTCCTGCTACAGGTCAGATGTAGGACCTTACACAGGGCCAGAATATACTCCCTAAATCTAGACACAGTTGGAACCTGGTGTGCACAGACCTCATCCCCCCGAAAGGAAGGAGCAAATGAAGGAATCTGCTGCCACAGCATAGTTCCCCTACCCGCACATCCAGGAGGCTAGAGAGGACACCTTGCAAGTTTGGGATCCAAACCATTGAGCGGGTATGGACTGGGCCAAGGGAAAGACAACATCTTCCCACTGGCCCTATAGAAATTACATGGGAAGGGATAATATGTTCTGTCACTGTAGTTTTCCTTTCCACTGGAGCTGTGCTCAGCATAGAAGGTAGGGGAAAGAAAACCAGGGTGGCTCCAGCACTGGAGCAGAGGTACAAGGCCTCTCACAAATTCTGCTGCCACGCAGCATTTGGGACAAGCTTTGAAGATCACTCCATCTTCCATCATGTTCAGTTGGGTGGAACACTGAAAATCCTTAGCCCTCTCTTATAGACATTGCCTCAGTTGGGGATGATCTGGAATGACCTGGGCCCCTCTCCTGATGCAACGGATTTGCTTTAAAGAGATTATTCTGAAGTAGCCGGGGCCTCTACATTCATTCTTTTCTTTTTTTTTTTCCTCAACTTGCACATCAAGTTTGCTCAATTTAGTATGACAGTAAAGGTGGCTTTCCTAACAGCCTGGCAAACGTAGTCTGGGAAAGGGTGTGGGGGGAAGTTGTAAGCAGATGGGCCGGTGGACTCAGAAACATAGAGTGATCCAGGGGATAGAGCCCTGGAATGGGATTCAAGAGACCCAGGTTTTATTCCTGGCTCTGCTACTGATCTGCTATGTGACCTTAGACAAATCACTTCATGTCTCTCTACACTTTGTTTGCCTCATCTAAATAGACTGTAAATGCTCTGGGGCAGGAACTGTCTCTTACAGTGCCAAGAACAATAGGGGTCTGAATGCCTATGGAGCTTCTAGGTGATGCTTCAAAATAAATTATCTGATTACATTTTTTTTTAAATTACCCTTTTTTGAGAGAGAGAGCTACAAAACATGAAGGTAATATGGATAATAGTATGCTGCGTTGTGTATTCCTTTACCTCTCTTGGAAAAAAGGGTCCCAGGATTGAATAGCAGATCATTGAACTGAAGTTCAAACAAGCTGTTGCTGCCAGTGTGAAAAGCTGATCTCTGGTAAATCTGCTCCACTCCTTACTGAGAACTTCTGATCTGCCATTTTCTTGAATTAAAAATATTTGTATTAGGTTCTGATAAACTGGGGCACAATTTCAAGCTGTCTGTTTACACAAGATATGCCCACCAGGAATGTGGAATTAGTAATTTAAATTGAAGGTTAGGAAAAGGTAATTGCTGTTCCACCATTAAGAGTCTCAGACCCACCATTTTCTCACTGTATTTTTGTACCATTTTCCAAGGGAAGCCCCCCAGTCCTGCAAGCTGATGTGTACAGTTAGTCCCTTGCCCCCAGAGACCCTTTGACTTCTGTGAGTTCCAGTGTCTTTCCACACTGATGTTGCAAATTGCTTGACGACTCAGGATCTGCCACTGCCACCCTGACTGACACATGGCTCCATTGAAGTTAATGGGATTACTTGTGGGAGTAAGAACTGCCCATCTGAGTCCTGCCTGCCCGATCACATTCCAGGGCACTTTTAAGTGACTTGTCAATGGACAACTTTTGGCATATAAAGTTGTAGTGTTTTGTCTCCAAATCACTACACTATCACTAAATGTGATGCAAAGAGTCTGCACCTCACCAACATTTACAGCTCAGAGACCCAGAAACAATCAGCTCACAAATAAAGATGCAAGACACATTCAAAATACCATCTGCCAACTCTTTGCATCCTTCAAAGAAAGTTTTCAATATGCTATATTTAAAGTTACTGTTCTCTTTCTCTCCATTTCTCCATGTATATATTTTAACTGCTCCTGATACTCTGCATTCCAGAGTGAGGTGAAGGCCAGAAGAGGTTACCAGAAAATCAAAGATAGATATCCTTTCCATCTTTTTCCCAGGTGCATTAGGATAGTTATTTAACAGATCTGGCTTCATGCCCCACTAGTAAGGCTTTCCATTATTTGGCTAGGGTTGCAATTAGCTTAGGGAGTTTTTAAACAGCCAGCAAGAACCCTTCGAGTTCACCCCTTCATAGCCTTTATTAAACAGACAGAAGTTCTGTCGAGCTTCAGCTAGCTTTCCCATAAAGAGAAAAAGCCAAAGGAACACAGTGCCCCAGCACAGAATGAAATGGGCCAATTTGAGCAGTGAGAGGTGTAAGCATGAACTGCAAGGAGACATAGTGACTGTAGTCTTTCGCAGTCCTGATATGCAGAGTTTAGCTACACAACAACAAGAGTGCAGGTAACAAAACGGATCTCTGCTCCCAAAGTCGCGAAGCTGCTCAGAAAAATCAGGCAGGCTCCCTCTTAAAGCAAATGCAAACCATTGACCTAAACAAAATAATCCGGCTCAGGGCTGGGAAGCATTCATAGAGAACATGGTTGGATGAGGTAGGTGGGCACCCGCTTGCAACACCAAAGGAGCCCGAAGAGAGCAGGAATCGGATCTAAAGGAAACAAACGCTCCTTCTCCCACCTGGGGTTTGCAAAGCCTCCTGGATCTCTGCCTCCTGGCTGCCCATAGCGAGAAGTCCTGGATACCGCTGCCGGCTGTAGCTTCACCAGCCTATTCACTTTCTCTGCCGGTTTCGCGCAGAGCAGCGATTTAGGGCAGCAGTTTCCGATGCTGTTAGGGAGTATGCTCAGCTCACACATTAAACCCGCTCATTAGCAGCCCGGGAGGAGCGGCTGAGCTGACACTACCCTTCCCTTCCCTCCCAGTTTTTCCCTGAAAGGCGCACGGCTCCACCGCAATGGTTTAATCTTCAGAGCAGTGCCTTGGGTCCATGTTTGTCCTTTTTCTACCTTGAGAATTTGTGAAGGGCTACAAAGAAGAGATGCGAATTTAACTCAATTTAATGCAATAATTGAATTCAGATAGTGGGGTTAAAGGAGGCTTTATTCTTTCCACACGTTCTCTGAACGCGGTAGTATAAGAGTCTGTGTGTTTGGAGAGTGATGCAGAAGTCACTGTGCACCGATCAGTGGATCCTGTGGTGCTATCAGCTGATGTTATGAGCCTTATTTCTAGTGTGTCGGTGTGGGGTTCTGTCCCTAGGCAGGGATTTCCTTACACACACCCTAGTGTTGCCAATTTAGTCGTTTTCCAACTAGATCTAGTTGTTTTGAAAAAAAAGATTCTCACTGGAAAAATATTCCACTTAGTTGGAAATATGAACCGAAAATGAAACATTAATACACACTTTAAAAGCCTATCTATGATAAAACAGTTGTACACAAAAATGCATAATAGACTTGAAAATTTAGGAACAAAGAGAAACTTTCTAGCACAGTTGTGTTTGTTAGGACATCATTGGCTCATTGATTTTGGTGATGGCTGATCTAATAATTTCAAATTATGAATTATCAACAAACATAAATCATTATAAATTCAAATGCTGGTGTTTTAGGATGATTAAAATGTGGGCCTCACCCCTCTTCCCCCTGTGAATTTGAACCCTCCACCCCCCAATTTCAAAATCTGGGGAAAACACTGTCAGGCCAAAGGTACATGTATCTGGGAATCTGACCTGGGATCTGCACTGGGGGAGCGAGGACCCAGGCAATTGGAGTACATATTCAAATGGAAAAAGAGCATGCTTTGCAGCTCCCTGTTGTTGGGGAGCAGTTTCCAGAACAAGCCCTGAGTATGGAGTGGATGGGAACTAGGTCCCCTTACACAAGCAGCTGGCTTGCAGGGCATGTCCTCCATTTTAAACTCTGCATGAAGCCTCAAGGAGGGGCAAGGATACAGTGGAGCTTTGCTACAGTTGGGCTGTATCAGAAAGACAGGGGGGTAAAAGAGAGCTTAGCAGCACACCTCTGGCTTCCTCTTCCCGTGTGTGTGGAGATGGTGGGTTCTCCTCTGTTGTAGGAGCTCCATTTGCTTTTCTCCACTCATAGGATTATTATGAGTGTGAGTGAACCAGAGGGAAAGGTGGTCCAAAAGAGGCATTTTTTTAGAATCTGAAGTGGTGTTATTTTGTTTTGTTTGACGATGAGGATCCCAGCAACACAAAGGGAAACCCCAGGGCTGATGAGGGAATGCAAAGGCCAGTCAAGAGCTAGCAACTGAGGAACAGCAACAATAAGGAAGGACTTGAGGTGTCGGTTTCTGGTCATGGTCTTCTGGGGAGCCACCTAGGAAGAAAGCCAATGCAGCAGTCACAGCTGGCAGGATCAGGCTTCTGGGCAACACTCCTCATAATGGAAGAATTATCTCAGGGTGCCTTGGCAGAGATAGGTGATTTGACTGCTGGACATGGGAGAGGTGGACAAATGTCCAACTAGGGATTTTGTTGTTGGGACTCTTGTTAAAATATTTAGGATAAATATAGTTAAAATATCTTGCAGAGGTGAGAGCTGTGGTACGTTTGCCGGCCACCAGAGAATTCTATTTGAGCTTTTACTCTTACAGTGCAGTGGAATTTTGGGAGTGATTTGGAATCAGAAGGGGGATGAGGTATTGGGATGATATAACACCTGATTTGTTATTCTTATGCCAGCCTTGGATTAAGCCTGTGACTATTTTCTTCCACAATGAAAATATCCATGTAGCAAATCTTCTACGCTGGGCTCCACGTTAACTAAAATGTTGCAGCCTCCGGTTAAAGCTGATGATTGATTTCTTTGGAATGGTGACTTAAAGGCAACATCTCCCCCAGTATATTTTATTTAGATTCTGAGCTGTAAGTATCCCAGGCAGCCATGCACTTGTTTTACCTCTGGATCTACAGATCATTTTTGTGGGGGCTGTGGTGTGAGGAAGTGCATGTGCTGTGGTTCTAAAGCACCCGAGACTGAGACCACAAGAACTGCATTAGATGCAATATGTGTGGGGAAAGTGGACCTGTTTGTAGGAACATTAGGGACAGATGTCATTCCCAGCTCCTCACAGACCCTTCCTCTTTCCCTGAGCCAGGGGAGGGCGATGTCAAAGGATTCTGAGCAGTACTGAAAGGATTGATAAATGTCCTATTTTGAGTGCAGGGCCTCTCTGCTTATGAGGGAAGGACCAATGTGGTCATTTACTGTTACATCATTGAGAAGGGGTCCAGGTGAGGGAGCAGGAACCACAGAGAGATGGGGACATGAGTACTGGTAATGTGGGGGAGGAAAAAGACAAACTGGAGAAAGAACATCTGCAGGTGCAATTTGTTATTTAGGAATCTCAGCATGATGCTTCTTGGGGTATCCAGAACGGTAAGTTGCCTCATTACCCCTTGCCTCAAGCCTGAGAGAGGCTTGCTTGTGCTTAGCTAGGTGTCAGCTCCCTGACAGCACCAAGCCCTCTCCTCTGAGCAGTATAGCCCTTACTTTGTTTGCAAATTAACAGTAGGTGCACTCCAGTCCCAACCCCTTTGAAGGGCTCCCCACTAGTGTCCAGCTCCTTGTCCACTGAACACGCACAGAAATACCAGGTCTGCTGTCCCTAGGGTTACAGTATGCACACCCAGTTTGCATGATTCAGTGAAGGATCAGCACCTGGCTTAATATCACAGCACGGAGATCTATTTTTAGTGAAATCAAGGCTAAGTGTTTTACCAAAGATACAAGAGCTAGTGAGTAAGGATGATGAACACAAAAGGTTACATATAAAACAAAATCAGAACGTGCTTCCCAAAGGCTAAACTTATCAGGCTCACCTCCTCTCTAAAATAGTTTACCTTACCCCTAATGTCCTCCGCAGCACTGTAACCAAGCTGGTTGTGATCCCATTTTCATGAATATAAACCCAATGCCCGTTTACTCCCTAGGTGCAGGATGACATGCAGGTGTCGTCCTTATTCCCCAAACACAGTCCAGCAAACCTTTGAAGTGTTTCTCAAGGTAAAGTTTTCTTCCCCGGCTGGGTTTCCCTACCTCTTAACTCCTTTCTGAAATTCTTAGTCTTTTATTTGCATTCAGTTTAGATGGCTGATGGGGGGCCCAGTGTGAATGAGACTATAGTTGACTTACATTTTGACAGCCAGATCAATGGATACACATCTCTCTGTCTGACAGAAAATCTGTTTGTCAATTCTACTTGATACTGACTTTAAAATATACTTTCAGTGTATGTACATAACGCCTTACAAGTGTCTGTACATATATCTCACAAGGATACTAATGACCAGTATGATACTGGCTTTCATTTAAGACCTCACATAAACATTCTGTGGAGAACCATAACGTACAATCCAGAATAGGGATATTCCTGTAAACCTCTCATCAGTTGGCATTCAGGGAATCTTTGTTCACATCCACTCACCCAGGATGAATAGGCAGTTTCTAGATATAGCCGAGTCCCCAACTGAGGACAGGTTTAGATGGGATCAGGTTCAGGAAGAAGAGAGACTCCTGAAATCGGACAGGGAAGGAGAGGATTCAAAATCCAAAGAGAATGCCGAGTTATGGTAACTGAGGATGACCTAGAAGAGTCCAAACCACACAACATTGTCACAATTCCGATAGTAACAGGCTTTCTGCATTTTCTGTGTCCAGGAAACAAGACTATGATCTCGGCGTGACGTTTTGGGAGCTCAGAGGATTAAAAGAGGGGCCAATCTTTTTCATCCACAGGGCCTAATACTTAGTGTGGAATGGGGGTACTATTTTATATTTATGCAGTAATGGTGCAGAGGGTGGTAGCACTACAGCGGGGAAGGGGCTCTTAATGGATTTCTGTTATTTGTGTGTGAGGCATCATGCAACCATCTATGACCCACAGCAGCAGAAGTGAGGAAAAATCTTTTCATAGAGGTTACTCCATTACTGATGTCTCACAGTTGTATTTTTATAGGGAATTTTAATTGTTTAGCTGCAGTATGACAGAACAAAACAAAGGGTTACAACCTAATAAAACTTAGGACTAGTCTACACTAGAAGCGCTACAGAAGAAAATGCTTCAGTACCAAAGAACATAGTTGGGATCAGTTAAATTTGCAAAGAACTTTAGGACAAAAGGCAGGGCAGTCTCTGCTACTGGCAGGGTGGGCTCCAGCCCTGAACCTAATGCTCAAGGTAGCTACTCCCAATGCAGCTCATCTGCTTCTGCCTTTTAGCTTTCCTGGGGAACAGTCCCAAGGTCCTTTGTCCAGGATTGGGCATAGGGAACCAGGTGATGGAGGCCCTGTGTAACTTACAGGACATCATGGTGAAGTGGAATAAACCTATTAGGGTAACAAAGGCTGATTTGTCCTTAGTCAGGGCAAAAAGAATCTGCCACCTGCCCTTAGTCACATCTATAGTTGTGATATATTGGTCTTGACCAAGGCAGTCTAATAAATCATCTACCCAGGGCATCAGGTAGTCAAAGCAGGAGATGGCATTTACCTGCCTAAAGTCCACACAATCAGACAACCCTTTCTAATTTCAGGACCAAGACCATTGGGCTATACCAGGAGCTATGGAATTTCTCGACTACCCCACCCTTCAATTTCCTATACAATTACCTTCATCTCTTTCAGGAGCCAATAGGATTTCTACACAGGTGTGATCCCTTTGCTTGATAAGAATCTGGTGTGTCATGAGGGAGGTCCACCCCAGAAGTGGGAGGACACCTCCTTGTATGCCTTCAGAAGATTACCCATTCTTCCTTGCTGTGCCCTAGTAAGCAGCTTCCCCAGAGATACATCCTTCATACCTGCAGGTTCAAGGATCTGCGATCTCATCATCCTCATTGTGAACAGAAATCCCTGCTTTATCCTCTAGGGCTTTAGCAAAGTGATATGGTAAATTTTTCTTTGTTGTCCTTTGTCTGGGCAACGCATCTCATACTCAACAGGTCCAACCTATTGAAGTACTTCATATGGGCCTGCCACTTAGCTAGGAGTTTGATCTCCGAGCTGGTCAGTAACAGAAGTGCATCCAATCTCTTTGGCCTAACTCCTTTATTGTATTGTTGCTCTTGGACCTGAGACAGGTTACTTATAGCAGAGTGGCCTATGCCCTATAACTGTATATAACTATAATGCTGTAAAGGTCAAAATTATAACTAGGTTCAAAAAAGAATTAGATAAATTTATGGAGGACAATTCCAATAATGACTATTAGCCAAGACAGTCAGGATGCAACCCCATGCTCTGGTTGTCCCTAAATCTCTGATTGCTAGAAGCTGGGACTGGACAACAGGGGCTGCCTAACTCAATAAATTGTCCTGCACTATTCACTCCCTCAGAAGAATCTGGCACCAGCCATTGTCGGGAGGTAGGATACTGAGCCAGATGGACCATTGGTCAGTATGGTTGTTCTCATGTTCTTAATGTCTCTCGCATCTCAAGGATATGCTGCACAATATTACTACTGCATGTAGGCTGGGATACCCAGGACTCCTTAACCAGATCAAGAATACCCCAGGATTGTTTCCCATAAAGGAACTGCAAGAAGAGAAGCTGGTGGAGGCCTGCAGCACCTCCCAAACTACTAACAACAGTTAGTGGATAGTTGGTTCCAGTTTTATCCTCAGTCTCCAAGGTTTTTGTCCATGTTTTTAAGAGTTTTATTGAATCTTTTTTCTAAACCATCAGTCTGGGGATAGTAGATGGAGGTGCAAAGTGGTTTTACTTTTAATAATGCCCAAACCTACTTAGGAAATGAACTTAGTTCCCTGATCTGTGAGGACTGCTGAGCGCAGGGCAACTTGGGAAAAATACTTTGCCTAGTTCCCATGCAACTGTGAAGGCAGTGGTATTCCATAATGGCACTGCCTTAAGATACTTGGTGACATAGACCACCAGTATGAAAATGAACCTGTGCCCTCAGGCGCTTTTTTCTAGAGGACATATTATATCCATTCCCACCATCTCACAGGGGATTGAAATGAGATACAGGGAAATTAAAGGGGCTAGCTCCTTGTCTTTTGGTACTGTCCTCTAGCAATCAGAACATGAAAGACAAAAATCCACTGCCTACTTGTATAGCACTGGCCAAAAAGAATCAGGGCAACAGCCTTTCCTGGACCTTATCCTTACCCAGACCAGATGTAGGAGCTTCCATCAAAGGGGTTTAGGCATGAGGAGCTGGTACCAAAGCTCCTTGGTTAGAAGGTGCCTCTGCACCCAGTACAATGCCTAATTCTCCATTCAAACTGGGGAAATGCTGGGCTGTTCAGTCTGTCACAAACACTCTGACAGTAAAGCGTTCTCAAATGTCAAGTCTTCATGCTGGGCTGCCACCATGTGGAAGTTGTCAGGCAGGGCACTGTACTCCAAGGCACAGCTTGATTTGGGATGCCAGGCACCAGGATGTCTGGACTGCTGGACAGTTTCCTTTCCAGGATCCATCCCCTGAGAAGGCCCTGCCTAAGACTCCATTGTTTTGCCATGTGCACAGGCCCAAATACTTCTGTCTTTCCTTTGCTTGGTCTGCAATTTGAATGTTACGGGAGTCTCGAAAAGATCTGACTAGGTGGTGGGGAATAGTTTCCAGGCATCTTCTGAATGGGCTGCTTCTTGCCCCTCCAAGAATTCAGGCACTGAGGGAATGGATTATCCTCCCATGAATACTGGAAGATATTTTCAGTCCTGCCCCAGTACCAGCAGCCAGAGTAGGCAATCCAAGACTCCCACCCAGAGTCAGCCCACCTGGTTCACAGGCTGTAAGACTAGAGAGCCAGTTGGGTATGAACAAATATCTCCATGGATGCACAAGACTTGAAGGCGTTGGGCAAAACCAAGCCACTTTGAAACAAGGTGTGCCTGTAGCTCAAATCTAACAGGCCTTCCATGATAGTTTGGCCCAATTTTTACTTGGACTGCATAATGTACTGGGGGATGTCCTTTGATGTTGATTGGCTGCCTCCCCAGGCAGACTGGAACTGCACCACAAACCATCATATTCCCTCAGGAGGCATTCGCACTTGATGTGACCTTATTTCCTACAGTGATGACAAATCACTCAACCCTCTCTGGGGCTGGGCTTTCCAGCCCTGGGTACCTTGGCCTCCAGGAACATCTCAGTCATTTCCATGGCAGCTGCTATGGACATTGGCAGTGGCAGCTCTATGATGCTGCACTTGAAGTCACTCACCCCTCCCTGCAGACTTCCTGGCTGTCCTAGTCTGGTGGGCAGAAACCTTGCCACCATTAATTACTTGCCCAGATAACTCTTCTGATTGAGGCTTTTAGGCCTCATTTCCAGAGGTGCTGAGCCCTTACAAGTCCAGTTATAATCCATGGGTGCTCAGGATGTTCAGCATCTCTGAAACCATTCCTTAGGATTTTTCTAGCCAGGTCTACTGTGCTCTGGCCATTCAGTTTTACTTTCTGAGCTCTGTCTGCTTTGTCTGGCAGGTATCTTTAATATATAACCACCAATATTATCTGGAAACCAATTATATTATTAGGATTTACAATAGAGCAATGTACGGTCAAATGTTCCCCGTTATCTAACTTTAGAACACCACTTCTCATGTTGCAAGAGAGAAAAGAATGATTTGCTATGGTGAGATTAAAAACTTTAAAATCCTTTCCCAGTAACAAAGAACAATTGAGTCATACATCCTTCCTCGGAGCTATGTATTTTGATGGTCTGTAGTATGCACACAGTGACCAAACAGTGATATTATTTTTCCCTTTTCTCATTCTTCCTACAGAGCTGGAGGACCCTGAAGCTATGAGGTTAAAAAGTTTCTCAGAACAGCCTTGAGCTCTGCATATCTGTCTCCAGAAAAACAAAACAAAATCTTTGTGGTAGAACAACCAACAACCTCAAGATGACGACAGTGGATGAGACACTGTCTGTGAGTCTCAGTTCAGAAAATGGACACAGGGAGAATGTTGTCATATATGGAGCAAGAGGCATAAATATAAGGAAAAAAGGGAAAGCTGCAGAGAGAGGGATTAGAGCTGTGAAAGAAAGAAAGCGTAAATCAACCCTCCATTTGAAGGTGGAGAGGAACAAACAAAGCAATCTGTTCAGGGAGATGATAAACATTTTCACAGAAACCACCCCTCTGCACCTTATAGCTGTAGCTTTCTTACATCAAAAGGCCCCTACCATTACAATTCAGCCCTCTCCCATTCCTTGCCCACCTTTCTCAGACACCAGCTTGTTTGCAGCCATCCTCCACCGATCCTTTTCTCACTTACCCTTACATAAATCAGGATTAACTCCACTGAAGCCGAGGGAGTTACACTCATGTAAAATCAATATAGGTCAGAGAAGTTCCTAGTAGCAACCATCAGCACCGCAACACAGGGTTTATAGGCAGTTCACATGAATTAACCATCAGCTCCCATTATGGATACTTAGCAGTAATTCTAAAAAGTAACTTATTTTGCTGGGACAGTCATATGGTACAAATAGCTATGAACTTTATATGCTGATGTATAGTTTCTAAGTAGTTAAGCATGTACTGTTATAGAAAAAATTCATAGATCATAAAAGATTAGGGTTGGAAGGGAACTCAGGAGGTCATCTAGTTCAAGCCCCTGCTCAAAGCAGGACTAACCCCAATTACATCATCCCAGCCAGGGCTTTGTCAAGCCTCACCTTAAAAACCTCTAAGGATGGAGATTCCACCACCTCCCTAGATAACCCATTCCAGTACTTCACCACCCTCCTAGTGAAAAAGCTTTTCCTAATATCCAACCTAGACCTCCCACACTGCAACTTGAGACCATTGCTCCTAGTTCTGTCATCTGCTACCACTGAGAACAGCCCAGCTCCATCCTTCCTGGAATCCCCTTTCAGGTAGTTAAAGGCTGCTATAAAATCCCCCCTCATTCTTCTCTTCTAAACCCCTAAGTGGACTCTTATTACATTTAAAAAGGGAAATGATCAAAATGATTACAAATATTTATAAGTTGTAACTTTAAAATTGGCATTTGACACTGGCACATGACAAGGTTAATAACAACAAATGTGGATTCATTTTGAGGCATAAAAGCAAGAAAAACAAACCATAGACATGCTTTTTTGCTTATAACATGCCCCCAGCAACTTTTCAAAAGTCACCCTCTGTTCAGGATCCAAATCACATGGTTGTTAAACTCATGCCTTGATGCCACTGGCTCTTTATAAATACTGCCACTCCTTTTGACCTTAGTGGCCGGCTATTGGTTATTCCAATTAGGAGGAGAAATTGGTGATTGTCAAGCAGATCTTTGATGCAGTTTTGTTTAGTTACAAAGAATTTACAAACTTCTGTCTCTTTGAACACAGAAGGAATCAAATAGTAAGAAACAGCTTCATTGCTCATAGCACCAAGAACACTCTTTTCAGCCCGCACCCTAACCCCAAAACCTTTCCCCAGTTTCTTCCATGGTCATACACCATGCTTTCAGCAGCTCCTTCAGTCTGTTCATTTGGCTGTCTTTGGTCCTCTGTGTTCTGCCAATTTCTTTCTCTCTCTTACCCTAAGAATACTCAGCAAAAGCTCTTTTGGATAGATTCCCAGTCCTTTTATCTTAGGTAGGGGTTTGTCTTTATAGATATGTTAACTGAAGGAAGCAATCATACCTATCTATCTTAATGAAGTTTTAACTTAACACATAACAAGATTTCACCCACCTCGTAACAATACTATTAATGAAAGTCTGCATGCATTTTTATTTCCATGTTCACTACATGAAAACACAATAAGAACAATAATTTGCCCTCAGAACATCCTGGGAATATGCCTTCCTCACTGGTACTGTATATTTTATAGGCCTTTGAAATATTGTTGGCCCTTTCGTCAAGAGACATAACCTATTGTTGTCCACTGTGATCACAACTCTATGAACAGGGCCAGCCCAAAGATTTTCCGAAAGCTTTTATGCAACATGTTTTGGTAGACTTCCAAGTGACCCATTTTATGTAAAAAGAGAGACACAAATCTTCCACTTGTGCTGGGGTCTGTGCATAGTTATCAACATTTTAAAAAATGTTTTCAAGAGTCATTTGTCAAAATAAGCTGGGAATGTGAGAGTCAGTGAAGGTGGAGGAGGCTTGGAATTACTTCAAGTCAAAGTTGCAGGAACTATCTGAAGCCCGCATACCAAGGAAGGGGAATTCATAGGCAAGAGTTGTAGATCAAACTGGATTAGTAAGCAACTCAGACAACTGATTAAAAAAAAAGCAGAACGCCTATAAGGGGTGGAAGATGGTGGACAGGGGCGGGGGGGATCAGAAAGGAAAGTTACCTCTTGGAGGTATTTATGTGTAGTAATAAAGTGAGAAAGGCCAAAAGCCAAGTAGAGTTGGACGTTGCAAAGGGAATTAAAACCAATAGTAAAAGGTTCTATAGCCATATAAATAGGAAGAAAACAAAGAAAGAAATGGGACTGCAAAGCACTGAGGATGGGGGTGGAGGTTAAAGATAATCTAGGCATGGCCGAATATCTAAACAAATAATTTGCCTCCATTTTTAATTAGGTTAATGATGAGCTTGGAGATAGTGGTAGGGTGGCTAATGGGAATGAGGATATGGAGGTAGAAGTTACCACATCCAAGGTAGAAGACAAACTCAAACATCTTAATGGGACTAAATCGGGGGAACTGGATAATCTCCATCCAAGAATATTAAAGGAAATAACACATGAAATTTCAAGCCCATTAGCAAAGATTTTTAATGAATCTTGTAAACTTAGGGGCTGTACTGTATAACTGGAGAATTGCTAACATAGTTCCTATTTTTAAGAAAGGGAAAAAATGTGATCTGGGTAACTACAGGCCTGTTAGTTTGACCTCAGTAGCATACAAGGTCTTGGAAAAAAATTTGAAAGAGAAAATAGTTAAGGACATGGAGGTTAACAGTAATTGGGATAAAAGACAATATGGCTTTACAAAAGGTAGATCATGTGAGATCGATCTGATCTTTTTTTAGACAAAGGGAATGCAGTAAATCTAATTTACCTAGATTTCAGTAAGGCATTTGATACAGTTCCACATGAGAAATTATTAAATTGGTAAAGATGGAGATTAATAGGAAAATTGAAAGATGGATAAAGAACTGGTTAAAGAAGAGACTATAATGGGTCATACTGAAAGGTGAACTGTCAGACTGAAGGAAGATTACTAGTGGAGTTCTTCAGGGATTGGTTTTGGGATTGATCTTATTTAACCTTTTTATTACTGACCTTGGCACAAAAAGTGGGAATGTGCTAATAGTTTGCGGATGACACAAAGTTGGGAGGGATTGCTAATACAGAGAAGGATCAGGATATCATACAAGAAGATCTGGATGACATTGTAAACTGGAGTAATAGAAATAGGATGAAATTTAATAGTGGAAAGTGCAAGATCATGCATTTAGGGACTAACAGCAAAAAATTCTTCTATAAGCTGGGACGCGTCAGTTGAAAGTGACAGAGGAGGAGAAGAACCTGGGCCTATTGGTTGATCACAGGATGACTATGAGCTGCCAATGTGATGTGGCCATGAAAAAAGCTAATGTGGTCCTTGGATGCATCAAATGAGGTTTTTCCAGTAGAGATAGGGAGGTATTAGTACCGTTATACAAGGCGCTAGTGAGATCTCATCTGGAATACTGTGTGCAGTTCTGGTTCCCCATGTTTAAGAAAGATGAACTCAAACTGGAACAGGTGCAGAGAAGGGCTACGAGGATGACTAGAGGAATGGAAAACCAACCTTATGAGAGGAGACTGAAAGAGCTTGGCTTGATTAGCCTAACCAAAAGAAGGTTGAGGGGAGATATGATTGCTCTCTATAAATACATCAGAGAGGTAAATAGCAGGGAGGAAGAGGAATTATTTAAATTCAGTGCCAATGGGGACACAAGAACTAATGGCTATAAACTGGCCATCAGGAAGTTTAGTCTTGAAATTAGACTCAGGTTTCTAACCAACAGAGGAGTAAAGTTCTGGAATAGCCTTCCAAGAGATGCAGTAGAGGCAAAAAACCTAGCTGGCTTCAAAACTGAGCTTGATAAATTTATGAAGGGGATGGTATGATGGAACAACCTAATTTGGCAATTGACTGATCTTTGACTACTGGTGGTAGATATGCCAATGGCTTGTGAAGGGATGTTAGATGGGGTGGGTTCTCAGTTATTACAGAGAATTCTTTCTTGGGTTTCTGGCTGGTGAGTTTTGCCCACATGCTCAGGGTTTAACTGATCACCATATTTGGGGTTGGTAAGGAATTTTCCCCAGGGCTGATTGGCAAAGGCTCTGGGGGGTTTTCACAGGAGCATGGGGCACAGCTCACTTGCTGGTGAAGTCTCAGTACCTTAAAGTCTTTAAACCATGATTTGAGGACTTTAATAACTCAGTCATAGGTCGAGGTCTATTATAGAAGTGGATAGGTGAGGTTCTGTGGCCTGTGTTGTGCAGGTCAGACTAGATGATCATATTGGTCCCTTCTGACCTTAGAGTCTATGAGTCTATGAGGCCAATTGTCCCATGTATCCTAGTATCCTGTCTTCTGACAGTGGCCAACACCAAGTGCTTCAGAGGGAATGAACAGAATAGGCAAACATCAAGTGATCCAGCCTCTGTCGTCCACTCCCAGTTTGTGGCATTCAGAGGGTAGGGACATCCATAGCATGGGGTGCATCCCTGACCATCTTGGCTAGCAGCCATTGACGGACCTATCTTCTATGACCTTTCACTCCTTCTTGCTCTTTAATTTGGAGAACAGATACGTTCCCATTGGCTTTTTGCAAGATACATGAATTAGGGAAACTAGAGTTTACTTTTCTACTATAAAGGGACTATATTCTGAATGCATTAGGATGGATGAGATGATAATTATTTACCTTGTTTAATCCAATACGTATCTTTTTAGCTGAGCATACTTCCACCTACTGGATAGAATATATATTGCATATATCATTTTATAGCTCCCTGGACAGAGGTGTAAGGAGCCTCATGGCCTACAGCCTGCTGGATTATTGTTTGCATTAACAGAGAATCTGCACATAGTGCACCACCACTTCTGGGTGCATGAAAGAGGCACCGAGTGGCGGGATCTCATCATTATGCAAGTTTGGGATGACGAGCAGTGGCTGCAGAACTTTCAAATGCACAAAGCCACCTCCATGGAACTCTGTGTGGAGCTCACCACTGCCCTGCAGCACAAGCATGCCAGAATGAGAGCTGCTCTCTCGTTGGAGAAGCACATGGCGATCGTCGTGTGGAAGCTGGCAAGTCCAGACTGCTACTGGTCAGTCACTAATCAGTTTGGAGTCGGAAAGTTCACCATGTCACTGTGTTATTGCAAGTGTGCAGGACCATTAATGGCATTCTGCTACAAAGGACTGTTAGTCTTGGAAATGTGCGTGAAATAGTGAATGGCTTTGCAGCAAGGGGATTCCCTGACTGTGGCAGGGTGATAGATGGCACACATATCCCAATTTTGGCCCCAGACCATCTTATGATGGAATACGTTATGAGAATGTTCATTGTCTGCTCTTATGGCCTTGCTTAAGACAATTTTCCCGTCACACACATCAATAGAAAGAGGGTACTTCTCTATGGTACTGCAGGAACTTGTGGATCACTGTGGGCATTTCATTGACATGTATGTGGATTGGTCAGGGAAAAGTGTGTGACGCACACATCTTCAAGAACATTGGCCTGTTCAGAAAGCTGCAAGCAGGGACTTTCTTTCTAGACCAAAAGATTCCCAAGGGGAATGTTGAAATGCCCATAGTGATCCTGGGAGACCCAGCCTCCCCCTTACTGCCATGGCTTATGAAGCCTTACAATCTGGATAGGAGAACAGATTTTCAACCTTCGTGTTCTATGTGATAAGTCCTTACAACACCAGCAGGACATCTACCATGTCTTTGACTTCAAGAAGGCAATTGACAGAGTATGGCACAAAGCTCTCTGAGCAGCTATGAAGAAGTGTAACATTGGTCGTAAGTTTATTTTTACCATTAAACAACTGTATGCCAAGGCCAACAATGGCGTTCTCATCAATGGCACAATAGGGAAGTAGTTTTACATCACTGTTGGAGTCCGGCAAGGCTGCCTTCTTTCACCCACATTGATGCCCTAGAAGATCACATATGCACAATCAGTATTGGGGGACGAACAATCTCAAATCTTCAATTTGTTGATGACATTGATGGCATGGCAGGTAGTGAAGAACTTGCTAACCTTGTGAAACGATTGGATGAAACCTCTGCAAAGTATGGCATGGGAATTAATGCAGAGAAAACCAAGCTGATGACAAACAAACATGATGGGAACAAGAACGTTTTCCTTTAGCCCAAACTGATATTGCTGCACGCATTAATCATCTCCAATTTTTTTGAGACATGGACCTTTACAGCAGAACTTGAATGGAAATTACAGGTAGTGGATATACTTCCGTAAAATCTTGGGCATCTCCTACCTCAACCATGTCACTAATGAATTTTGTAACATGGTCACCCAATGTCCTGGGTCACATGAAGCTCTCCTGACAACCATGAAGAAGTGCAAGCTGAAGTGGTATGGCCATGTAACAAGATCATCTCACCTGTTCAAGATCATCCTCTAAGGGACAGTACAGGGGAAGAGAAGAGGCAGGCAGAAGAAGAGATGGACTGACAACATAAAATCATGGAAAGGAGTGGACTTCGCGGAGACTCAGGCACTGACACACAATCATTGGGGTAGAGACAATTGGTTGATCAGTGTGGTTATGGGAGCAATAGCGAACCACTGAAATGAGTGGCTTTACAATAGCAAATAACTTGGCTCATCACCTTGTAAAGAAGCAGTTATCTTGGGCTGATTTTGCTTGTGCTGCACAACACAATGCAGCTATGGCTGAGACTGTGCACTCTTGTCATGTTGTGTCAGTGACAGCAGGTGCCACAGCCACTTAATCAGGGGGAGAGTGGTTGTGTGTGGGTGCGTGTGCAGGGGGCAGGACAACACGGCTCTGAGAATTGCTGATCTTCCAGTTCACTGGCTGATGGGAGACTGGACAAACGAAAGGGTTTTGTGTGGAATGAGATGGGAACTCTGAATTGCCCTGGGATCGTGGTGGAGTTGGGGAGGGGGCTGCCAAGACAGAAGCAACACGGCAAAGGCAGAGTCCTGCTGAATCCAGCAGGTTTGTTTGGAAAACATGGTCCTGGCCGCTATCTTTGCCTCAAGCCTGTGTTCCTGCCAGCAGGTTTTGCTCAACTCACGCGGACCCAACCCAAAGTTTCCGAATCCCGGGCCGCTGGAACGACGTGTACAGTGCAGACTCTGAGAGCCACGGAACCAAACTGCCAACCCTGCCTAGGACGGAAACCGAGTCAAGCGGGGGGCGGGATGCAGCCGGGCCCAAGCACAGCCTGTCAGGCCCAGCGCACACTTGTAACACGGGCTCCCCCCACTCCCACCCATGGGGGCTGCAGCCTGGGCCGGGTGAAGCGCGCTCTCCTCCCCCGCACGTGGGGCCCCGCCTGCAGCAGCTCCCCGCGCTCCGGCCTCGGGGTCCACCCCGGCCCTTCTGTGCCGAAAAACGTCACCGAGCGCGGGGGGGTCATTGCGGCCCGCTCCGAACCGGAGTCAGGCAGCCCGCGCTGAGGGAGGGAGACGGGCGGACAGGCGGCGGCGGGCGGACAGGCGGCGGCACACCCGACAGGGCGCGCCCCTCCCTGACGCTGCGTGACCCCGCGCCCCGCTGGGGAAAGGCTCGAGGGCTCGCGGCGCAGGCAGCTCGAAGGACACCTCTTCCGGGAGCGCCGGGGTCCTTCGGCCCTTAAAGGCGGGCCGCGGGGGCCCCGCCCCCCCTTTCGCTGTGTGACTCGCGGAGGCTGCGGCGGGGTGAGTGAGCGGCGTGAGGGGAGCCGGGCCGCCGGTTCCCGCCCCTCCTGCTCCCCCCCCGGGCATCGCGGGGCTGGGGGTCTCGGGGCTCGCGCGCCCCTCCCCCCTCCCGCGCCGCGGCCGTTACTAACCGTCTCTCTCTGTGTCTGTTGCAGCAAAACCCGCGCGGGAGCGACCCCCACCACCATGGCCGAGGAAGGGTGAGTGCGGGGGCGAGCGCCGGGGTCCCAGCGACTCCACTCGGGCGCACCGCGGGGGGGGGGAAGAGGGGCGCAGTCCCCCCGCCCGGTCGATGCCGGGCCACGTGCCGCCGCGTGGAGCTGTGGCGGGCGGGCGCTCCCGGCCTGGCCCAGGCCTGCGCGTGCTCGGAGCCGGGCGGGCGGCGGGATCGTTCGCCGGGTCTGGGGCTTCCCCGGGCGGGGGCAGGTTTCAGTAGCCCCACTCGCCCCGCGTGTCCCTGCCCTTGTTTGCAGGGGGGGACTGAGTGGCAGGCGAGCGAGCAGCTGTGTCTGTGTGTTCTCTTGTGTAGCATTGCTGCTGGAGGTGTAATGGATGTCAACACCGCCCTGCAAGAAGTGCTGAAGACCGCACTCATCCACGATGGGTTAGCTCGTGGTATCCGTGAAGCTGCCAAAGCCTTGGACAAGTAAGTGTTACTTTGGGGCGAGTGCGTTGAATTAGTTACCTTAACGTATGTACAAAACCTGATTTGTGTAGCTAATTAGATGCATGCAAATTAGTGCTAAAGGGTTTTGATCGGAAACTTGATCCCACTAACAAGGGGACTATCAGTGGTTTGGTCTACTGCTGTAAGTAAAGTGGATAATCCAAGAATGATCAGTTACAGCCCCAAGATTTCTTGTGTTTGTGTTCTGGGATTGCATCAGGTAACTTGAGTGCACACAAGGAAAAGTAGCTTTCATGAAGAGCTGTGGGATGGCACAAGCAACATGGTTTGTGTGTTTAGGAAATCTGAATGTAGTTTGCTTAAGCCTCCTACTTTTAAAATGTAATTTAAGACTAGTATGGCCTTTGTTTTGGAGAACTGAAACATTTTTTCCTAGGGATTATTAGAAGGTAGAATTGTTTACAGGGAGTACTAGACTTGAGGCAACTAAAATTAGTAGTGTGCTCTTATCTTGGGATAAAAATCATCTCAACATTTCATTAAGAATGGGTCTAGGTTGGGTAAACCTGTCTTCATTTTTCGGTAACCTTCAATTTTTTTGGCCAGTTTCATTCAATGAACTTTTGTATAATAGGTTGCAAATAAAATTTTATGAAATGGAATATGAAGCTGAAACTTACTATGTGTTACCAAATAGCATGTGGGTTGGTCTCAGAGCACATGCTTCATGTCAAAGTAAGATACAGAAGTTCATGTATGAATAATAATCTTAGGTTTGGGTGTAGTAACTTTCAAAACTTCAATAAAACTACAGTGTTTGAATGATGACTCTCAAAAATGTCGGATACCCCTTCACTCCTTTCATGAGTGATATAAGTAGTCTGACAAACCTGTAAGTTTAATGGAATAGGTAGAAAGATCATGTGAAAACAGGAGTAAAAAAGGAAGAAATAGAGTACGTACAGAAACTGGCTGAAACGTACTTCAGGAAATACAATTATATTGCCTGAAGAGACATTGCTATTTGAACTGCCTACGTGTAAAACCTTGTTGTAGGCTGAATTGGGGTGGGGGGAGGAATTTATTAGCACAGGCCCAAGCTCTGTAGTGATATTCAATAAGTGGATTCTTCCAGAGTGTTACTTACAGTAAGCCTGATTTTAGCCACCTTCATCACATTCAGATAATCAGATGTGTGGAGCTGGATGGAATAGATGGAGTAAGAATCATGGTTGTAATCAGGTCTGGGTGTAATGACTCAGATGCATGAGGAGAATCAGGGGAGATCAAAGTCCCCCATACCCAGGATTCAGGTGGAGCCTCAGTCAGATCCCACTCTCCATGGTGCTCTCCCTACTTTTGTCCATTATATGTGTTCCATGGAACTTTTGCTTGAGTGCTTGTGAATAACTACAAGAACGCCATTTCATTCACCCTAGTAAGGAAAAATTGTATACAAAGTTTAAATAATTCCACTCATTTTAATGGTCAAAATTCATAAAGAAAAAGATATAAGATTCATGGTTTTTGCCACCGTTTTCTCTTGCCTGGACTCCTGTATTTTGCCTTTTTAGGTCACTGTACTCTCATCTTTCCCTTCAGGCTATCCAAAAAGTTTGTATTGCAATAGTGTACAAAGATCCTAATTAAGCTGGAGGTTCTGTCATGGTAGCTGCTATACAAATAGAGGAAGACAAGGTCCCTGCCTTGAAGAATTTGTCATTTAAATGTCAAGTAGAACTAATGGACATAAATTTTTATTTCACAATCATACTTGTGCTAATGGATTGCTGTCTTTTGAACTACGCAATGGAGGCCTTGCTCTTGCAGTTCATTGTTTGCTGTAATGTAGAGGTGTGCCCGATATGCTGTTGTTCATGGAATCTGGGAATCTAACCGCATTACACTACATTTAATCAAGGGCAGAGGTTCCATGTAATCAATGGTTCTTGAGAGATTGTTTCCAAAACTGACATGGATTCCTGTCAGACTCTGATATTGAAGCAGTAAATCCTCCTAAAGCTTGATTAAAATATATTCTCTTGTAAACAGAATGTAAACATTTTGTAAAACCTATCTTATCCCACAAATAAGTGGCTTAATACAGGAGAAATAGACACTGAGTATTTTAGTTCATGGCTTGATTACTAATAACTTGTGTTTAAATGTTCTTTATTTTAGACGCCAAGCCCACCTTTGTGTTCTGGCATCAAACTGCGACGAACCCATGTATGTAAAGTTGGTTGAAGCCCTTTGTGCGGAACACCAGATCAACTTGATAAAAGTGAGTATTGAAACATCTGTTACAAGTATGCATCAGTACTGGACTTAAAGTCTGTGGTTCTATAAATGATCTGATACAGTAGTCCATTCAACCAACACCCATTTTTGCTGGAGTAGTATTTCAGTGCTATGAACTAAGTATATTAATAGTACAAAACTACAGAAGTATAAAATACAAAACAAAAAGGAAGAAAATTGAGATTTGTTCAGTAAATAATGTTGAAGTCCAGGTAGACTGATGTATTTTGCATGTTGTAAAATTCTGTTGCTGCCATTTCTGCCTACAAATGAATCTCCTTAGTCTGAGGCTCTTAAAAGGTGGCTTTGACTTGAAAATACTTTCTTTAGAGTCCTGTTAATGCTGTACAATGATGATAGTTTGGCTCCCTCTACTGATACCTGTGAGGAAAAAGGCCACAAACGTTACCCAATGCTTCTGAGTGTACAGCAGCTTTGATCCTATTCTGATTACATCAAAGAAAGTGCAGTTCTAATGTACAAATGTCGTTAACAGGTTGATGACAACAAGAAACTGGGTGAGTGGGTAGGTCTCTGCAAAATCGACAGAGAAGGAAAACCCCGCAAAGTAGTGGGCTGCAGTTGTGTGGTTGTCAAAGTAAGATGACAAGTTTTTTATATTTTTGTTTCCTCAGTCTTCAAAAATGAATAATAAACCTAGAATATAGTTCTAAATAGAAATATATTTTCACTTTGCAAATTCAGTGCCAACGCTGTTCCTGAAAAACAGTTTTGGAAAAAAGTGCATACATGAGTTAACTTCCTTATTTTTTAATTTGCTTCAGTGGTATTTTTAGCAACAAGGAGTATTACCAATCCCAGTTTGTTTGGGATTTTTGTTTGTTTTTTCTTTTTGTTGCTGATTATTTTATAATACGTGATTAGAAAGTTGAGTAGAGGATTGATAGGAAACAATGTTTCTAGGCTTACAACCAGAAATTTAATATTACCCTTTATTGAAAGAGGTCTGGTTCTGTATCAGCATAACCAAATGCCAGTAAATTATGTCTGCTTAACTTGAAAATGTTCTGCAGAAATCATTAGTATGATGCTGGCAATAGCAAAGCCATGGTACGAGCCTTAAAGACTTTCTAGTCCTTGAGGTCCCTGAAAATGGCTACATATCCTAGTGGACACACTAATGTTTACTCTGAATGTTTTCATATTTCTGTTGTTGTGCTGGATTTTAATAAATGGATTTCCTATGTCTATTAAGGTTTTCCCATAGATTCCCTGTTAACAAAATAATTAGATATGCTTGCCTGCGTTTTACCATTAGGTTCCCTTAAGCACTCAGATACATTGTGATGGATGTTGTGTATGCATGATATAAAATAGCTTCTGTAGGATATTTGCAAACAGTAGCAGAGTATTTGGGGAAGTGCAGTCCACTTGAGGTTGCTCAGGGAGCAGAACAAAGATGGTAGGAGCACACTGCTTTTGAACACTTGTTTTTGTCAAAGTACAGGTGATTGATGTTTTTGAGGGGGTCAGGGATGAGAACAGTCTTTCAAAAATACTTGTATGTAGGGAAGAATCTAGCAGTTAGTATGCATGTTTATTACTGGGTAGCTCTTCTGCACAGCTCAGTTTCTTTAAACAGTGGGAAGTATATGAGGTCTTTGCAACTTACTAGCATATTAAAGGAGGCTAACAACTCTGGTTGTTACTGTTGATATAGTATGAGAGGGTGTGTACATGAACAAGTATATGCATATGTATATATAATACTTGGAGAATAAAGATTGTGAGTTTTTTAAGGATGCCCATTTTTCTGCTTGAACCTACTTGAGTATCTTCCACAAACCCATTACAACTTAAATTTCTGTTTGGCAATATTGCGATAATTAATTTAGCCTGTAACTTAATTGGAACAAAGATGTATTAATTTCCAAAAAGGTCTGTATCCCATTAATTGACTATTTTGTGTTACAGGACTATGGCAAGGAATCTCAGGCCAAAGATGTCATTGAAGAATATTTCAAGTGCAAGAAGTGAATGAAAAAATAAATGTGTTGAGCCTGATTAATTTGTGTCTGTTTTTGATGGATGGTATCTGCCATGATCTTTCAAGCTCAAAAAGTAACTTTCTAACCCCTCCACTCACCTTAGGTCTGTTGAGGGTAGTTTGTGTCATTTTTCAACTGTATCCACTTATTAAAGCAAAGTCTTAACCTATCCCTTGTAGAGGGAACCTACTTTCCTGGTTTTAGGGAGGGGGGAATATCTGTTGAAATATTGCAGCATTTGTGATGAAAATTTGGCTCCCTCTACTGAAACAAATGAGGAGAGATGCCTGAATTGTTACCCAAATCTTCTGAGATGCAGCAAAAATTCTTTAATACTAACTTTTTGTGGTACTGTTTAATTACCACTGGATACATTTGAAGCATGTTTTCCCATCTTTTGAGAACTTAACTACATGGTCCTAAAGGAAATTCAAGTTTGAATGAGATTGCAGTTCGTATATGTTTTTATAATGGGCTGAATATAAGAGAGCTTCATTCCAACCTTTGGTAGCCTTTGAATTTTGCATTCTTATATTTAGGTGTGTTCTGAGTTTTGGCTTTGACTTATCTGTACCAAAACAAGTAATCCTTCCATTATGATAAGTGAAATGCTCAAATTATTTTGACCTCTTGACCATGCTGCTTCCCTACTTTGTGTACTGGCAGTCGTTTATTCCTGTACAAAATGAGTGTTTAACTACCACTGTTTTAATTTGATTCCATTTTTCTTAGTGTGGGGAAAGCATTGGCTGAGTTCTGAGGGCAATTACAGGAACCAAGTCTGTATCTTTATGCTAATTAATGGTGAGGTGGATTTCCTTTATATACTACTGTGAAAATGTCTTCTATTGGAGTTACAATTTTCAAATTTGGCAACTAGATATTTTGATTGGAACTTGTGACAAAGTCATACTGGACAGATGCAAGAGAGTGGTCTTACTGGATTTTGGGATGGGGGGTGGGCAAAAGCCTGCCCACAGCTGAAGACCCCTCCCCTAATCTAAGGGAAGGAGCTACTGCGCCTGGGACTCAAATAATTACAGGGGCAACAAAAGAAAACAAACACGTGCAAGTGTCAAATGTGGGGTATCTGAAGGGGATACTAAGCAGAATACCCAGAAGAGCGCCTACTGCTTCTCAAAAGTGTTTAGGGAGCCAGTGGACATGGCTTAGAGGAACTCTGCCTGGATACATGAACAAAGAGAGGAAGGGAAGAAGGCCCCACAGTGGTAGAGCACCCCCTCGACCAACATAGTCTCCCTGGTTTTATAGATGGCTGTTTTTGGCCAGTGTTAGGAGGAGGTTGATGTAGAGGTCTCATGACTGTGGCCATGGATAGGGTAGGTGCAGGGAAAAGAGAAGCCAGAACCCTGAAAGGTTCAGGAGGAGCTAGAAAAGGGGCTGAAACATGATGCACTTAAGATAAGCTTGTGCCAAGTTCTCCCTTACTGCAAAATGGGCCGTTATCAGGAATGGGGTTGAACCGGGCCAGGTACTTGGCTGCTCCTTCATGGAGCCTTTAGCACAGCCAACTAATACCCCTTATGTGCTGTGGGACCAACGTGGAATGCACACTTCCCCACCAGGTTCCACACACTCAACAAGTGGCAAAAGGTCCTGCCACTGTTACCCCAATTTGTACGGATCCAGGCATAACCCGGTTAAGGCACTTCCACCCTTCCCCATCTGTAGGACGCTGGGGGAAGGGCACCTATCCATATTCGATTCACACAAGTTACCTATTTCTAATCCGTAGAGCTCTCGGTGTAACCTGATTAATTGAAGTAACCACCTTTTCCCGATTCATAGGGCTCCTGGTGTCATTCTTTGCGGATTTGCAGGATCTTTTACCAGTGAAGGAGTCTTACACAATAATATCCTTATTCTCTATTAACAATTACCAACACAGAATACACATGCTAAGCATACAATGCTCACCGCTCCCAATAAGCAGATAAACTTTGTTGGCCAATGACTCCAGCCTCTGCACAATGTGGTTGGCAGGGAGTTGAGGTCTGGCAGCTCTGATCTTGGGCTATTTCCTTGAGTTCGGTTCCAAAAAACTTCCTTTTGGACCTCAATTTATATAGTTAATACTTGGGTCCTGCTTAGCTGTACCATAACCAATTATTTTAAACTAAAGTACTACAAGCACTAATTCTAGCCCATTACAAAACAGTTCTATGAACAGACATCTTTCAGATAAAGAATAGAGAACTGGGCACCATATAGGCAAAACAATGAGAAGTGTAGATTTTTACAACCACAGCTGTGAAGTGATTTCTTTCCAGATAGAATGCTATCAAAGTTTTTAAGCATCTTAAAATTGCTTTCTTTATCTGGTGGTAGTAGGTACTATTAGGACAGTATTACCTTTTTAACCGCATGATATCACATTGTTTTGAAGTAATTTCAGGAATGTGAAGATGTGACCACCTGCTACTTATGGCTGCCGTCTCTTCTAATATGGCTGCTACTGCTTTACCCAAGAACAAGGCCAAAGCTTAGCTGAAAAACAAGGCCTCAGACCTTGCACCACTCAGTCTCAGGATGGGACATGAGGGTGAGGAAATGTGGACCACAAATATGTACAGAGGTACCCTTGGCACGGTTTTGAAACAAACCGGCTGCCGGTCACTCAGCCAGCGTGGGGAGCTTGTGGGGAGTGGCCTGAAGTAAACGTCTAGTGTGAGGGGGGTGGGCAGGGATAGGCAGTAAGGCTGCCCTCACCTTGAGGTACGCATTGGGGTGTTTGAAGGGTAGAAAGCCTCATGTGCTGTGTTACCAGCTTTGTCCGTCATTTTGAGGTATGCTCATTTATTAGGGATGCCTTACTGGAAGAGGGGTGTGTGTTTCTGTTAATGTGCTGCTTGTGTTTCTTGTGTCTTCACATGGCTACAAGTCCCCTCCCAATGGAGCTATCCTGCAGGATCTAAAGTTTTCAGGGCTAGGTTCCTCCAGCCTCAGATTCAAATAAACCCCCCACAAATACACACAACCATTCCAGATTAACCGAGTATGTCTGAGCAGACTGGGCTATCAGGACTCTTAGCTAACCCCTTATATGTCCCTGAACTCAGCACTGTCAGCTGCCACCCTTATGTGCCCCTTGCACAGTACCGGAATGGAACACATGAGCAGGCTGGGTCAAACAGCACTTTTAGCTGTCATCCTTATATGCCCCAGGACTCTGTAGGCTAGGCAGAGCAGGATTTCTCAGCTGCCCCCTTTAAATGCCTCTGCAACACACCAGAATAGAGCACACTTCTGAGCAGGCTGGGTTTAAACAGCACGTTCAGCTGCTCCCCTTATATGCCCTCTGGACTCAATCAAGCTGGGTTTAAAGAGCACTTTCAGCTGTCACCCGTATATGCCCCTCGACTCCATAGCCTAGGCAGAGCAGCACTTCTCAGCTGCCTTCCACCTCATTCTACAGTTCTAGCAGTAACCCCCTTGATGAGCAAACCCCATAGGATTTTGGGCACTCCAGGGATCTTTGGCTTAGGTGAAAGAAGCGTTGCTGCAGAGCAATATAGAGAAGCCAAGAACACAAAGGAGTAAATGCATTTGGAGAGAAAGAGAGACTGGCAACCAGCTTGATTATAATAGTTTATTGCCAGGAATATAAATCTTATGATACTAATAGTGATGCCATACAAGGAGAGAAAAAACAGTCTAACACAATACAACAAAATTACAGTAGGGGTATTGGAGAAGGCTAGCCCAGGTTTGATTACAAAAGTAGAAAGTTACACCTGGACTGAGAGAGTGTGTTTGGGGGGAGGTCTCACCATGCCATGCAGCTCAGAGGTTTCCAGGAGACAGGCTGTTCAGCTTAGGATCCAGCGCACTAGAGACAGGCAGAGCCCCAACATGATCAGTCAGGAAAAGATGAAGTCCCAGTAGATCTGATGTGCCATTTGGATCCAGGCATCAAAATGGGGGTTTGAACTTGGGTAGGGGTTTTTGTAGAGCCAGGTTTGTTTATGGGTTAACAGTGTCTCAGTGAAGTACCCCAGAGTGATTTCCTTTATGCTGGACAATAGGAGCTGATCACTCCTGGCTATGGTCAATGTTCACAATGCAATCAGGCAGATTCAGTGTTTTGCATATCAATAACTAAAATGATTTGATAACTGCCGAGCTGGATGGGTGTAGGTGTGAGTTCATTTACATCAAGAGCAGAGATCTCCCATCATGCAGTACATCCCTACTTTGCCAGTCCCAGAGTTCAGTGTGGTCCCTGCTTTGGATTTTGATTCTCCATTCTTCATGCTAATTCTTGTTCCATCTTCAATGTGGATGAGGCTTCGGTTCTCCATTTGATGTGCTAATTGAGATGCCTCTTTTTACATCTTCCATGTAGATGAGGCATGGGGAGTTGTCTTAATCCTATCACCCTTGTTTAGAGGGTTTTAGGTGTGTCTCCCACTGCCTTTTCATTGTTTTTGTTTCTGGTTCAAGCAGAGGCTGGGAGGGATTCAGGTGAGCCAGAGAGAGAGTAGGGGTTTTGTGCTTTGATTCCCCAAGAACACAGAGCTTCCAGGTAACAACTGATCTAAATGGAATTACACAGACAACCACAGTAAAAACATTTAAGGTTGCAAAGCTGAGCATTCAAAAGTTGAGACATATCAGAAAAAAAAGTTGCCTGTGCTACCTTAATTCTGGCCCCTTTGTGCATGTGCATTATGTTGATTAGATCATATACTGTTTGCTTGACAAGATTTTTGCCTTATTTTGAATGAACAGCTCTTTTAAATCTGTTAGCTGATTGCTAGGTCTTGCATTATGCCTTTTATACTGAATACAATTCAAATGTTCTGATTACAGAATTATTTCATAATAGGTTTTCCTGTGGGGCTCTTTACTGGAGTTAGGAGTGCTTTATAAAAATTAATTTGTTTGCAGTGCCCCCTGTGGGCATGATTACACTGCAGTAAAATACGTATACCATGGCTCTGGCTGGCCCAGGACAGCAGACTGGCTGTAGGGCTATAAAATTGCAGTATCATTTGGTCAAACTGGAGCCCATGTGGGAGTCCAGGCTCTCCACTGCAACTTTTGGCCCTGCAGCTCAACTCTGCTGACCCAGTCTGTGAGACTTGGTGCCGTGGGTATTTTGCAGCATAGATGTGCCCTATGAGGTGAGCGGATCCATTTTACAGATGGGGAACTTAAACATAGAAACCCCAGGTCCACAAGCATAGGTGCCACTAAGATCCTGAAACTCCTTTCAGCTCATGCCTAATCAGAAAAAAGGTGCCTAAAATCCCATGGCACCTTGGGTTTCATAAAGTCCTTAAGCTTTGCTAGTGCATATTCACTCTGTTGCCTCAGTCTAGGTCAGTGATTCTCAACCTATTTACCATTGTGGGTGGCATTTGCAGCTCTGTTATGTGGCTTGCATCCACACAATATATATGCTGCCTCTGTGGGCCTGAGGATGTCATAGGGGCTGTAGCTGTGTGCTGATTAGGCCAAGGGTTGCAAACCACTGGTTTAGGTGCACCTTGTGCCTAACTAAGTAGGCTCCTCAAAATCGGTGGGCCACTACTACCTATTTTGGCTGCAGGGCCTAAGCTAGTAGGTTTGCTCAGAACATGTTTAAACCTGCACCAAATTGTGTTAGAGGTGTGAGGTTTGTTTCCCTTCAGGTCAATGGTTGGGGAATTTGCCTGGGGTGTGGGAGACCTGAGTTCATTCTCACCCTTTTATGTGATATGGAGCAGGGATTTGAACTTGGGCTTCCCACCCCCTAGGAGTGACCTAACCACTGGGCTATGAAGTATTTTAGCATGGGCTGAGGGTCTCTCACTCTTTCCTTGTGAAGCTGTTGTGTTATTGAATATGGGGTGGGCCACAGAGAATGATTATAGTCCAGTGATTAGAAATCCACTTGAGGGAGATCCAGGTTCAAATCCCTGTTTTACATCAGGTAATGGGATGTAACTGGACCCAGGTTTCCCGTTCTTGGATGGATATCTTGATGGTGTAAGCTCTTAATTCTAGGAGAGGGTTCACTACTAAGAATCTTGGTGCCTTCTTCTGGCCCAGAGATTGTGCAGGCTTCTACAGAGAGGTAGAACTTCTGCCCAACCTTTCTCATGATTTCTTATTGGTTTAGATGGCTCCATGCTCAGCACTGGCTTTTGTGGATCCCACTCTTGATGCCAATGTGCTGTATAGAGTATTTAGACAACTAAGTTGGGATATGGATTCCACTAAGTGATAAGATGCCTAAAAGTTAGATGGTAGAGTTGTGAGAGTTGTAACACCTAAATCTTTGTGATTCTAGGCCAGAAAGAGTAAGATCAAAAGTGTCCACTTTTTTTGGGTGCCCAATTTGAGATGCCTCTGACTTGTTTTTCCTCAGTAATTAGCATTTTGTATGTTCAAAGCACATCCAATTGATTTCAATAGCAGCAATAAATCAGCCCACGGTCCCAAGCCAGGCATCCACAGAATGATGATCTCAAAATAAGTGATCACCCGTAAAAAGTTTGGCTTAAGTGACTTTCGCAGCATCATCTGTGGCAGCAGCAGGGATGGAAGTCAGTTTCAGGGTAGCCATTCAACTATTAATGAGAGAACATCCTTCCCACACCCTGTGATTCTGTGTTTTGTTCACTATACAGTTCTAATTCATTCTGAGAACACCATCCTGTGCATTTGATGAGCCATGTAGGAAAAAACGGTATGTGATTGTTAATTACGGACTATCATAATGCATATGCACAATGGATGGGCATTTCCTACCTTTTGAGAGCTTGACTTTGCAATCTTAATTTTCTTTTAATTTTCTTGCTGTCATTTTTCAGCTTTTAAAAGGCAAATTGAAGAACAGATATCATCATATAAGAACCCAGAGATAGCAACATGGGTAAAGATAAGATTGTCATGGATTCTGTGACTTCTAGAGACCTGACAAATTCTGCTTCAGTGCTGGGGTGGCAAGCCGGAGCTGTCAGCCGCTATGGGTGGCAGGGGGAACAAGGAGCTCTGAGCTGCTGTGGGCAGTGGGGACCTGGAATGGACCTCATAGACAGTACTCCCAGCTGCAGCAGGGACCCCCACAGCTCTGAGCTGCCACAAAAGGGGGAACCTGGAGCACCCAGCTGCCATGGGTGCCCTGCAGTTCCAAGCTGCTGTGCATGGGGGTGAGATACCCAGAGGTCCTAGACAGTGTGGCTAGAGGGGACTGCAGCTGTCTGACACTACACCTCTGGGCAGTGGGGGAAGAAGGGGGCCCAGTCCTCCCATATGCCATGGGGCCTCCAGATCTCAGCCTCCTTGGGTGGCAGGGGGACACCTGCAGGTCAGAACCAGGAGGCCTGCAGGGTGGTGTTGGGGCCTGCAGACCCAGCCACAGCGGGCAACGGAGGGCCCCAGAGCTGTCAGCTGCAGCAGCGATAGGTGCTGGACTCACCCCGTCCACAGTGGGGCTCAGGGTCTCATTGCCCAGTCAGCCCCATTTTGTCACAGTTATTTTTAGTAAAAGTCAGGAACAGGCCACAGGCAATAAAAAATTCACAGAAACCCCAGAACTGTTCCTGACTTTTACTAAAAATAACTGACATAATCTTAACCGGAGAGATGGGTAGTCAGTGTTCAGCCATTTATGCTAATGGGCTAACTAGTGGTAGGCTGTCGTCCTCTGCATGGACCAACATTAGATGGAGATGAGCTACACTTTGCCATTGGATTTCACAGCTATTTGCTGACAACAGAGAAATGCTGAAACTCAGAAATCTTAGCCTGTGTTTATGCTATGGAGATGATAGGGGCACAGCAGTCTAGACTGATGGAAGGGGTTTATCCATTGGTGGCAGAACACCACCCTGAACATTAATTCTGGAAATGAACATATTCTTTTGTTGACATAGCTGCATCTACACTGCATTAGGGCAGTATAGCAATGTCAGTCAGAGGTTCTGAAGGAGAGTGTGTTGTAGTGATCACAGATGCTTGTGTTCATTTCTGTGTTTCAAAGAAAGCCTGACCTGCTTCTCCTGCTTGTCTGTAAATCAGCCCTATCTCTCTCTGTCTTCTAGCTCTTTTCCCCATGGGGCTCCGTACTTCAGTTTTCCCCCCAGTCTGCTCACTGTCATGGTCTGTTTCTTGTTCTGTCTGTGTTAGTCAGACAGCTTCCTCCATCCTGCCTCTGCACTATCTGGGAAGCATTGAGAGCACAGGAGAAACATACTCCTTGCCCAGTTTCCGTACCATAGTAGCTCACAACTGCTAGGAGCAACAGTTGCAGGGAAAGTTCTTCTCAATCCCTGCAACTCCATGCTGAAGCATGTTGAGTCGTTCTCTGGGAATAGCACATGTGCAATGCAGGCAGCATATGGCAGCTGTGATGGGATGGAGTGTGTTCAGTGCAGAATGGAATCTTCAGAGAATTTAGCTGTCAAATTCTAAGACGTCTCTAATGAGCATGCACAAAATTTCTTCCGAGTCTCATACTTTGGGCATTTTTTCATAGGAACTGTAAAAGACATCCCAGAAACCAGAGTGACAACCCCCCACCAAAGTTGAAGTCCCTGCTCCAGAACCGTAGTGCTAGGGCATCTCAACAAAGTGGTCACAATTTTTCAAAGATGGGCCAAGCAATGTAATTTCCTCTAAATTCTTCTCAGAAATGTCTGAACTGTGTTAGCTGAAATTTCTCAAACAAACAAACAAAACAGTTGACGCTGACACCCAGCATGGAAAATTTCAGCCCAAACAGTTATAATTTGGTAAAATTACAAACAAGTGAAAACAGGATGTTATAATGAGAAGTGTTAGGCAATCATAACAAGAGACACTGGCACCAATTTCACTTACAGTGCACAGAAAGGTTGGGGAGGGGGGAAGGGTAGGACCACATAGTAATCTGGCTTCTGACGACCATATCTGGCATTCATCCACATTTGCAGCCTGTGAATGATAGCTATATTTTTCATGTTTATACTTATTCAGTATTTGTATTACCATATTGCTTAGAAGCCCTGGTCATGGACCAAGAACTCATTGTGTTAATTGCTGTAAAAACACAATAAAAAATGGTCCCTGTCCCAAAGAGTTTACATGCATTTTAAATTTTTCATGCTGCAGAAAAGGAAAACCAATATTCTCCTAAAAAGAAGCCAACTTGCAGAAAACATTATGAACAATAGTCATAATTTCTTGTGAGACAGCTATGTCCAAAAAAGGCAGCCGAGAATGGCACTGATACCCCTTTAATTTAATTAGATATAATAAAGTTGGCTAATTTTTATTTGCACATATATATACTCCCAAACTTCAACAGGAAAGCCATTCCACCAAGTATCTAGAGGAAAATAGCTCAATATATTTTTTCATGCATTCTCTTAAAGCTTTGACCTCTAGTTCTTTTAAATTTCTAACCAATGTCTTTGTATAGATAAATAATTCACAGCAGTAAATCCCATTTTTTCCTTCATGTAAATGCCAATTGCTCATCTTTTTAATTTATGCCAAATGTGACTAACTAGTTGGGGGAGAACAGGTTGTGTGTTTAAACCTGTGCTGATTGATCTGATTCCAGCACCTCCAGTTTTCCCATCTCTGTGACTGGTCTACATTTCAAACTTGTATCGGTGTAGTTATGTCCGTCAAGGACATGAAAAAACCCCACACCGCAGACCAACATAGCTATGCTGACAAAACCCCCAGTGCAGACACTGCTATTCTGACAGAACAGTGCTTTCTATAGGCATAGAGAAAGTCATTTGGGGAAGTGGTGTTGCTACACTGGCAGAAAAACTCATGTCAATGTACTCTGTCTTTACTAGTGGGCTATGCTAGTGTTATAAATGTTTTATTCTAAATTAACTTAGCTCACTTTGAAAGTGAGTTAAACTAATTTAGAATAAGACCCTCTTCTAGAATAAGAATGCCTGGAGTAAATCAGAAATAGTTAATCCACTTTAAATTCACACCCTATTTTATTCTGAATTAATTTTCATGAATAGACAAACTTTTATTGTGAATCCCTTCCCTTGCTAAGAGTAAAATGCTATAAGGGAAAGTGTGGGTCGTCTTGGAATGTTTGACCTGTGACTAGACAAGCATCCTGTGGGAGTGAGAGATCTACAGGGATGTGAGTGGAAAGCCGAAGAAATATATAATTGTTTTTAATAATAATGTCAAAGGTGCCTAGAGCCTTGGGTAGGTAGCCCTTTTTAACTTTCTTAGAATAAATATAAGGAAGAAAAATGTTTTTAGAATTACATAATATAAAATCGAAGCCTCTTGTTCTTCCTGGACCTAGAATTGCTGCACTACAGCTTTGAGTTTTGACCTGGGAGCAACTGCAATGGTTGGGGGCAAATTAAAAGCATTTGTTTTTGTTCTCCTTTATTCCTATTTTAATACCATATCGGGAGCATAAACACTGCTCTTTATTGTTGCCTAAGGCTTTAATATTGTTATGGGACATTCTTAAAGTCCAGTCAGCATTGCAAATTGGAATGTTGTAGCCAAGTTCTCTGACACAATTGTAACTAGTGCAACTGGGTCCTAAAGGGAGGAATATTTATTGTTTTTTACGTCTAACCACTAGTAATTCAGGAACTGAGACACCAATATCCTGACTGAAATTTTATAGAAAGCTCTAGTTTGTTCAATACATTTAAACTCATCATATTGCAAAAATGTTGGCCAGGTATCTTCACTGTGAGGACAATGGTAGACGTCTTAATTATCAAAATATTTGGTTGTTCACATATTCCTAATTTACAGCTTTATTCCTTGGAGTACCTATTTCAATGAAATACAAAACGGGATAGGTAAATTCCCGGTCCACTGAAGCCAATGGGAGTTTTGTCATTGATTTCAATGAGTCCGTAACTTCAACTGCTTTGTATACATGTGGGATTTTTAGGGAAATCTCCCACAGTTGCTATTGCAACAGTACTAGCAAATTAGTGTAGACCAGAGGTAAAATGGTTGGTATTCTGACCCCTAGCTCTGCAAGTAACAGTGGAAGACTTCTCTAAAATCCTTATTGTATAAAAGGCTTGTATGTCTAGTCATGTTTTGTGAATGTTTCTAGAGTAATGGTCTGAAGTGAAATGATTTACATTATTTGTAGGTAAGAGGTCAAAGTTATCTCTATCAGAATAGATGGATATTCACAGCTTTCCCTGACTGCAGACTCAGTAAGATAGTGTCTCTTGATCCTAAAGGACTATTTGCTTTCAGAAGAAGTAGAACCTTTTTTTAATGAAAAACTGGTGATCTCAACAAACTCCACAGGAAGGTCATAAATATAGTAGAATTTATGGATTTCTTTTCTTGTAATTTACAACCTTTTCCCCAGGTATACTTATAATTTGCTGAGTCAGTTTATGATATGTTAAAATAGTTATGCTGGAACTCAGGAAGCAATCTGGCTGGCTAATGAGGTTTTTGAGGCCTGTAATTATTTGAATGTATCGACAGTGGTTGGAAGTCATTAGTTTCATGTCAAATGTTAACAGTTCACAAATTAAAAGACATAGTAAAATATTTACTATACCTGTAAGTACCTGTTCTTTGTGATTTCAAATGTTGAATAGCTGGCAACTTTTAAACTTGAAAATGTAAGAAATTGAGGGTATGTAGAATATATATCCTGTCGGGATTGTCTCAGGTCCTGTTTACATTAGAAAAACTTGCATTGGTGTTAATACTTCAAAGAAGTTATGAGGGTGCAAACCCTTTTTGCAGCGGTATAATATGGGTCTTGCACCAGTACGTTTAGATTTTTGTGACCCTGAAGAGAACATTTTTAAGGCATAGAGATTGAACTACATCTTGTTCCCTGTAGTCACAGATACGGCGAATAAGAGGTAATTATAATTGTGTGTGTGTTGTGAAGTAGACAATGGACTGGTTCTTTGGGGCCAGATTTTTAAAAATATTAAGTTCTTAAAGATACAGGTAGGCACCTTAGTGGGATTTTAAAAAATGCTTTGGCACCTCGCTGCCATTGGCAATTTTTGAAAATTCTGCTAGATACCTATCTGCCCCAAATGTGGCCCGTAAGTGTTTTTGAAAATGGGGTTTAGGCTCCTAAGTCCCAATTTTCAAATGTTAACGACTAAAGTATATCAAAATTGTCCTGGACCATATAATTTAGCAACAAGCAAATAGTTATTTTCTTTAAAAGAAAATCCCAAACTGATTTTGAGTGGAAATAAAATAGATTGCCATTACTTTGAATACTAGTGTCTGGAATATGACCAAATTCATATTGGAGAATATGCTAAAAAATTTCCCTGTTACAGCTTCATTGTGCACTGTGGGGTTTCCTTGGGATAATTTAGAACAGAATTTAATCCAATATTTGGCATACAGTGAAGAATAATAGAACTCATTAAGCTTAATGGTAACTGGGGAACAAATTTTCGCTTATCTACCAGTTTGTAGCTTGTCAAAGGAACAATCAGGAAAAGATAATTAAATAAGGAGAGTCAAGTTCTGGAAGAAAAAATTTGTTGGGCAAAATTTACATTTCTTTGTAAGTATTTAACAGTATCTGAATGAAGTTATCATGGTCTAAATCCCTTCATGAATTATGTGATTTAAAAAAAGCCTGCCTAGACGTGAACATTTTATAAAATGATCCATCAGTTTAAAAACGTTATTACTAGAGCCAGCTGGAGACTGACAGTTTCATTTCGCAAAAACGTTTGAGACTTCAAAATTTGTTTTCTTTCTATATTGGACCAAAATCAAAGCATTTTAAATGTTTTTATGAAAAAGAATTCAATTGAAACGCCCATTCTGATTGGAAAGTTCAGGTTTTTGATTCGTGTGTCACCTGAAGCATGCAAAGTCTCCACCCTGGACCTCAGAAACCTTCCTATCAAAAATACCTCTGTGAAATGTTTCCGCTCCTACCAGACAGCATTAAAAACCAAAAGTTAGTCAAAAATGTTCTGACTAGCATCTATTATTACCAGAAGAAGTACCACATCCACTAAGAGATGTGATCAGATGTCTTGAATGCAAGACTGGGAGCTAAAAACTTATGAATTATAATCCTGCCTCTAATATTGATCTCTCTTGTGCAGTTGGCCATGTCCGTGAACCCTCTGCCTCAGTTTTACCATGTATGTAAAATAGGGATAAGGTAGTGTAAAAATAAATGTTAGTAAAATGCTTTGAAGAAAGACTAATAAAGCTCAATATAAATGCCTAATATTACCTTGAAATTGTCCTACATTTGACAATAGCAGACCTTTCCTATACATCAGATATTTCATGTTTGGTTGTATCTGTAACCCAAGCTTTCTCTTAACAGTTCTACTTCCTTGCATTTTTAATCACGTAAAGATTGGGTGATGCAGTTGATCTTTCATTCCACATTGATCCTGATTAAGAAGGAGGTGGGTATGAATGTTGATAATGCTTAGTGAGATTTATATTCTTGACTGCTCATTGGACAGTAAATTATTACAAGAACAGTTCTCATTCACATCATGCGGATATATTTTGCAGTAGCACAAATGGCAGGGGATCAGGACTTGTCAGCAAGAAATCAGTATACTGTTTACTTAATAATCCTGGAATACATATTTTTTTCTGTTGGCAACCATGCAGAATAATACTCTCTAAAGTAAAGTGTACTTCTGCAGGCTCCAACTACAGTTTCCAGCCATTACTTTAGAGAGTATTATTCTGCATGGTTGCCAAGAGAAAAAATATGTATTCCTGGATTATTAAATACAATAAGTATGTTATTGACTGGTGTGCACTAATCTCAGGAAAATGAAATACGTTTATAGTTAAGGCCGATACTTTCATTATTTTCTGCTGTTGTAAATAAGCATCAGAACCTGAGTTCAGCAATAAGGGCTCCTCAACACAGGGACTTATTTTTATTTATTTTATTATTTATTTGCATAGTAGCACTTAGCCCCAGTCATGGACCAGAGTCCTGTTGTACAAGATGCTGTAGAAACACTGAACAGAAAGATCCTTGCACCAAAGAACTTAGCATTTTTATTACAATATAGTAAATCTTCATTCACTGCTGTAAAACATCTCTCAGCACACATTTATTCCTCAGTTTTGCCTATGTATTTTAAGGCACACTAGCATTTAGGATTCAAAGGGGTAGATACACAAAAGCAATTTAGACTTAGAATTGTAACTACTAATTACAGTATTGTAATTGTGACCTGAAGAAGAGCTCTGTGTAGCTCAAAAGCTTGTCTTACCAACAGAAGTTGGTCCAGGAAAAGATATGACCTCACCCACCTCGTCTCTACTGTAATACCTAACATTTAGGTGCCTTGATTCCTCATGGAATCTACAGCCCTGAATTAGGCATCCAAGCTCTATGTCTAATGCATAGGGAGAGTTAGGTGTGTAAGAATGGGATCCATCCCACTGAGCAGGAGCTATCTAAACTAGCCAATAGGAAATAACAAATGACATAGGCACTTAACAGGAGTTGTCTTCTGCCACTTGGGATTTATGACTGACTCATGATTCTCCTAGTGTTAGATGCCTAAGCCAGGTCATTCCTTTCTCACAAAAAACATGGGGGCAATGCTACCTCCCCCTCCCAATATACTCAATAGCACAGGGTTTAGTGCTCCCACCTAAGATATGAGGGGCCAAGGTTCAAATCCCTGCTCTGCCTGATGTGAAAAAGGAATTTGCACTCTAACCTGTTATGGAGAGGCATTCTCATTCTGAGAGTCCAGAGTTTTGTGCTCTTCTTTGCTTAAGGGCATTATACCAGTCTGGATTGTTCACTGAACACGGTATTGTGGTTTGAGGGTTTTTTTTTTATTTTAAATTTTATATATATATATATATATATATATATATATATATATATATCTGGATAATTACCAAAAGCTTCTTTTCAATAGTTTGTAAATGTTACTTTGGTTTATTAAGTAAATTATGGGCTTTTTCATTAATTTGAAGAGCAACTATGGCTGTGTTTATTTTGAAAACTTTGTAACGCATGTCCTTAATTGATGGAGACATCAGTGTACTGTACAAGGGTACAATACCATAAGCCTTTTCCCCAGTGCATTTGGATTATTCATGTGAGTATGGCTTTGCAGAGCCAGGCCCTAAATTTACATTTGCCGTTGCTCTGCACTGTGAAACAAATGATAATATGCATAAACAAAATGCAAGGTGTTATGAAAAAGTTACTGTGCAAATACTAGTTAGCTTTCAGACATTATTAACTGTATTTTTTTCCCTTAGTTCCAAAAAGTGTCTGGGCCACATTACATTATATGAGCCAATAAAAATATTTTAAAGTCACTTTGACCATGGGAGCCTAAAAAAATTCATCCAAGATCAGAGAACTAATTTTACACTGTTAAAATATAAGTACTTTTAAAAATATTTGTACTGAGATATGGAAACAGTACGGTATTATATAACATAGGAATACATTTTTATGTAAGTGAAGTACTTGTCTTTTTTCTTAACCAAAGCACTTTCTGAAATGTACAAATTGATATAAAAACTGTGTGTCTGCTTGGGTTGTTATTTAAAAAAAAAAACTCTTTAAAGGGCCTATGGTACTTCACTTTGCTGACATTCTAGATTGTTACTTGCAAATGGAGATATACAAATAATAAATACAGTATCTAAAAGGGGGAAGGAAGATATTGATATACAGATCAATACAAACTTGCAGCCTAGTCTTGTGTTTCTGATCTGATCTGAAACATTTGGATAGGTTCACAGGTCAGCAAATGTGATGCTGATCTTGGACTATGTCAGGCCAGTTCATCCCTACTATAACTCTGCTGAGCTTAATGGAGTTACCACAAGGATGAATTTGCCCTTTATAGTTCAGGAACTGCAGTGTAATATATCTGAGTAATAAAACAAGAATACCACTGTGTGATCATTCGAGCATTACTTTAACCGAAATAAACAAGCTATCTCCCCCTCTTCCTGGTTTTCCTTAAATATTGAAATACAAGCATTTAGGTCAAGATTTTGCATGCCAAGTTTCTGCCCAGTAAAGTTTTACAGCAAAGTTATAAAACCACAGAAAAAGTATATATTATGCTGACATGTAGGCAGGCCTTTATTAAAGCAGATTTTAGCTGATGTTTTTCTTGCACCTAAAATGTGCGTAAAGCTAATTATGCTGCAGTTTTGCTTGTTTGCTTTTTGAAATGGTTCTAAAATTTTGTTTTCCACGGCAAGCAAATTTAATCCCACACTAAAATAGGCTTCAGATTTTGTAGGCTGAGTAAAAAAACCATGCACCCTAAGTGACCTTTTATATTGATTGTATTGTTAGCAACTGGAGTGTTGGAGAACATAATACAGATGCCTAGGTCAGGTTTAAGAAAGCAAAATTTTCTGAAATGATTCCAATTTGAGAAGTGTGTGTGTTTTGGGGAATAGAGGTCACATTTTGTAGAGCTAGTAGAGCCCCTAAATGAAAAATGAAACACCCTCAGATACCCATATACTTAAATGTATGTGTGTAGATTCAAGCTGTGGTGTATTTTCCTTTCCAGCCCTTCACTTGAGTGGCCAATATTGAGGTAGTACAATTTTTTCTGTTTCACCAGGGCAACAAACACGCTGATATTTAAAAGCTCATAAAGAAAATGGGTATGTGTATACAGAATCTCAGCTGCTACTACAATACTCATACATATAGAACAAATTCATTAGATTGCTGTCTGGAAGCAATATTAGCTGTAAGGCTTTTTGCTTTCCTTAATTCACACTCCTTGTGCATATACATTATGATACATCTCTCATTACATGTTCACATACTATTTTTTCCATGGGATCTCCACCTCATTCAGTGCAAAGGCGAGTTCTGGGAGTGAATCGGGGTTGTGTAGTGAAGGAGGCTGTTGCCAGCAGGAAAAGCAAGGACAGTTGAATGCTACCTGGAGAATTGGCTTCTATTCCTACCTCGGTCACACAGTGCCTGAGTGATACTAGGCAGTTCACTGAAACAAAATTGATCACTGTGTTCCTCATACTGTGGATGCCCAAAGTAAGGCCCCTACGGCCAGATTTGCAGAAGTGCAGAGTTCCCACAGCCGCAACTGAAGTCAACAGGAGCTGTGCTTTGAACATAGGAAGGGCTATAGAATGCCGAGTACCCTGAAAAATTAGGCCCTTGGTATTTCAAATTGGGCACCCCAAATCAGTGGTCATGTTCCACAATTTTGGCTTAATCTGTCTGTGCTACAGCTCTGAAACTGTAAAATGGGGATAATTAATATTACCTAATCTCAGAAGGGCATTGTGAAGATAAATTAATTGTTTATGAAGCACTCAGATACTATCATGAGAGCACCATAGAAATACTTTTGAAGAAGTTAGTAATTTTGTGGTAAATAGGCCTGGGCCCACACATTCAATGTGGAGGATAAAAAAGAAATATTCACTGATTAAGACAGGAGGTCTGTGGAAAAATAGTATGTAATCATGTAATTAACAGTATCATAATGACTACATGCCAGGAGGCAAAACTGCACAGGCAATTCTGGTATTTTCTAACTTTTGTGTACTTGACTTTGTAATCTTTCTATTCTTTTAACATAGTTTTTAAAAAGTGTAATATAAAATATGTTTGTAAGACCTGCAGCTTTTTTTTCAGTCCTCAGATGGAAAATATTTTTACACTGATCAGACAGAGGTGCTGATAGGTGGAGCATCCCATGTGTTGTAGGGATGAGCCTTCCCATTCCAGGATTCTTAGCTACAGATAGTGTTCATCTTTAGACTCTCCCTAATAGGGTTCTCAATCTGCGACAGTAACCATGCCACAGAGTTAGTCCATGTTAAACAATAGTTCCCTAGTTTAAACAGGAGATGGCAGCGTTGCTACAGCTAAAACAAAACAAAAGCAGAGCAAGATGGGGGAGACTGATTGAGATTAATGTTATAGCAGCAGGTGCTGCAATGATTCCATCAAGCTGGGTACATAGGAAACAAATGTGAAATGAAACTGTTTAATGCCTTTGAATGTTGTAGATTTTTACGCATATTTTCCAGTGTTGCAGCCCTGTCCCTTGTAAAATGTAAATAGGTCAGATGTTTAGACTTTTATGAGATTCAGAAAGCTGTGCATATAAAACAAAGGGCCTTGCTGTACAGCTGTGACATTTTTAATCTGCTTTCCCCAAGTACTAATACACAGAACAAATAGTGATTTCTACTTTCTTTAACTCAGGTATTTAATTTGAGAAATGAAATGAAATGCAAATGGCTGATGATGCACTGAGTTATTGAAACATTTGTGGGGATGTTTAATCAGTCATTCATTTTGTAGCTCATCTTTATACATTGGCTAGACATAGAGCACACATGAGTTAAGACTGAAGAACACCAGGTCTCAAATTAAGCAGTTAGGTGTCCTTTGGAATGTAAGGGGCTGTAAGATAAGCAGCAGTATAGGTGAAGTTTCTTTCACCACCCCAAGTGTCTGATGCATTACAGTGTTTAAAGTAGTTCAATATGCCTACAAGGCACTCACACATATGCAATATATTTGAAACATTCCTACCAAAAGGATTGTGGTAAAATCTGTAAAGTACAGCTTGCTGGGTTTTCACTGTAAAGTAATACAATCTCCACATGTGTGCATGCTAATGCAATACAGTATTTTATTTTTTGCTTAACCCAGGGAATGTGAAATGAAATTTATCAGCTACAGAATTGGCAAGAGAACCCATAAATATTTTTGACATCCACCAGTAGTGTATGAGAAGAGAGGGAAAAGACAAAACTTTGCTTGACAGTACAGGTAGCTTTAAAAGCTTTCATTTTCTCTGCAGGTTATCTTGGAAAACTAGTCACATTGGTCAGTGTTTGAAGTATTAGCATATTTTCCCAATGATCACAATAGATTTAAAATGTGGGGAGGGTTTTTTAGTCACTGATTTAATCACAGCTCTGGCTGCAGCCACCGCGTAAGGGGTGGCGCACAGTCCCAGCTCCGGCCACAGCCACTGACAGCTGAAGCTGAAGTCACAGAGGTCCAGTGAAGTCACGGAACTGTGACTTCCATGACCTCCCTAACTAAATCGTATCCTTAGCTATCGGCTATAAGGGGCACCATCATCACGTTCTCCTCCTCCAGTTTTGTGACTCCAACTGTACATTTCCTTTGCCTTCATTAAAAATGGTTCAAAATGTCTGGAAATGAGTTTTGTTGCAGTTTGAACAAAACGTTTTGTCTGACCCAAAGTTTTTCCAGCATTTTGATTTGCTGAAAATTCCAAAAATTTTGGTTTCGGTTCTGTTCGATTTTTTTTTTTTTTGTTCAGCCACCAAACTGAAAAATCAATTATTCAATCAGCCCTTCTCACTTGCTACTCGCGTTCACAGTCTAGGACACTGGTTAGGTTCCAAGCTACTGATGGATGATAGGATTAGTAGCATCACCCGGGATTGCTATTTTACATCTGCACTTCCCCAGGAAGTTGTAACTATTTTCTGCAGATGGAATCTTTCCTATTGTTCACCATGCCTTTGTCATTTCAAGATTAGATTGCTGACAGGTAACCACCAGATACCAGTTTACAGCAGACTGAAATATGTTAAGTTAGTCAGCAGATGTCCAACTACAAGAATGCTATGGTAACTAACTGACATATATGCTAATGAGGTTGAATTAAAAGACCTAGAGACCTAGGAGAGAAGGGCATCCCGACATTAGCAGGGTGTGAAGATACGGATACAGAAAGAGGTCTGAAACCCCTGCTGAATATGCATTAGGCATAGTGGGTGTTAGCATAACCTCTGATAAAAGGTGGAACTCTGCCCATGCCTCCCAGGAGATTTCCTGGCATGTGCTAAGCCAAGGTCTACTTATAGGTCATCTTGCCTACTATGGACTCCCCAGCAAAGGACGGTGTGAGTTTGCAAGTTCTGATTCTTGTATTATCCCTATCTTCTTTGCAACATCGTAGTGTTCGTAGTACTGCCGATTGTGTTACTAAAGCCACTCAAATTCAAAGGATGTTCAAAAGAGGTGTGAGTATCTCTCCTGCATACACTAGAGTCCTCCCTCCCTAATAAACTCTGATACTGTGGCCAATCTATAGGCAAATTAACCTTTGCAAACCATGGAATGTTATACTGGAAACTATATAATACCTGACCAATAGATCGGGCAACACTGCTGCTCCGGGATCGTCTTAGGCTGCCTCATGGTTTCCAAGTGGAGCTTAAGGTGTTCTGTTCAATCTGTAATGCCCTGAATGACTTAGAATCTGTCTACGTAAGAGACCATCTCTCTCCCCCATCTGCTGTTCCCTCTGTTCCAATCAACAGGGAGACATGAACTGGCACTCCCATGGTTTAATAGTGAGGGAACTGCTGGCACTTTGGAACTCACTTCTGCCTTTGATCTAAAACAACCCAAATCCGTAGACCTCTCTAGCTCACTGTAAAGCTCATTTATTCTCCCAGGCTTTGGAGGAGAGGAACTGTGAGGCTGGTGAGTGGAGTTGTTTGGTTTTTCTTCTATTTAGTCATTGTTGGCTTGGGGTTGGAAGGGTGGTGCTGGGTTTCTGATTCATAAGAACTGTATTTTAAAATATTTGTCAGTGGCCATTAGAGCCTGGGATAGGCACTCTTTAAACTTTTTTTCTGGGCCAAACTGAAAGAAATAAAAATAAATACATAAATAGGCCTCCCCATGTCACCTTATTTATGACCCAATCACTGCAAATATGTCAATGATCCTGACCTTCATAAGGAGCTACTCTTTATTCAGAGGTGGTCTGCTCTCTTATCTGGCTTTCTTCTCCTTTGGGTTAGCTCCCAATGACTTCCCCTTGCCGGGGTCCCAAGAAAATTAGACACACTGTTTCCAAGATTTCTGGGATGACCCTTTTTGCTGGCTTCTAGGACCTCGAACTTGTTCCCTTCAGACCACTATGGAGGCTGCCCCTGCTGACTATTTCTCCTATAATTGCAGCACTGGTGTAAGGAGCTATTGGCAAGCTGTTATATATGGCCAGTGCTTTAAGGAAATTTATACTCCTCAAGGATTGTTGCTGACACTTAGAGGGCAGCATGTTCTTAGTCTGTCCAGGCCCTGCTTATGTAAGTAGGACTTCAACTGAGACCCATCGTAACATTTTGCTAAAGCAACTTTCTCCTACCTAGTATGGGCAAAGTCCGCCCCCCGTCTCTAGAATTCTCCTTCTGGCTGTTGCTCCCTTTTGGACTGTCTCTATTCCTGCCTGTAAAGATAATCCCCAGTGGCTGCTGTCTTTTTGCACCTAGCTCCTGAGCACAAGCTGACCCCAATCATCTTCAGCCACTACTGTAGGGGATATCTGCCCTACAGATCTTCAACCAAGCTTATGGTACCTTCTGCCAATCTGCTGCTCAGAAACCTTGTCATGAAATGAGTGCCCTGATGCCCTCCCCCCAATGGGGACTGCATCATCTGTGTAGCTCTACCTTTTGATTTGCTACTTCTGCCAGTTTAGCCCTTTGCTCAGTCTTAGGTAAGCCCCTCAATTAGCCCAGCTAATGTCCCTTTATGCAAAATAACCTGCCAACATTTCATTTGTGCAGATTAATCTCCATGCAGTGGAACATTGCAGGGGACTGTGATGGAGTGTTTACTCAACACTTGACCTGATGGTTTTAATGGAGGCCAGATGGACCAATTAACCTATTAGGCTGCAAGATGGAGGAATTAAAGTGAGAGGAAGGCCCTAATTAGGGGAAACTCACCTGTTCAGGAACAGGAGGGCTTTCTATAGAGCCAATGAGGTCAGAAAAAAGCTGTAGGGAAGTAAAGGGTAATTCATTCCTGGGAGAAGGGAGGTGTGTTGGGGGCTATAAAGGTAAGTCTCATGCAGTTGCTCTTTATGAGAAGGTAATTGAGAGGCTGGCAAACCCAGAGAAGTGGGGAGAGCTAGAAGGTTAGGAAAGGCTTAAGGAAAAGGTAGCAAGGTTCAGAAGGGTGAAGCCCTTGGCTGCTGATTAGAGGATCTCTGAGCTAGAACCCAGAGCAGAGGGCAGGCACCATTCTCTCTCTCTCTCTCTAGCTGTTTTCACTAGATAATTATTTATTCAGTCATATCACAAATGCAACATTTGATGTAAGTCTCTTTGTGCCCAATGTTCTTAGTGTTAGAATATTTTACCACTAAAATATTCTGTAACTATCACTTGAATTCCCAAAGGAAAATATGCATAATTTTTATTTTAAGCTCTTTGTTCAGACTTATTATTCCAGCCTCCAAAATGTGTTTTCACTAATGTAACAATGTGATAAAGTGAAGAAGAGAGTGTGCACTGTAAACCTTTGGCAATGGCGCTACTAGAGCTGTTACGATAGGATATAGAGGTTCCATTTTCCTCGTTAAGTGGGGTATTTTCTAATCTATCAGGTCTCAGCTACTTTACAGTCTCTGGTGGGTCTAGGGTAGATTTTGTATGGGTTGTGTTTTGTGCTCACCAGATAATACGTGCATTACAGATGTCTTAGATGGCTCACTTGTGATAGCTGAGGTACTTGGTGTGCTTTAGATTATCTCAATATTGTGTTTAATATCCAATTTCTTATGCTTTTTAGCTTTCAAATTAGTGAATTCAGCTCTGTCATCATCCGGCAGGTGTTTATGTAAGCAAGACTTCAGTGTCCCCTTAAGGGACAGTGTATGTACCCTGAGGAGTCCATTCTAATATTCCTTGGGGGTTTTTTTTGTTTGTTTTTCTAGCATGTATTTTCCTCTCCTCTCCAGGCTTTCTACATGTCAAGTAAGGAAGGATGGTTTTGTCATCAATACATCTGGACTCAGTTCCTGGTTTTGCCACTGACCAGTGGCACTGGAACAATTTTATAGTGGGGATGCTGAGAGCCACTGAACCAAACAACAAATCCTGTACATAATGGAAACTACTTGCTGCCAGGTGGTGCACACCCCTAGTTCCACAACCTATGCCACTGATTATCCTGTGTGACTTGGGGCAAGTCATTCTCTGTTCCTCAGTCCTTCCTCTGCAAAGGAGGATCATCCAGGCAGATTATCAAGGGAAAACACAGATAAAGTGGAGTTTATCCACTTCTCATTTGGGGAATTTGGCGTTTAGTTTAGGTTAGTTTACCCTCTTCCTATTTTTACCTGCTACACCACTGGATGATACTTCCTTTCTTCCAGTGTTTGTCCTGTCTGTTTAAACTCAAGCAAATTGGGACATGGGCTAATCCTTGCCATCGGTATGTACAGTTCGTCCGATAATGGAGATGGCCTGTAGCTGATGCTATGATGTTGTCTACGCAACATTCAGTAAAAACCTGCAGAATATCTATGTATGTACCCAGCATCTAGTAGTTTGACAGAGTGTACTCTGGAGTATCCATTTCACCTGTGCACTTGTCACAGAATCCTTAAGCTATCTGAGAATCTATGTGGCATGAGCCTACTGTCACGCGGGCTGCATTAGGAGGGGGGGGCATTTGTGTTATTTGACCTTAATATGTCAAAATCATAGGGATTCATGTAAGACATACCATGTCAGGTACTGTTAGAAAGGTTATGATATGCTGAATAAGATGATAATATTTGTGTTCATGTGTAATATGTATAAGGAAAGTTATGGAGATCTTTGATATCCCTGTATTTCAAACTGTGCTGTGGAAGACACACCCCAGACAGAGAGGCCGCAGGACAATAGCCCGCTTAATGGCCCATCAAGACCTTTACAGAAGCCAGAGGCCCGGGAAGAAACTAAAGGCATACCTGAAGAGTTACCAGGATTGGCCCATGTGACTATGGACTTCATTTTGGTTCCAGTAAAGTTCCACAAGCCACATGGCCAGTAACAGAGGGTATATAAGATCAAACCACAGAAACCATTTTGTCTTCGTCTTCGTCTTGGTCTTTGCCTTGTGTCCTTGTTCCTGTCCAGCTGCGGACACACCTCTGGATTAACACACTATGCAACTGAACTGAAGGACTTAGACCCATCCAGGTACTGGATGTATACCAGAGGAACTATACAAGCCTGCAACTCCACAATTGTTCTAGAAACCTGATGTATATGGACTTTTAAATCATCTGTATATATCTGATTGCTTTAAGCCTTTAACACTTCTCTTATTGTTTGTTTTTCTTTTACTAATAAACCTTTAGTTTTAGTTACTAAAGGATTGGCTGGCAGCGTGGTATTTTGGGTAAGATCCAAACTTATAGTGAACTGGTACTGTGGCTGGTCCTTTGGGATCAGAGGGAATCTTTTAGTAAAGAGCATAGAGTTAAAGCAACTGATCTCTTTACTGGACCTAGTGTCAGTTTGGGAGCCAGAGACTGAGATGCAGTAAAGGGGGCTGTGTGTATTTGCACAGTGGCTTCTTGATAACCAGTGTGGGGGAATCAGAAGCACTGTTTGTGGCTGGTTGGGAAGTCTGACTGCAGTGTCACCCACCAGTGTTGGGAGAATTTGCTCTCCTTTTGCAGCCTGCCCTGACCCTGGCATTATCAGTGGGCTACCCTGGGCACGGACGGGTTACACCTACTCTTGTTTCTCTAACCCGTATATCAAAGAACAGGGTTAGGGGAACAGGCTAGCCAACTGTCCTTAGTTGGTGCAGTCTTCAACAGCAACGGGAGGTGATCCACAATGTGTTGAAGTAGGGATATCTGGGGGGGAAAGCTCACAGAAACTAAACGGAGTCTCTCGATTTCCAACTTTAGAGCACAGAAATTAGCTGTCATTATCTATGATGGTATAAACAATTATACTGAGACTTTTTAAAAATAAATAAAAAGCAATTTCCCTATATAATTTCCCTTCAGACTTGGCGGTAAAGAAATACATAATAATCCTTTATGCTTTACTCTTGAAATTTGCAAATTAATTATACTGTAAAGCATATACGGCCTAATGTAAATTACATGGCATTTATATGGACTCAAATAGGAAAATTGTGCATCATTATGCCTTTAACGTGCAAACACCATATCTAGACTTGTTTCCCAGGAGTCTCCAGAGCAAGACATAATCCTTTCCAAAATAGAAAGAGGCGCGGCATTCAGCCTGTATCAGAAGAGGAGTGTTGGGAGTAAACATTAACATACCTCCACAGACCAAATTCTCAAAAGAAATATGAGGATATTGAAGTTGCCATTCTTGATCAATCATCTTGTCCTCTATCCTGTCTGAGTGGGCGATATTAGATACTTCAGAAAGGCCTTTTTAAAAAAAAAGTTGGGCTGGGCTGTGGGAGAGGAGGGCTGGCTCCTGTGATTAGCCCTGTAACAGAGTGAAAAGCCTTTTAGTTCTGACAGCCTGCATTGATAGTTTGTATTACTTTGCTAATTTTGTTTGAATTAATAAAATGGTACCCTTGAAGAAAGTCCCGAAAGACTTTCTGGGTGTGAGATAGAGTATGTGGACAGGCATACTGATTGTGGAACTGAAAGAGAAACTGAGTCAGTGGCTAACCTGAAGCCAGATCAAGTGGGAAACCCTGTGACATGGACAGTTATAGAATAACATGTTTGTAGACTGTTATGGGTCTTATGCCTGGTCCAGGCATGTTTATTGCCCTGTGGACCTTAAAACAACACTTTTTTTTTAAACTGTAGATGTTCGTATTATCCATGTAAATGTCTAATCATTTTTAGAATCCCATTGAGCTCGTGACCTTAGCAACAACATGGGGCAAGGAGTTCCATATTCATTAGGGCTTGCGTAAAAAGCATTCCTCTTTATCAATTTTAAATTTGTAGCTATCTTATTTATTTGTCTTTTTTTCACCTTCCTAGCAGTAGGTAAAAGAATATGAGTGCCCAATTTACCTGCTGTTATATTTGGGTTCTTCTATCATAGGAAACAAAGTACTCCTGAATCAGGGAGCTGAATCAATGGGAGCATTATGATTGACTGACAAGCATCTAGTTAAAAATGTAATATAACACTCAACGATTTAATTCTCAGTAAATCCCCAAGCAGTTACATCTAAATTACTAACCCCTCTTTTAGACATAATTTTCAATCTTAGAAAATGTAAAAATATCTTCTTTTCAAAATGTCCACTTTTCTTAAATGAATAGTGGTCAATATACCTGTTAAGGACAATATCTGTAATGTTTCCAGTTGACTCCTATAATGAGGTATGGATGTTTTTATAACCCCCTCAACAGATTACTGCCAAAAAGTTAAATTAATAAAATGCAGTTTAATTTAGTTATTGCAAAGTAATCTCTTCCAGTTTCTTCTGAATTACATGGGGATAATTAGTGAGACATTTCTGAGCTACCATTCTCTAACCACAGAAATACAGAGCTGTAAGGGACCGAGAGAGGTCTTGTAGGCCATCTTCCCCCCTTTTAGGCAGTCCCAAGTATACCTAAATCTCTGAAGGTGTTTATTTAATCTGTTCTTAAAGATACCAAATGATGGGGATTCCACTACTTAACTATCCTTATAGTTACATATTTCTAATTTAAGTCTTCCCTCCTGCAGATTAGGTACCTTATTTCTTCTCCTACCTTCTGTGGACATGGGGAACAATTGAGGACCATCATCTTTAGAATAGCTGTAACATTTGAAGACTGTTATCAGCCCTCTACCTCCCCTCCAGCCTTCTTTTCTCATTACTAAATATGCCTAGTTCTTTCAACCTTTCCTCCTAGGTCAGGCTTTGTAAACCTTTTATCGGTTTTGCTGTTCTCTGGACTTCTCAATTTGTGTCAACTTTCCTCAAGTGTGGCATCCAAAACTGGACACAGCACTCCAGCTGAGGACTGGTGCCAAGCAGGGCAGGACAATTGCCTTCTGTGCATTACTTACAACACTCCAGAATATTAAACTTTTTCACAAGTGGATCACATTGTTGGCTCATAGTCAATGTGTGATCCTCTCTAACACCCAATTTTTTTCAGCAATACTATCCCCTAGCCAGTTAATCACACTTTTTTCTAGCTGTGCATTTGACTTTTCTTATGTGAAGTATTTTGAACTTGCCTTTATTGGACTTTATCTTGTTGATTAACAATTAACATTAAGGTCAGTTTGAATTCTAATCCTGTCCTCCAAAATACTTGTAACCCCTCTGAGTTTGGTGTCAACTGCAAATTTTGTAAGCATACTCTCCAATCTACTATCCAAATCATTAATGAAAATGTTGAATAGTACCAGACCAAGCTCAGACCCCTGCACGATTTCACTAGGGCTGCCTTCAGATCAATTGCTCTGGATTGACTGAGTGGTCTGTGTAGACCCACTCAGTTGATCCAGCAAGCAATGCAGGAAAACCACCCTGGTAAGTGGTGTAGCACCGCATGGAAGGGAACAGCTGTTCCCTTCAACACAGCGTATTGTGGACGGCCTGCAGAGGAGATGCCACAAAGTTGATATGCAAGTGATTTACGTCACTTGTGTATCTCCTGTCGACTGCCGCTGAATCGCAAAGGTAAGTGTAGACCGGGCCTAGATGTGTTCCCAGTTTGACAGCGAACCACTGATAAATACCCTTGGAGCACCCACCTTACAGTAATTTCATCTAAATCATATGTCTCTAATTTGCTTATGCAACTGTCATAGGGGACTATCAAAAGCCTTACTAAAATCAAGATATCTTACCTACATCTGCCCCACCAGCACCAACCATCCACTATGCCAGTAATCTTGTCAAAGATGAAAATTAGCAAAGATGGCATGAGTTGTTAACTTCTTGGTTGCTACTTATTGCTTTATTATCTTGTAGAGGCTTACGAACTGATTGTTTTCAATAATTTATTGCAGCATCATTCTAGGTATCAAAGTTAGCTGATTGGTCTATAGTTGCCCAGGCCCTTTTTATTTGCCTTCTTAAAGAGAGTATCCTTCAAAATACCTGACAATTCTTGACAGAGTATTCAGGGGTCCAAAGAATTGGCAAAAGGTCCATCTGTCCCAGTTGCTTTAAAACTTGAACACAAAGAACCAGACAGAAAAATCCTAAGGTAACAATCTGTCATGCCTTAAGAAGTTACAGAAACAGCTTGACTGTGGGAAACTTTCTCTTTACTTAATGAAGATACTTTACTTCACAGCTTAGCTATTAGAACCAAAGTAACTACCATCAACTTCAAAAGCTCAGTTCTCCAACCACAGTCAAAATGAGGAAAACCTCCCTTTCCAAAGTGGGAGGGGGAAAAATTCCAATGAGGGGGGGAAATGGTCCTTTAGAACACAGCCTTCAAACAGCTCCATAACCGGGCAGCACATAGGGGCTAGGGGGAAGAGTTGGGAGGTTGGCAGGGGAAGGAAATCAAAGGCATGAGCCAGCACTGAAAATAGCGTGGACAAATTATTAAGCGTAAAATGCAGACTGCAACTTGGGTTGTGAAACTGCAAACTACCCCTATCTGCTAAAGGGTCTGAAAGTCAGAGGAACAAACAGCAATTAGATTTCCTATAGCTGTGGGCGGTACTGTAACGGCTCCTACTTCTACAGTAAAATGATGTAGGTGGTCTGTAGCTAGCGGAAGTGATCTATAATTGAAGGATCCATACAGCCACAGAGATGCACAGATTATCATTGGAATATAGAAATCAGAGCTGAAAGAACCTAGTACAATAGATTTTTTCCTATCTGTTCCAGTGCAAGATTCCCTACAGCATATTTTAAGGTCTGAGTGGATATTGATGACTGAATAGACTCCTAAATATGTACAATACTTTCCTTAAAATAAGGAATCCGAACTATGTGCCAACCCTTAGTATAAACAGGTGGTAGGATTTGGAGTCCCTACTAACCCCAGATGCATGTAATATGGGCAAACCACAAATGGCTTCCACTAAGAAAAAACACAATCGTGTATAGGGCATACACACAGTCCAGCAAAATGACTCTACATAACTTAGAAGGCATAAGGTCTTTAATCTTATCTTCCATACTGCCAAGCCCCCATGTGCCTGTCTCTAGCTCTGTAGCTAGTTACCAATTGTGTAAGGCTTTCATAGTGAAACCCCCAACTAGGCAACCCTTGCCTGGTTTCAGGGAAATAAAAGGTAGGTAGGGTCAGTGAAATGTTCAGACTTTTCACTGAGACTTGGCCAAGACTCAAGCAAGCCTTGGCTGAATCTTTCATGATCCCAGGACTTTTTTTGAGTGAAATGGGGCTCAGTAATGGTTTTGAATGGAAATCAATTAAACTTGAATGGAAACTTGGCAGGGTCATCTCAGTTGCACATTGGGCTTAAGGTCCAAAATCATCCTGAAACTCTAGGAGTGTGAGGTAAGCAAAGGAAAACTGCCAAGATTTGTATGTTGCAGGGGTGGCATGTAGCCACACAAATAGTTAGAATTGTACAATATTAACGTTATCATTTCCTTACTCTTTTTGACCTATTTGCTTCACAGCTTTAATGTTCTTTTAATGTATTATTTGTATTACAGTAATGCCTAGCTGCTGTAACAACAACAGAAAGCCCACTGTGCTCGATGTTATACAGACACCTACTAAAGGGCACTCCTTATGACAAAGAGCCAGCAATCTAAGTAGACAAGACAGACAAAGTGTGAAATGGGAAGTGGACACTGAGAAGAGAAATGTCTTGCCCAGGTCAGTGGTAAGTCAGGATTAAACCCAGGTCTTCTGATTCTCAGTTCAGAGCCCCTATCCACCAAACTGCTAGCTTGTTGTGTTTTTGAGGGTTGGGCTTTGCCTTAAATAATTCTGTGTATAAATATTAGTTTGAAAAGGGTTCCTATCTCCCCATCCTTGCTGATGCTATTTTAAGTTTTATCCTCATTCCCACTTATGCAGGCTATTTCCATAGTTTGGATATAGTTTTATGAACATTCTGCTTCATTCCAGAATAAAGCCAAGGACTTTTAGTAAAAAGAAAATAAACATACTTTTTTTTAAAAGCCTAAGTAACTTCTTAATCTTTCTCCATTTTCTCTTTCTTGCCAACAGTACCATATTTATTTCATTTCTTTGAGGGTTTTTTGTGAGAGTGAGGATTCTACACTTTCATTTATGTCAGCAGCAAACCTCCTGACTCTTGAGAGCATTTACATGAGCAATTAATCATGGGGGTTCCACCCTATCAAAGAAACTCCAGGGTTGCACCTCCCTTACAAAAAGGAATCACTAAGCTGCCAGTATTCCTACAGCATGCTTGGTTATTAAGTGGCTTTCCACTATTTTTTCAATAATTAGCTGTAAAACATTATCACAAATGATGACAACAGTTTTCTCTTGTTTATACCTGTAGTATAACTTCCATTAATGTGCAGTTACAGTTAAGTGATACTGTAAAAATAGCACAGTGGGCTTCCATATTTCTTTCTTTCAATGACTCCAGATCAAATTTTCTCACTCTGAACAATGCCTAGTCTAATGGTCAACCCTGCAAATGTCACAGGGGCTCTGGAAAACAAGCTGTCCCCTTTCTACCTGAAACTTTTATAGAAAGGATTTTTTTAATTCAAACTTAGCTGGCAATTTTATGAAGGACGCACAAGGCAGAATATAGTTTAATTTGTTATTCCATAGCTGTGTTGGCTCTATGGTGCAAAGAGGAGAAAAAAATTGCTACTTGGGACAATAAAGAAGCAGGTAGGTTGAGGAAGAAGGTGCCATATAAAAGTTATATTTCTATTGTCACATTTTAAGAATGAGTTGTACATTCATGGTTAGAGGGAAACAGGGTTTTTAGTGTTGGGTGTTGCTTAGAATACAGCAAGCACAGGTAGATATACTACATAGTATAGATCCAACATCAGCAATACTGGGTATTATTCAATGGCCACATGTGCAACTTCTCCAGAAGTAACAGTCGGAAGGTGAACATACTATTCTGTGGAAAATCGAGATTCACTCAAGTCTAGATTGGAGTCTGAAATAACACCAAATAGGCTTAATACAGATTTTGGGAAGAAGGTGTGATTGAGCTATTGTGGGTTTTTTGTTTTTTGTTTTGGTCTCTCCTTGCCTGTGGCATGAGAAGTGCAAGTGTATATAACTCAAATTCCCAACAGACTTTGGGCACGGAAAGATCTCTTGTGGAAGCATCAACTTGCACAAATCATCACTAGTCTTATAAAATAAGAAGTCTTTATTCCACACTGTTCAAACACAACTCAGACAGATAAATACCTGACCTCTTAGGAGCAGAATCTCTGGTATGGGAAGGAAGTTACGCAATCCACTGACATGAACTCATACCAAAAGCCTCCAGGCCAGCAGATGAAATGAGGCTGGGGAAAATGAACTAAATCAGTTGGACAGCTTAAGAGAATTCTGCCAAGAGTGTGGAAGTATGAAACAATAACCTAGTTCAGTAGAAAGTTTGTGTGTGGGGTCGTGTTTTTTTTTTAAAAGCACACATTAGTTTGCAATAACAGATATAAATAAATGGGGAGAGAACAGCTGGATGTAAGGGTGAGTCAATTAAAATCTGCTCAGGACAGTGTTCTGGAATTAGATGAATGATAGCAAAGTGAAATCATTGGTGAGAGGTGAAAAGAGGTACAGCAGCCATCCAGTCTCTATCATTCTACATGTGTGGTCTGCCATAACTGGTCCATGCAACTTCTCTGTCAGAGCTTTTTAATCTTAATGCAAAAATGAAATCTGCAAATCTAATATACAGGGTGTTAAACAACTTCCTTTTTCACAGACCAAACCCAATAACAGGACACCAAGCTTAGTGTCCACACTCATCTGTAAAGCAGTGATAGAAGGGCTATTAGAGGCATTTCCCTTCTCTTCCATCCACTCTAACAAGTCTAGACTTTTTTAAAACTCCTTCACTTTGGGGTGCATTGTGATTAGAAAAATAGGCCACATTAGCAATGGAATGTTTGAACTAAAATGTTTTAAAATCATAGTCAGCCAGGTAACTTAAACAAAATGCAGTAGAATGGAAACCCTCACTTACCTTGCTCTAAAAGAAGACGAGAGATATGTCAATACAAACTTTACTTTGTGGGAAATATAGGCATATACCAACTGGATTGTTGAATATTTTCAAATTAAAAAGCAAAGTATCATGTATTTAACAAAAATATCTAGCAGTGTCACTGATATTTCCATTAGATTATTGAAATGGAAAGAATTGTAAATATGTAGTTTTCACTGTTAGTTTGCTTTTCACTTTTAACTCGGTTTGGACTATAAAATTACTGGAGTTGTCTGATTCACTTTTCTCTTTGATCAGTTTCACTTTCTGCTTCCCTTGTGCTAGCAAAAACTTTTCAGAAGCATATATTATGGATAAAAATAAAACTGACTAGTATCTTCTTTCTCCAAACTGAAGAAACTTCAAAAAGTAAACAATCTGCATAAATAATACATTACCTGGATTAGTAAATCTGAAAAATATTAAAAATCTTAGGTGCTATCAGAACATCGATAAGAGTGTCTAAATTATTTTTTAAATTCAAAACTTCCCTTTAATACATGGAATAATCATATGGAATAATGAATATTACAAACAGTACATAATAGATTTGTAATCCTAATGTGCTGCTCTAACGATATCATGAACCACTGGAACAGAACCTGAATGGCTTATCAATGTCAAACTCCCAGATGGAATTAGTTTTATATGCCCTGTTTAGTTGCATGCTATTCATTATAATACATGACAAAGACTATAGTCTATTCAATATATACAATTGAGAATTTGTATCTGAAACAATTGATTAAAGATCAGAAGTAATCTGACATTAAATTGAATAATGATCTTCAGTGCATGATTCAATTCACCCCTTTGTACCTTTTTAAAAGCAAACTTCCAGGATGTAGGAGGCTTGGATCCGAGCCCTATAAAGAAAACAATATTTGAGGTTTGGTAGAATGATTGCGATGCCTCCTCAGTTGCTCTTCAGTAGTCCTTCATCCCAGGGGCATAGTCAACCAACCTTGGATGTCTGCTGAAGCCCTGCCCTCCAGCTTCCTCATTAAATAAACTAAGGATAGCAAATTTATGGTCAGATCTGCGGATGTTTACTAATGTGAGTCATTTATGTCAGTTGGACTACGTGCATGAGTGTGGACTACTGGCATGAGTTTTTTGGCCTCCTTTTGTTTTGCCTAAGTGACATGGGTGTGACTGTTGTGTTTGCATTCTCCTTGAAAGAGATGAGAAACAAAGAGCATAGAGGGGGAAGAAAGGAAAAAGTCTAGTAAAAAAGGAACAGAGTGAAAACTGGAGGCTGAGAAAAGGAATGGTGAGAAACAAAATACACTACAATAGATACCCCATATTTAGGAGACGGTTTATTATTTGTATTATGGTAGTGTCTATTAGGCCTGATCTTAATGGGGCAGGCCCCCATTGTGCTAGCCAAGGTAGGTACACATAAGGGACAGCCCTGCCCCGAAGAATTTACTATATAAATATATGGGAGATGCAAAAGTGGGAGGGAAAACAGGCACAGAGAAGTGAAATGACTTGGTCAGGATCACACAACAATCTGTAGCACAGCCAGGGCCAGTTTAGTTCCTTATCCACCTAACCCCTTTGCCTCTAGTTTTCAGCTTTGAGCATTTTTTTTTTCTGATACAGAGAACAAGTTTTCCCCTGAGCTAAAAAGCCACAAAACAAAAAACTCAACAACTGGCTTCCTTTTGTTTTAAATTAATTCACCCTTTGGAAAAAAATGGAGTCAAATATATATGGAATAAGAGTTTGAATTCATTTGGAGAACACTCAAAATAATTCAAAAGGTGTGCATGATTTCAAACTGTAGAAGATTCACGCGTCTGTAATTTAAACAGATGGCACCTACCATGCTTGCAGGAGATATAAAAGCTCTATATCAACATAGGAGGGGTGTGCTAAAAATGGAACAAGCCAAAGCTGAGGAAGTGGTCTGTTTGAAACCAGGGAAAAGACAGCAACTCCTATGATGGCTGGAAGAGCATTCACAGTGAGACTAACATACAATTTGGAATGCCATTTCCTACTGTGGTGCAACAAACATTAATAAGATTGTAAAATGTGGATTTTTTTTGTAGATATAATTCTCCATGTGTTACAACAAAATCAAAACTCTACTTCATGTGTCTGTCATGGGCTGGCCAGCCCTTGGAGACACACTGAGCTCATGATTTAGCAGCTAACCGTCAGCCTTGCTGATGAGCTGGCAACATAAGAGCTCGTTAGTTACCTCAGCTGGGTGTAATGGGGCTTACTTAGACTGACCCCAGCTGTGGTAGAGAGGCAGGGAGAGCACTCCTTAAATAGAGCTGGGAGCTCAGTAAAGGGAGAAATAAGGGGAGTTCCTCTCTGGGAAGACACCTAGGAAGTCAGGTTGCAGCACACACAATGAGTAGTGTAGGTTCTGGAGGAGACTGAGAGGTGACCTAAAAGAAGCAGGGAGATTCTCAAAATATTGCAGTTTCTGGAGAAAGGACTTTAAACTTAAAGTCTAAATCAAATGCCTAAACTAATAGCTCTTCTGCTCTGAAGTCCTCTGCTTCTTGGTCCCTTCTCCTGGACCCTGCAGAGCTTTTTTTACCTTGCTTCTTTCTCAGGAGGCTTCTCCTATTATCTCCCTTCTCCAGAAACTGCAGCATTTCTCCCTTCTATGCACACTGGAAACAAATGGTCCTTTAAAGTTCACACTGCAGTTAAGAGATTCTTTGTGGATTTCTGAAGCATACTCTGTGTCTCTGTATTGAAAATTGGGGCGGGGAGTGTCTGTCTAGAAATGTAAATCCTTCTCCTATACTCACATGACACTCAAGTCTCTCCAAAATGTTAACTGTAATCATGAGCAGCTACCGCCATGAGCATGCACAGCTTCTTTGAGCTGCTTTTCTTTGAGATGTTGTGTCAGTCTTCTCATTCCCCTTTCCTTTGGGTTGTTGCTGGCATGGAACTGGCTTGTATGTGAGGGTCTTTCACAGGTATGGTGCTGTCTTGGTGGAGGAAACTAGGCCTGCCTTAGGTTGTGATAGGTGAAGATAGGGGTCCTCTCAGTTAGATGGTTGGGAGCAACTCCATCTGTAGCGTGGGGGAGAATGCAGAAATAATTACAGCCCTGAACCATGTGTAAAGATGAAGGACTGGGACTTGGAACCAGCTCTGCTGCTAACCCACCATGTAATACTGGGCGAAGTCATGTCTCTTCGCCCTCACAGTTCACAACTCTGAAAACTGGGATAACAATACTTGCCTATTTCACAGGGATGCTTAATTGTTTGAGATCCTTGGATGAAAGATGCTAGAGAACTGTACACTAGACTGCTATCTCCCTGATATCAGTGGAAGTTTCATGTGGAGAATGTATGTGGAGCACGCAGCAGAGAGCTATACTGATCAGAAAGGAGGGATGTCATCATCTTTAGTCAACTGCAACCTGTAACTTTCTGCTTAAAGCTTGAACTGGCCTATGGGGGAGGAGGAGGAGTGTGTTAAAGATCCTAAATCTAATAGCTTTCTATTTTAATGGTACTGGCAGTCAGAGCATCACCTTTTTTTCAAAGAAAAGTTCTACTGTTAATGACTTTTGCTTTCAAACCGTATATTTAGGATGCTTTTTGTGAATCTAAGAAAGCACCAAGCTTAAACTTTTTCTTTCTATGAATCTGATTCAATGCACACTGTGATCCTAAAGGCACCTGAATGCCAGAGGACAAGGGGCTTTCTAGTATCTAACAGCTGGCCTGATCAGCTGAGTGTACCCCAACTCACTGGCATTACTTGACACCGTTTTAGATTCAGCTTAAGTATGACGTGGTTAAAATAGTGTGTGGTGGAAGTATGTGTGTGATGAGGTGTTTAACCCCTTCTAATACGGTGGGAGTGAGGTGGGCAGGCAGGCCAATTATCTTCACAGGATGCACCTGAAGGAAGAGCGAGGGAGCAGGGAACTAATTGGAATCAGGTTCACCTGTGCAGGAACAGGCAGAGCCAGATAACTAGCAACTGGGAAAGGTTGCAGGGAGGTAGTCAGCAGCCCTTCCCTGGGAAGAGAAGGGAGTTGGTTTGGAGCTGGTACTCCCAGGGAAGGAGGTGGAGGGGACTAGGACAAGTAAGGAGCACTGAGAGCTGAATGTTTAGAGCCTGGGACTGCTGAGCTGAGGGTCTCTGACTGGACCTTGGAGTAGTGGGCGGGCCTGGGTTTCCCTATCGGGGAAGTGGCATCATCGGGACAGCACAGGAAAAGACTGCCTAGGACTGTTCTGCATAAAAGGACTTTGAGTAACCCCGGAAAGGGAAATGCGGATGGTGACCTAGCCAGAGGGCCAAGCCATGAAGAGGATGCTGTGGTTTCTGGAGTGAGGCAAGGTGAGAGGGTGACGGGAGAGGCACCATGTGAAGGGGGTGCACCAGCTGGCAGAGCTACTCCCAGGATGGGCCAATGGGAGGCACCACTGTGGTGAGTGGACCCCCTGACAGGGTGAAATATGAAACTATAAAAGGTGCTGGCGATATATGTTCTTAAAACGTTTGGCAGGTAGGGCTTAAGGCACCCCCAAAATAAAAATGCGGTGCTGCCTGCTTGAATGTGTCTCCAATGTAAATGACAAGGAGCAAGTTTACATGAAAAGTAAGCAAAGCCATTGAAATGGGGGAGGGGGAGAGGTGATATCAGGATAGCTAAATGGCTAGGAGATGGGTGGAGAAAAGACTGAAAAAATTAAGATGGTGTCAGCTCACTGGTGGACACTGCAAACCGAACCTCCAGGAGGGCTTCCTGATTTTTGAAAACCAAAAAGAAAGCTTGGGTGGGTGGGGAGGGGAAGAGCGAGCTAGAAGAACTGTGGTGACAATTACTTAAAGCCTTTCATTCAAGTTCTGAGCTAGGCTTTAGTTACAGAAATGGTTACAAACAGAAGCACATTTTTACTTTTATCTCAATTACATCTGTATGGTATCACTTAATCTTAAGTTTATTAACAAAGAAGAGAGACCTGTTTTGTTACACAACCATCTCAGGGAGTTGGGGCAGGGCCTGGGGACGAGGGGGAGGCAGCAGGACCCAGGGCACTGAGAATGAGGGGGGGAGCCCAGGGAGGCAGTGGGGGCCAGGGGTGATGGGTTGGGGAGGCAGTGGGGGATGATACGTATGGAGGGTAGCAGGGGATGGGCAACCAGGGGAGGGGCACCAGGGGCCAGGGTACCAAAATGTAAGTTGACCCAGGTGTTGTTCTCCCTAAGGCTGACCCTGGCAGAGCTGGCCTTAAGGGTGGGCGACAGCTCATGGTGCTGTGGTCGGGGGTGCTGTGGTCAAGAGGATGTTCCTGGAGGGTGTCTTGACAGTCACCAGGAAGTTGACCGTGGCTTTTTGGGGGGTTGTATGGGAGGGCTGCCATTCTTCCCCCCTCCTCATTATAAGCAGCCTCATCTATGGTGAAGTTATTAGCAGCCTATTTCCTGCACAGTATCAGGGCTTTGAGCCCAAACAGCACAACCTAGAAGATGCCATTGTGAAGGGTAGGTGGTGATGCAGCCTTTGGCAGGTCTGGGTGACCCTCTTTCCTCCCATCCCCCCCCAAAAAAGCATCTCCCACCCATCCACCATCACTTTTGCAACAGTGCTGAAAATAAAACCCAAGCACTAATACATGGCACCACTTTGCCACCCCTCTTGCTCTGCTCTGATACTGCTTATGCTTTCCTGCCCTTGGGGTTGTGCCGCCTCAGAGGCTAGAAGTAGCAGGTGAGAGGGTTAAATAAGCTGTTAAACAACTTTCATCCTGCTGCTACCTTATGTTAAACTCTCTGGATTATTCACCAGCAGGATTGTTTGTTTGATTATGAAAACGAAGTTGTGGGGTTCTCCCCCCACAACTAGGATGTTCGTGGAAGGAAAATTATTCCCACATGAATACAACATTTGCTATGAAGTGTGAACTTCATATTTAATTGTAATTGCTAGCAAAATATAATTTAACAGCAAAGCATGCTGAACATGTAACACAGTGCCCCTTTCATTTGAACAGGAATATGGATGCTGCCCAAATGTATCCGCATGGTTCCAATTAAAGGGAGGAATGTTTAATGTAAAACTCAACTTGATGAAAATAACTGAAGTTTCTGACACACTAATAAACTAGTCTAGCAAGCTGTGCATGTACAGTACAGTCGGGGGGCGGGGGGGGAAGGCAGGGGAGGCGAGGCAACACCCACTAGATCATCAGTTTTGGTCGGGTCTTCCTGTTCATTTATACTAAAATAATACTGTTTAAGTAATTCAGCTTCTTTCCTACTATAAACATAGAACAGCATGCTGAATGCGGACCTAACTGAGGACTGAATGAGGCTCTGAATTGATTTGGTTAGACATTTCATAATTTCCATGTTTAAATTTTGAGAAACTTAAACTGTGGGAGAAGGGGGGGGGAAATGAGGCTGATGTTTGTTTACCTGTTTTAGGAGCAAGTATGTCAACAATTGTCAAAGTCCCACAAAAATCCACTTAGTAAACCTGAGCATTTATTGATCGAGACTGGATATGTTATTCCATCTAATACCCATAAGTGACAGTGAATTTTCCAAAGAGAGAACTTCAAACCATTAAAGGTCCATTTTTCTGGGATAATCACAGTTGCTTTGGGGATAAATCTGAGGTTTTTGTTTAGGAGTGTTGAGATAAGCAAGCATTTGAAGAACACAATTTTATATCTATTCCCAGTAGGTATGTGCGCGCTGCATGCACAGTTGCCAGAAGTTTTTCGCCCTAGTGGTATCCTTAGGGTCAACTCTGGTGCCCACTGGAATCATGACCTCAGGCGCTGTACATCAGGCCTTGATGACGCCCCTGCATCTTCAGTTCTTTTTACCACCCATGCCGGTCCCTGGAATATCACTCTTCTTTTGCTTAGCAAGCTCTTCCCCAGTGGACTTTTCTGACGTTACCTGTAAATAGTTAGGATTTTAGTGATCGTTCAGAGATTAGTGTAGTTAAGATCCTGCCTATTGGGGGTTTTCTCCTCTCTTCCTTCCGGGGCTGGGGTAATGCCTCAATTTCCCCTAGGTCTAAGCCATATGGGGCCTGCAAGAAACCTATGCTCAGAAGCAATCCACATACAATCTGTCTGAAATGTCTGGGAGAGACCTGTCAGATGCATTGTTCCAAGATCTGCAGGGAATTCTGCCCCAGAAAATGAAAAGGACAGAAACTAAAGGTGAAAGTTTCATCCTAATCCTCCCCATCTCTTCCCCCAGAGCAAAGCCCAGTTGAACCAAGACCCAGCACTTTGGCTTCAGTGCTGAGTGCTCCAGCATCAATAAGCAAGATGGTGCTGAGGAAGGGCTCCCAGCACTGACATGCACACTGGCACTAAGGGATGCTTTGTACGGAGAGACGTGGCACTGTTCACAATCCCTGACATGCCCCCCCCACCCCTAAGAAGCAGAGGAAGACTGAAAGGGGACACTAACCGACACTGAACTTCTGGGCATAAAGGGCTCAAGCAGAGTATAACCTGCAACAGGCCACTCAAATCCTGGACCTTTGGGTGCAGTATCATTAACTCCAGCCTCACGGAGGCGTCTAGTGCCCTTGGTGAGCTGGGAGGAGGAGCTGCAGTTCCTCTCCATGCTGGAGACTTGTGAGACAGCAAGAGACCTCAGAGAGAGCACGGTACTGCTACCTCCTCCTCGATGGGATTGAGCCCATAGCTTTAAAACAATCTCCGGGTGACATCTAGGGGCAAGCCAGCAATGATGTTGCAGTCGCCCAGCCTGCAGCACTACTCCCCAGCACCATGTTGCTCTGCTCCCCTAGGAGTGATGTGTATACCTCTGACTGAGTCCTACAATTCAAGAAGAGGGTGGTGCCAATCAAGGAGGCTGCACTAGAGGGTTGAGGCAGGACAACTTCTCTCCATGGATTGGCCTTCCCAAGGGCAAATACCAGCTCCGTGGCCATTCTGGACCCTGTAGGCATTCCCCCAGGCACAGGGTCACACTCCAGATGGTCTTTCTCACTCGTTCAGAGAGCAGAACCCACCCAAAGCTCAGTCAGGAAAATACCACGTGGCACCGAGCCAGGTGTTTGAACCCAGCATCAAGCAGGGCTTCCATCCCAGCACTGAAAAGAAGGAGCTGGTGCCGCGGAACCCCTTGGGGGGCCAAAGGGCAGGAGCAGGGCATGGTGTCCACCCATGGGCAGTGTGTGAACCGCCCGTTAGGGAAGGCTAGCCGAGGTAGCCCCAGAGCACCAGCCCCGCCCACATGCCCAGCAGTCCTGAAGCACTGGCCTGGGCTAGTGCACCCCAGCCACTCCAAATCCCACCAGCTGCACCGCCTGCACTCCAGCCCTCACCCGCTTCAGGGACGAGGAAGCCAGCTGAGAGCGATCAGCCACGCTCACCCCATGCAAGCAGGACACAGCAAGAGGGGGTGGTTCCTTGAGGTGGAGGGGGGGTAGGGCCATGCCTGGCTGTCAGGGAAGGCTAAACCTTCCCTGGCCTTATGCAGTCACTGCCCATGTGCCTACCAGAGCCTCTTCATTGTCGCCAGATGAAGCAGTGGCAGGTGAAACAGCTGTGCCTGCTATAGATAACAGCAGGGCTGACCAAGAGCTGTTTGTGAAGGGTGTCACAGAACATGGGGCTCCAAATAGAGGAGGTTTCTGAGAGTGCAGGCCCCATGGTTGACATCTTTGCCCCTGTAAAGCAACTTGAGGAACCTGCCATTAATAAAGACCATCCATGATACTACGAGGCCACTACGGCAAACTCCAGCCTCTCTTCCTCCCACAACGAAGAGGTGAAGAGAGAGTACTTTGTGCCCTCCAAGGACCAACAGTGAAGGGGGGTATTTTAGGATATCCCTATTCCCTTGGCTGCACTACTGTTGCAAACTAGCACTGATGGAGCTAACATATGACAGGAAGAAGGCTTAACTAATCCCATTACAGACCAAAGCCCTCTCCTGATCTTTGTCATGCGAACATATCTGTATAGAATCCTTCATTTCTCCTTCTGCCTGGGGCTCTCAGGAGCACAAACTCAAAGTGCAAGTCATCTTTAATGATAAACTCATTGGAATCCCTGTCCCACACGAATTCTTCTTTCTCCCTATCACCTTTGCTCCTTTCATTCTGGGTTTTGGGCTGGTGAAGTGGACCTACTCTTCCCAATTCTTTGCCTAGCTGTCCCTCTCACTTTCCTGCTGTAGTGGATTGTGAAACTTGCTCTTCCCTTCCTGTTGCTACTGCCAGCACATACTTCACTGTGCACCTAAGATGTCCCTGAGAGCATCATGGGTCAGATTTTTCAAAGGTTTTTAGGAGCCTAAGGATGCAGATAGCACCTACTAGAATCTTCAAAAGACACCTAAGCACCCAACTCCCATTGACTTCAAGGGGAGTCAGGCACCTAGACACTTCTGAAAATCCTACTGGGCACCTCGCTGCATCTTTGGGTGCCTAGAGAGCTTTGAAAATCTGACCCCATGTGCTACAGGCAGTGCATCCTTATCATACAGTGTTATTAATTGTTCCGTATACATAGGAAAATAGATCTCCTTGATGCTGAGTAAACTTTTTTAAATTTAAAAGTAGCAGCACAACATAATTAAAAATTCAGGAAAGTTAATTTTATTGCAAGCACAGTGATAAACATGTTGCTGTTTATCAATCTGTTACTTTGACAGTTAAATTGGGAAAGAGCAAGACTTAAAGAAGGGTAGGTAAGGTTCAGAAAGGGCAGCTTAAAATTCTTCATAGAACTTAAAGGAGTACTACCATCACATATTTTGTTCTGGAGTCAGGTTTTAGGATAATATTGCATGAGCTGGGGAAGAGCTGAAGGCGATGGAATGGCAAACCACAAACAAAATTCACTACACTGATTAGTGTGATTATCAGGCAGAAAGCACAGCCTTGTAGTTAGGCACTCAACCTAGATTCAGAAGATGGGGAGGAGGGTTCAATGCTGGGGTTAGCTAAAGGAACCCTATGTGGCTTTGGGCAAATGACTTAGGCTGGCCCTTTCAAAGTATCTTGAGGAAATTATGTGCTCAACTCCCATTGCATTACATTGGGATTTTGGTATCCAACTTCAGGCTTCTTTTGGAAAACCCACTCTTAAACTATGTGCCTCATTCTTCTCCCTCCTACCCCCAATCTCTGAAACTGGGATGATATTTCCTTTGTCTTGTCTATTTAAACTATAAGATTTTGGAGGCAGGGACTCTTACTACATGCATATACACCTAACAAAAAAGGGTCCTGATCTCAGCTGGGGCATTAGGGTGCTCCTGATATAAATAACAGGGATTAATGGACATTGCACTGTAATCCTGCTCAGACTGTGAAACTATTTCTATCCTCTCACTGTGACTAGCACTTCTTTACTCAGGTGTTTTGCTAAAGACCCTTTTTGTAAGTGTTATTTCACCTTACAACTCTGTAGCCAGCTTTTCTTTTATCTTAATTATACCTCTTCCTCTGTCAGTGACGAGATCTCCTTATACTTGGACTGCGGCAGGCCAGGCTTCTCTCACTCTCCCAAGACCAATATAAACAAAATCTCTCAAAGCTAGACTCTGTAAATTTGTTGGCTAGAAATATTTAGCCACTTGATCTTGTGACCAAAGCAAATTATTCACCTGAGGAGGACATGAAGGCCTTTATTGCCTATAACAGGAAATACAATCTGTCTAAAGTTTGCAAATATTCTCTAGTGACTAATGTTTGTGGGTCTGTTCAAAGTTATGCTTACCTTGTGTTTCCATTGTCTGAGCGTTCTCTTCGTAGGACTATGTAACAGTCAACATTTTAAGAATTTTTTTTCCATTTTAACCCACACATTTTTTTTTTCCAGATAGTGTTTACAAATTCAAAATGCTGACTCAGGTCATTATTTAATACCATATTTTCTGTAACCAGAACAATCAACAACGACTTGGAGGAAATGTGCATTTAAATCTATCAGGACATACTGCTGTTTTTTTTCTCAGCAGCTTTTTAGGGCAGTCCATAAACCTAGAATGTTCAGGATTAATCCGTGTAGGATATTACACTTTGTACTGAACTCGTGCAGTATTGGTTTCAACAGAATCGTCACTTGGCCCTTGCCTTTTCCATTTCTAGGTCAGACAAATCAAGCCCTATAGTATTCCCTGAAGTCATTGTACTGAAGCCACAATTAGAATACAATACAACACACTGAGAGGATATACCATATTTGCACTTTCCATGGTGGAAATATCAATGTTCCATTTACATAACCTGCTGTTAGACCTGGGGAGAGGGGAAGCTTGCGGTTGAGTTTTGAGACTTATTTTGTCTTAACAATATTTGGCAAGATTCCGTGTAACACTCTTATGTCTATCTCAGTTTGCGTAGTCATAATGTAAGGAAAACTGATTTTGTAACAACCAACAAGTTAAAGGTCTAAATTCAGATCCCATATGTGGCATTGCAATAACTTACTAGAGCCCTGTGCATTAGGCTGGTCCCTTAAGTGTGGTTATCAGGTGGGAATTGATACATCTAGGAGCTGTATTTAGCTCCCTTTGGATCTCCTCCACTGTTGCTACTGGGCAACCACTGGAGATGTGAGGCAGTAAGGGCAGGCATTATCTACTGAGTTTGGAGTCCTTTTCCTTCAGTGCTATAAAATGTAAAAAGTTGACGCTTTTGCCCCCTGTGAACTCCACAGTGCTCCCTGCAACAGTCATATGGCAATTGGCTTGGTACCCCAGTGGCTGCTTGTTTTACTTTATACAAAGGTTAATATTACCGCTGGTTGGTCTTTCACATTAAAGTTTTTTAGTTAGGAAATGACATCTTTCAAAATTGAAAACTTTTCATATTAAATTGCAGAAGTCTTCTTCTGCAGTTTTATAAAACTTACTAATTAAATTGTAATGTTACTGAAATGTTAAAATCATCTTGGTGAGGGAACATGGGTTTTTAGTAAACACATTTCTATAATTTCAATCTTGATTTAAAATTTTAACTTAAAACTTAGTTTTTTGTGGGAGAATAAGGGCCATTCTGAACCCTGTAAAAAGGAACTTCTTTGAAACTTGTATTTTCCAAACAGATTTAGGTAATGGCTTATTTTTTAAAGCAAAGCTATATTCTACATACTCCCTGCTTTAAGTGTGGAGAAGATGACTGGACTGTGCTCTAACAGCTGAACAAAGAAGAGAGGTTGGGTAAAATTTCCCAATGTGAAACAGACCATTCCAACATCTGAGATGTAAATAAGGTGATGACAGACTATTTACACACTTACACATCAGGAGAAAGGGATGCAGCAATTTCCCCCCCCCTTCCCCTTCACCAAAAGGAAATGGTTTTAGTTTTTCATTTTGATGAATGGGGTCCTTTTTAAAAAAGCTTATTCCCTCACCACTTATTAGGAAATGTATCTAACCTTCTTTGGTATCAGACATTAGATCAACTTGTATTGCAATGGGTAAAATTTATCAACATAGTCTTGTTTCAGAATATGCTTTTTTGTTTCTTTAACTGGGAAACTTAAAAAAATACAAGGAAATACTGATTCACAAAGTAAAATTTGTGCCCCTCTCTTTAATCCCCCTACAATGCAGAGAGCCAGACAAGGCCTTTACACCTTTTAGCCCTATACTGAGTACTGAAATGGTAGACTTCATGCAGAGTATATTAAGGGTGAATTTCACCCACAGTATGTAGGCAATCTGTGGCCTTCATGTTATGTTTCAAAACAGATTTTTTTTTCAAGGCTTTGTTTTTTTTACCATTGTCAGAACTTGCAGCTAAATTTAGTTAAGTATAATTTAAAATCTTATGATTCGTGGTGTGAAACAACCTTTGCAGTTCTTAATCAAATCAGCAACAGACAGGAAGGAATATTTCTTCTATGTGCATTGTGCTACTTCCCATTGGATGCATCCAGTCAGGATCACAAAAAGATAGAAATTAAGTTATTAAAACTAGCTGGTCCAACAGTAAACCAAAAATTGCATCATAAAGAAATAAGAATAAATATATTTGTATGATATTAGCTATTCAAGAGCACAGAGGTGTTTGTGAATCCTAGAAGTTTTACAAATGTAAGCATGAATAATTGTCAGCAAACTTGTACCAAGTTTATCTTCGTTTTTCTATTTTCCTAGTTTTAAGAGGTTTTTTTAACCAAATATAGGGAGCACAAAAAATATCATGCAACTAACTCTGAATAGTCAATGTGAACAGTTTGGAAACAACCCATTGTCTGAAATTTCTCTACGTTATTTGGTGCATATAATTAATACAGTTGAAAAGGAGTGACTTAAAAATGACTTTTAAACCCCCAAAATCAAATTTATAACAAATATTTGACCAGCTATGGGGAGGAGCAGGGACTGTTAAATCTCTTGGTCTATCCCCACCAATCCAAGATTGTTCCTCATTATACACTTTCAAATATTTTGTCCAGTATAGTATTTAAAGTCTCAAGAGATTTCCACCAATTCCTTGGGAGACTATTTCAGTCTGTTACACCATTTCAGAAGTTTTTTCCTGATATTCACCCTTAATTTTATTCCAATATTCCTAGCTATACCCCTGTGTATCATTGTGAATAACTACTCTCCGTTAGCATTGTTTGCACTCTACAGCTATTTGTAGGTTGTCTGCTTCTTGATCAGCTAAGAGCTAAGATATGCCCATTTAGTTCTTAAATCTGATGCCGGAATAGATGTCTAATGCAATCCTATGACATAATTTAGTATTACTGCTTCCCAGGAGTCTGGGTTTTGTTTTCCATTACCGCAGTGTCTATCTCAGTTACAAATCAGGATACCATTAAAACATACAACACAGAGATGGCCCTCATCCTCTAGTCTAAGCATAAGATGAGAAGCAACAATAAGAAGAGAACACAAGGAACAATGAGAATACTGGGCAATCTGACAAGCAGAAGTCACAGCACATCAGCTGCTTAGACATGGTCAAATGAAAAACAGAATTTTGCCAACCAATGATTATGTTAACCAAAGCCCCTATTCAACAAAGCATCAAGCAGATGCTTAAGTACATCCCTATAAGAATAGAAGAACATCCATACTGGGTCAGACCAATGGTCCATCTAGTCCAATGTCCTGTCTTGTGACAGTAGTTGATACCAGGTGCTTCAGAAGGAATTAATAGAACAGGTGCTCATCAAGTGACCAATTCTCAGCTTCTGGCAAACTGCCATCCCTGCCTATGTTAGCTAATAGCCATTGATTGGCCCTATCCTCCATGAACTTACCTAGTTCTTTTTTTGAACGCTGTTATATTCTTGACCTTCACAACATCCTCAGGCAAGGAGTTCCAGGTTGACTGCGCATCGTGTTTTGTTCATTTGAAACCTTGTGTTCCTTTTTTGTTCATTTTAAACCTGCTGCGTCTTTGGCAATGTACTCCAACTGTGCTTAACTTCTAGCAAAGCACAAGTTTAATAGGAATGGACTGCTGAATCAGTCCTCAGGCAGTGTTAGTTGTAATTAAGCTTGGCAGAATAAAATTTTTTAAATTGTTTTAAAGCATCCTTTTATTACTATCAACTTTAAATTTTCACAATTGAGGGGGAAATTAGGTGTGGGGGTTACACACTTAAATGAGGATGGATGTCAAGATTCAAAATTAGCTTTATAACGTTCGAACTGTGAACATCACATGTCAAAATATACAAAGTAAATATCTTTAAGCTAAGATTTCAAGCAACATTTCTCTTTATCTGTGCGTCCATTATTGATGGAAATATTTTCTGTGTGTGGTGAAATTGAAGTTTACCAACTAAATCTAACTCTTCCAAGCCAACGTTTTATGTCAGTGGATTAAAACTTTCTGAGAATACTAGGTTAAGACTCAAGATGATGTTTTCCAGAATAGTGGAAACTTGTGGGTGTGGGATCTCTCTCCTTTTCTTGTGGAAAACAATCCTTTACTTCCTCATTTCGTATCCTGTGGGGGGGGAAGCAGAACTATTACATTTTAAATGTATTATACTTGTTACTATCTTGTTAAGTGTTTTGGCATTTCTTATCTCCAAGTGATGGGATGTTAGATGGGGAGGGCTCTGAGTTCCTACCAAGAATTCTTTGTCAGGTGTCTGGCTGGTAAGTATTGCCCACATGCTTTGGGTCTAAGCTCAGAAAGAAATTATCCTGGTGGTGGGGTTGCCTTTCTCTGCAGCATGGGACACAGGTCACTTGCAGGTTCAAACTTGTGGATTCTCTAACTTGAAGTCTTTTTAAATCATGATTTGAGGACTTCAGTAACTCAGCCAGGAGTGGGTGGGTGTGGCTTTGTGATGTGCATTGTGCAGGAGGTCAGACTAGATGACCATGATGGTCTCTTCTGACCTTAATGTCTGGGGAAAGGAAAACCAAATCCAGAAGCTTTGTGAGTTTGGGGCAGAACTCCAGTGCTATGGAATCCTGTTAGGAAGTACATGATTGCCATAATCTGCAGAAATGTGGCCTCTAGAAATGCCAGGATAATACTTAGACTGTAAGCTGTTTGGGACAGGGGCCATCCTTTTGTTCTTTGTTTGTACAGCACCTAGCATAATGTGGGTCCTAGTCCACAGCTAGAGCTCTTAGACACTAGTGTAATACAAATATATGAAATAGCATTGCCTCTTAGGGGCAAAGGCTTTTTTTTCCCCTTCATTTGCTAAAACACAGGATAGAAGCAATGCTTTGTTGCCTAAGCAATGGTACCAGTATTAATATTATATTTTCATAACTACATGCAAGTAGAGTCATGCAGAATGGAGTTATGTCACTAATTAACTGTTCAATGTGAAATAAGGTTAGTAGCTGTACTACTTTTTAAATGAATACAACTTAAAAACCGCAAAAGCAGTAATGCTCTATAGCACATGGCAAAAGTGGTGTGGGTTAGCAATGAAATAGCCCCTAAGACCATGAGCGGCTCTGCTGAAAGGCTGCTGTTACATACTGCATTCTGTGTCACTTCTGTAAGGGTGAAATTCACCAGTGGTGTTCAGGGCCAGTGCATAGCTCTCCATACTATAAGATGTGCATAATTGCCACGTTAGGGACTGTACCTGGAGCAGCAACAAAGAGGATGAAATCCTGGCCACATTCAAGTTAATAAGAACTCTGTGATTGACTTCAATGAGGCTAAGACTTCACCTAGGGTACCTGTATGCCTGTGGTGAGTCATCCCTGAGCTAGAGTCCTCTGAAGTAATTACCTGTGAGTCCTAAGGGTCTAACCAATCACAAGGCAAGGTCTAACCAGCTGACCCCAAAGCAGATATATAGCTTTGTAATGAAAGCAGCCATGTAATTCTGATGCCTGGTAGCAGCACGTAGGCTGCCTGGTCATTCTGATAGACTGTTCCAGCCTTTTCGCTCCTCCAGCCACAGCCAGTTGCCCAGCTGTCCTGACAATACCTGCTACTCATTTTGGAAAGGGGATCTTCATATATTCATAGCATTTAAGGTCAGAAGGAACCATTAGATCATGTAGTCTGACCTTCTGTATGTCACAGGCCATTACATTTTGTCCAGTTGCCTGGATGAGCCCTGTAACTTGTTACACTAAAGCATATCTTCTTTAGCATCCAGTCTTGATCTGAAAATTTAAAGAGGCAGACTCAACCGCTTCCAATGGTTAATCACCCTCACTGTTAAAAAGGTGTCCCTTATTTTTCACTTGAATTTGTCTGGCTTCAGCTCCCAGCCTTTTGGTTACTTTCTCTGCTAGATTAAAAGGGCTGTCTAATACTCAGTATCTTCTCCCTGTGAAGGTAGTTGGCCACTATAATCAAGCTGTTCAATCTGCTTTTCGTTAAACTAAACTGAGGTCTTTCAGGTATTCTATTGTTGTTTTTTGTATTATTTTTAAGGATCTCTCCTCAGTCCCTGAATCACATTTTTTGTGGCTCTTCTGCACACTTTTTTTATACCCGCTTTTTCCAATTATGGACACCAGACCTGGATGTTGTATTCCAGTAGTGGTCTCACCAGTGCTATGTTCAGAGACAAAATCACTTCACTTCTCCCTTGTGTTTACATCCCAGGATCATATCAGCCCTTTTTGCCACCACATCACAGTGGGCGCTGATGCTGGGTTGTTTGTCTAGTATGCTACCCCCAGATCCTTTTTACAATCCCTGCTTTCTGGGCTACAGTCCCACATTGTGTCGGTGTCGCCTGTATTCCTTTTTCTTAGGCATTAAAAAACATTTTGGTGAGCTGGGCTAGTTCAAACAATCTGTTATCTGCCAACTTTACCAGCAATGATTTTATATTTATTTCCAGATAACTGATGAAGTTAAATGGCATCAGGCCTAGCACCAGTCCCTGAGAAACCCCATTAGACATACCCCTATTCAATGATTACCCATTGACTTTTGAGATCTGTCAGCCAGTTCTTAATGCCCTTAGCATGTGCTTTATTGATATTGTCGTGCTATATTTTTAATCAAAATGTCATGCACAGCTAGGTGAAACACCTCATGAAAATGTAAATATATTGCATCTATGAAGTTAACTTTCAGCCAGTCCTCCAATCTTTATCTAAGAATGAAATCAGGCTACCTATTTTCTATAAAACTAATGTAAAAGAATGTTGACATTTATTTATATTCCTTTCCTTTAATTCTTTCAGTTTTCTCATTATTTTGTCTGGGATTGATGTCAGGCCAGTTAACCTGTAATTACTGAGGTCATCCTGCTTGGCCTTTTTGCATATTGGCTCAACATTAGCACTCTTTAGGAACTTTTATTTTTATTCCAACATTTATTAAAAATTAACTGCAGTAGCCTAGAGATTTCCACAGCCAGCTCCTTTAGGACTCTTGGGTGCCAATAATCAGGGCTCGCTGCTTTAAAAATATGTATATCTCTAGTACATCTTTAACAACTTACTTGGTTACCACCAGACCAGAAAGTACTTCATTATCCTCATGTGATACATCATCCTTCCTTCTTTCCAATATTAAAAAAATATTTTTAATTAAAATTAAAATATTCTTTTCAATATTTATTGAACAGTTCTTGCTTTTCTGCATCATTAACAATTTTTTTACCAAATCCATCTAGTAATGGATCTCACCTATCCCTCTACTAGGATTTCTTTATTCCTAATATACTCAGACTCTAATTCGTCCTTTATTCCTGCCTGTCATGGTTTCCCTGATGTCTTTTTAGCTTCCCTTGGGAAGCTACGAAAATAGATTAACTTCTAACTTGTATGGACAGATATCTATTCCCCTTTCCCTACATGTCACTTCATTTCACTTCCCACCTGAACCAAGATGGTTTGTAGTCAATTGTCCTTTCCTGACTATGGACTTATGGCTCTTTGACTATTCTAAAACTCTTAAAGAACCACCATTTTTGGTGTGGGGAGTATTGGGTGGGGAGGCAGAGGGGGGTGAGAAACATGTTGGGACTGTCCAGTTTGTCCATATTTAATGTAATCGGGTCCCTGGGCACACAATCCAAGGATCATTTCATTTGTATCCTCCTTATAAGGAGGTCCAAAGTAATTGCCTTGTGTGGGGTGTGAAACTTCTTTGTATTAGAAAATTATCTAGAATTTTTAAAATAAATTCTAATTTATTACAGACTGCATAAGATCTCCAGCATATGTCACCTAAATTGAAATCCTCCATAAGTGTGCACGTGGTGTGTGTGGTTTTTTCCCCCTTTCTACACATTAGACAGGTTCTTAAAGAATAACAGGTAAACCTGGAAGGTTGCATAAGCAAGGGGGATGGACTAGGAGAGGAGGTACCACATCTACAATTATAGGGAATCAGTGTCCCTAATATCCTGTGAAATTAAATCCTGATCCAAATGCCATCATGTTAGAGGTCAAAAAGGAGCAAAGTTAAAATTGAGACTTGCTTTTGAGATGCCAAAGAAATATTTTAATGTTGCTATTTTTGCCCTAAAAAGCCTTGTTCACATGTGAACACAGGCTTATGCCATTAAGAAACTTCAGGATTCCTGGAAAAACCCAGAAGGATACCCGCCTAATACTCTCCCCATTAGCTGCTGGCAGTTGTAATGCCAATCTGTTCCATGCACACAGCCAACCAGAAGAATGGCCACTAGGAATCTGAAGAGAGATGTTGGTGCCTGAGTTCACGGAAGTCAAGTTGACTTCAACAGACTTTAGGTCAGGCAGTTGGTTCCAAGAGATGTGTGAAGTTCTGCTCAAGCCTCATGGAAAAAGGCTCCTCAATCCCATTGTTTTCTTTGCATTCACACTACTAAGGGCTAAAAGACTGTCATAGATTAACACCCAAATGGAATAGCTATTGCATAAAAGCTGCCTTAACCTAGCTTTTTAGATAAAACAGTAACATAGCAATAAGATTCCACCCTTAGATCCCTTCCTGGAGTTCTGACTATGACTAGTTGCAAAGCTATTCAAAAGTACAGTATTATAACCATTATTAATGATGATGAAAATAACTATTGCGTCATGTAGTGAATTTGGGATCGTAGCCCTTAAGTCCCATTTCAGGAAAGCATTGCTATTCTGAAAAGCACTTGTGGTCATGCTTAACTTTAAGCATGTGCTGAAGTCCCACAGAGGTGCTTTCCTGCATAAGGATGGACTGAAGCATGTGCTTAGGGCCCTGATTCAGAAAATAACTTAAGTGCTCTACTATAAGAACCTAGGTAAACAGGTTCCCATGGCCAGAGACCACCCTGGCTTAAGTAAGGAAACGGTCTATGATCTGAACCTCAAAAATCATACGAAGTGGCAACTAGGGCAGATTATGAAGGATGAATATTAAAAAAAATAAAAATCTACAAACCTGTAGGAACAAAATTAGAAAGGCCACAGCACAAAATGAGATTTAACTGGCATGGGCCATAAAGGGTAAGAAGAAAAGACTTTACAAATACATTAGAAACAACAGGGAGATCAAGGAGAGGGTAAGCTCACTACTTAATGAGGAAGGAAAGTCAACAACTGAAAATGCAGCAATAGCCAAAGTGGCAAAACCCTTTTTTAAACATTTTTTTAAAAAAAAAGTTAGTAGAGACTGGTTGACTGACATTGTGAACATTGGTGACAATGTAGTAGGGTTTAAGGCTAAAATAGAGAGAGAACAAGTTAAGAATCACTTAGAAAAGTTAGATGTCTTCAAGCTGGCTGGACCTGATGCATCCTACATTAAAGAACTGGCTGAAGAGATCTAAATTGTTGGAGATTATCTTTGAGAACTCATGGAGGATTGGGAGAGAGAGCAGAGGATTGCAAAAAGGGCAAATATAGTGCATATCTATAAAAAAGGGGGATGACATCCCAGAGAATTATAGACCAGTCATCTTACTTTTAGTACCTGGAAAGACAGTGAAGCAAATATTCAGTTTGTAAGTACCTGGAGGATAATAAGGTGATGAGTAACAGTCAACACGGATTTGTCAAGAACAAATCATGTCAAATCAACATTATCCTTCTTTGACAGCATAACAAGCTTTGTGGATAGTGGTGAAGTATTAGATGAAATTTCTTGACCTTGCGTAAGGCTTTGGGTGCAGTCCATTTCATAAGAAAACAATGAAATATAGCCTAGATCAAACTACTATTAGATGGGTGCACAACTGGTTGGCAAACCATACTCAGAGTAATTATCAATGGTTCAGTCAAGTTGGAAGGGTATACCAAGTGGGTCCCCCCAGGGATCATTCCTAGCTCCATTCTAGTCAATATCTTTAAGTGACTTGGATATGGTAGAGAGAGAGAGAGTACGCTTGTAAAGTTTGGATGATGCGAAGCTTGGAGGGGTTTGCACGTGCTTTGGCAGACAGAATTAGACTTTAAAATGATCTTGATAAACTGGAGAAAAGGTCTGAAATTTGAATAGGACAAATGCAAAGTACTACACTTAAGAAGGAACTGTCAGTTGCATACATCCAAAATGGGAAATGATGCCTATGAAGGAGTACTTCAGAAAATGATCTGGTGATTATAGTGGATCTCACAAAGTAAATGAGCCAACAATGTAATACTGTTGCCAAAAAACCCCAGCAAACAATCTGGGATCTATTAACAGAAGGGTTGTAAGCAAGACACAGGAAGTAATTCTTCCAATCCACTCCATGCTGGTAGGACTTCAAGTGGAGAATTGTGCCTAGCTTTGGATTTTTTCCCAAAGTGTGGCACCCTGAGGAGAGCAACAAAAATGATTAAATGTCTAGAAAGCATGACCGATGCGGAAAGATTGGAAAAAAATTGAGTTTGTTTAATCTGTAGCTGAGAACACTGGCAGGGGGGACGTACGTCTTCAAGTACATACAAGGTTGTTCTAAAGAGGGTTCTTGTCCACCGAGGACAGGAAAAGAGGCAATGGGCTTAAACTACAGCAAGGGAGATTTTAGGGTCAGCATTAAGAAACACTAGAACAAATTCTCCAGGTAGGCTGTGGAATTTCCATCATTGTCTAAACTGCTTTTAAAAACCTCCTAACACCTGTTGGGGATGATCTAGATAGGATTTAGTCCTGTGTCCAGAGCAGGGGACTGGACTACATAACCTAGTGAGGTCCCTTCCAGTCCTACATTTCTATAATTCTATGCTGCTGTAAGAGTGTCCCCTACAATATGTCTCAGTGCACTGTATTTCTCTCTCTTCCTTTAGAGACCCTGTACACAACCTTATTGAATTCACTGTCAGCACTTTCACGAGACATTTAGACAGGAACCCTAAGAAAGTGTAGTTTTTACTAGTCATTAGGGGTGCATTTAGCTGAACACAATGTTATGGCCAGGTTACTGGGAAGTAGAATTGGGCATTTAATTTGTAATGGATCAATTTTTTCCAACAAATTTTGCTTCTTTTTTTGTGAATTGCCAATGAGCAGATGATGATTTTCTTCAATTTAGTTATGGTACAAAATTCTAGGTCTGTGGTTTATTTACAAGTAGCTAGTTATAAGTTCAAAAATTTGAACTGTTTTGATTGGGTGCACACAATATATGCATATATGCATGTTTCTGTTCCCTCTGTATATGAGGAGAATAAGGTTTCTGCTGCAAATATTTTGTTACAACTTGAGAAATTTGGGAAAGTTTTTTAATGTTCTGTTTTACACAAACATCCCACATATGTTAAATATTTGTGAAAAGTCAACCGTCAAAATGCATTTGTTTAAAAGTCTGAAATATGTAAAAGGTATTAAGGATTCATCCAGCTTGACTAGAAAGCTGCTTAAATTGAAGTGCTGAGGCTTGATGGTAAATACATAATTGCAAGCATGTTCACACTTTCGCAGAAAAACTAACTACATTGCCAAAATCCTGTCTCAGCATGTGCTGGACTCCGTGTAAAATTTGGGAAGGCTTCTCTGAGATCATAGTTTTTTCTTAGTGTGTTTTTGTTTTTTGACTGTTTGGGAATATGGAGAGGGGAATCCTCAGCAACAGAAAAGCAGTTCAGAATACTGTCCGAGGCATACTGCCCTGGACAAAGCATATCTCACGTGGAAGGAAACAAGACAGGATTTCGGGCTAAATGACATAACAATGTATGCAGTAATATAACATGTAAGAAAGAGACCAATTATCAGAATTTTCTTTAAATGCCCCAAACATGAAATGTCTTCAGTAATATAATTCACAATCCCAATCAGAGCCTTGTATTTGATTGTTTCCTATGTTTCTCAGTGGCTGACTCAACAATGGAATCAACAGCTTCACTTTCTGCACAGAAGTCTCTCAAAAATGTGTAGGAAAACATGACCTGTGGCTTCCTCATTAAAGGTGGATTTGCTAAAATACCTCTGATGCAGATATCCATGCCCCACTGGACTCAGACTGCACCTGCACTTACTTCTCTGGCAGGATAGAAAGCGTTTGCTGGAATTAAATCAGATTAGGCTTCTTTTCTGTCATGGCCCTGTCAATCACTGTACATAAAATCACATGGGGGGGAATTTTGTCATTTCAAGCAAAGGAGCCTCTGGACTTCATTGCACTAAGCCAGACTTCAGCCTTCCTTTTGCTCTCAAAGGCCCAGGTTACCTCTCTCTGATGCACAATTTTGACTGGCTTCTTGGGGATTTGGCATGTGTCCAAGCACCATAATCCATTGCAAGAGACTCGAAGTATCTAAATCTCAGACCTGACTTGGTTAGGTTTCTAGGGATTTTACAATTGAATTTTTATTTGTGCAACATGTCCAAGAAACACTTTATAATTTTTGCAGCATAGCTGTCAGTTTTCAGCCATGAAAACTATTTGGAAACTGGAGAATAGTAATAGCAGAGTTGTTTTTAAAGGAATCACCCTACAGCACTCTAGGCCAAAACCTTTTATTAAGATTTTATGAAAATCCTCCCTGTCTCTTACATTCCAGTTGAGTCTACTAGCTTTGCAGATTTTGATGATCTAGCAGGTATAAGCACTTCTCACATTAAATGTAGTGTTGACAAAGGAAATTGACTAGCAAAGATTTCATTAACTGGGGATTATTCTGAAACCTTTTCCCAGAATCACTAATAAATAGAGACATAATCCAAAATTTGGCTTTGAATCCAAGTGCAACTACTAGTTTGGCTTTGTTTGTGTAGCATTTTTGTCCTAACAATATACAGTATTATATAATCTGTGTAAGGAGATCTATGTATCCTTGCAATGTGTTCCAACAGTGGGGGACCCTCCAGTGTGAATTCAACAGTTATTTAGAAAAAGTTTCTTTATCTGCTCTTGCCATGATAGAATGTATCCACCCGCAAAGTGATGCCCAGAGAAAAGAGTGCGCTATGCACCAAGGGCTTGGTCCTGGGTTCTGAGTATCCACAGCTCCCACTGACTTGTGTTCGAGTTCGTAACACTTGTCAACTAATGGGGCTGGGTCTATTTACAGTATGATATAGATAGATCCAAATTGCTCAGATCAAACTTTGAGGTTTGGATTGGGGAGCTTTTCTTTGGGTCCATTACATAGACAGGGACCAGTTATGAACTGGGATACAGGTTCATACTTTAAAATTCAGGGAAGCTTTCCCACTGACTTCAGTGCTGCCAGGATTTCACAGCTGGATTTTCAGTTTGGGCCCAACTCTAGGGGGGGAAAAGGCACACGTTAAATGGATTTAAAAACTGGCAAACTGATAGGTTTCAAATTAGCTGTAAATGGGGAATCAAGGCGTGTTGACAGTGGGGTCACACAGATTGTTTCATGGCCCTTTGCTTTTTTAACACTCTTATCAATGGCTTGGAAGCAAACACACAATCATCACTGTTTGCAGGTAACCCACACATTGTGGGAGTGGTAAATAATGAAGATGACAGGTCACTGATTCAGAGTCCTGGGAAAACTGGGTGCCAGCAAACAACATTTAACCACATACAATGCATACAGTAGAACCTCAGTTACGAGCACCTCTGGAATGGAAGTGGTTTGTAACACAAATGTTAACTCTGAACAAAATCTTTTGGTAGTTCTCCTAAAAATTTGTAACCGAACATTAACTTAATACATCTGTGAAACTTTATTATGCAGAAAACAAATGCTGCTTTTAACCATCTTAAGGAAACCGTGCTTGTTTTTTTTTAAAAAAAATTATCTTTGCCTTTATTTTTTTTTATTAGTTTATTTTTAACACAGTACTATACTGTATTTGCATGGAGTGTTTTGTCTCTGCTGCTAGTGATTGCATACTTCTGGCTCCAAATGAGGTGTGTGGTTGACTGGTGAGTTTGTAACCCTGGTGTTTGTAACTCTAACGTTCTACTGTACATGTAGGAACAAAGAATGTGTACTCTACTTAGAAAATGGGGGACTCTGTCCTGGGAATAATAACTCTGAAAAAAGATTTAGGGTTATGCTGGATAATCAGATAAACATGAGCTCCAAGTGAGATGCTGTGGCCAAAAGAGCTAATGCAAGTTTTGGGTTGCATAGACAGGACTTTCAAGCATGAGTAAAGGTTACTTTACTTCTATTTGGCATTGGCATAACCATTGCTGGAATACTGTGTCCATTTCTGGTGCACCCCCCATTGAAGAAGGATGTTAAATGGGGGAATATTCAGAAAAGCACCCTAAAAACAATTAAAGGTTTGGAAAATATGTCTTTATAGTGATGATAGACTCAAAGAGCTCGTTCTAGTTAGCTGAATGAAGAGAAGGTTAAGGAGTTAAAAGACTAATCAATCATCTACATGGGTAACAAATACTTAATAAAGGACTCATCTAGCAGAGAAAAGTGTATAATGATGTAATGGAAATAAGGTGTAAATTTTTGACTGTGGGGATAATTAACTATTGGAACAATTTACCAAGTATCATGATGGAATCTCCGTCCCTGACAACTCTTATGTTTTCGGAGAAGTTCTGTGGCTTGTGTTATACAGGAAGTTAGACTAGATAAACACAATGGTCCCTTCTGGCCCTGGAATCTGCCCCCCCATTTTTTTTAATCAAGTATTCAGTATACACCAAGGTAACTGCTTCATTGCAAGATTAACCATTTCTTAAGGTATAATTAAGGAAGCGTCTGGTACAATCTATTTAACTTTCATTGCTAATGATGAAATTGAGCTTACAGTAACTCTTTGCTTAACAAAGAAAGAGGCCAATGATCTTATCACCAGTTATCTTACTCCTTTTTTTTAATGTAAAAAATAGGTGTTGGGGGGGGAAGGGACAGGGGCAGGGGACCTGTTTGAATGGTTTTTGTTTGTTTGTTTTGTTTTTAGATAACTTTTTTCTTAATTTACACATACAACTCTTTTTGGTACTTTACATTGTGTCTGAGAGAGACATTTAAGGACACATATTGGACTCTAGATCCTGCAAACCAGTCTGGGGACTCCTGTCCTTGCATCAGTGGAGTTTCATGCTGCTGCAGGTGTCTGGCTATGTGGGACAGCTTTGAGAGTTTTTGTATCAGTTACTACAGTCCCAAGGTGTTGAACATCTTGAGTGACCACCATGACGTATCATGGAAGCAGTAAAATAAATGATTTTAGTCATGCACTTTTTTTTGTGATTCTAGGCCTGCTCCTGGTCTTCTGACTCTCAAAGTTCAAGTAGATCAGCAAGCATGAGTACCAGAGTCCAGTGCTTGTATATGGTATATCTGTTAGCTAGGAATGTATGACTACTCAAGATAAATGTTTTAGCCTAAAGTTGGGTTCCCCTTATCTCCCCATAGAACAACATGCAGGCTTTGAGGGGAGATTGGAGACCTGATCACAAGTCCACTGAAGTCAATGTGAGACTCTCGGATGACTTCAGTGGGTTTTGGATCATGGGCTTTGGATTCCGTGACTTTCTGAGACCGCCGTGAAATTATCCTCTTCAGCTTCAGCCTGGTGCCCAGGGGCAGTAGAGCCAAAGCTGTCAGCTGCTGGGGACTGCAAGGGCCCCGGAGCTCTCCGCCACCACAGGTGGCTCTAAAAAGGTTTGCACCTGGAATCATGAACGTGCTTACAGCTTATGAAGAGCCCTCCATTTGTGCTCATCAAGTCACAAATGACATAAGTGATTTTGTGTTATGGGCAGAGAGCTGCTCTGAAACTTGCTAACAGCACTCTTGGAAAGCTCAAAAAAAAGTAGCACATGGACACTGATTCAACCTCCCACTTTCGCCCACCTGTGGCTGCTTTCTTCAGTGCAGGCTGAAGAGCCAAACCAAGTAAAATGCCTTGACAGTTGTGAGATCACAGTATTTGAAATGAACCATTGTTTGAAGACAACATTCCACTACAGAGAATACTGGGCTCACTGTGGAGCAGTACAAGAATTGAGGAATGAGATGTTTTCAGCTCTGGAGAAGCATGGGGGCCAGATTCCCAGATCTGTTGGTGGCTGCCCTCTGATGCTTAGCAGTATCAACCAACAACATGCAGACCAAACACCCCATCTCATCTTATAAAAATGTGCTTAGGGACAACAGACACAGCATAAACAAATAACAAACTGTCTGTTTAACTTGTTATATCAATATTGCAACAATTTACAAAAAGGACTTTACTAAAAAGAATCAGTTTTTTTTCCTATAGTTTTTCATTTTTGTTTGAAAATTGATTGCAAAATATGCATTTCACTTGATAAAATAAACTATTTTGAAGTTATAACATTAACTGTGTTTCATGGAAATGTTACATTATAATACTACACTTTTTTTTGTTGCCATGACATACCATGAGTGTGTTCATTTTTACCATGACTGTTCTGTGAATTTTCCTTAATTTTACCATGACACAATCTTATCCAGAATCGTGCCATAAGCCCCAAGGATGAGGTTTTTCAAAGACACCTAAGGGATTTGGATGCCTAGCTCCTATTAAATTAATGGAAATTGGGCACTCTCATTCCTTAGGTGACTGAAAAACTTCAGCCCTAACTCATTTCAGCTATAAAAGGGGAAGGTGTAATGATATTAAACTCAAGTCTTTCATTCCAAAATGAAATCTACTCCATTTCATTAGCGCTCCCAAGCCTATCAGTTTACTAGTTGAAAGAAACTGAATATTTTTCCCAGGTATATGCACTGTGAATTCGACTAGTTTTTTTTATAATGTATTTTTAATCTTAGTCAAATAGATTGAAATATCTTTGTGGGGGAGGAAGGGATTGGATCTCAAGAGCTTATCTCTGATACTTTAAAAATACAGAGTTTGACTAGTGTCATTTCAACTTTCCTTAATTGTTTTAAAGTAAACAATGAAATGCTTTAGAAAAATAATAAACAGCTCTTCTGTCAAGACAGCTTCATTTGCTTCTCCAGATTAGGGTGGTCTGAAGCTATCAACAACTGACCTGACAGAATAAATCTGAAACAAATTGCTGTTACTTTAATCCTCTTCTGGCATGAGGTGGTGGGTAGGAAAGAGCTACGAGTATCACATAACTAAATTGGTTTGGCTCATTATATGTTGGCTTTTATTGAAACATAATGTTTTGAATTATTATAGAGTTTATTATATTATAGTTTTATACATGAATATTGATCATTCTATTTAGGACGTGATCCTTTGCCCCCAAACTGAACACAAGAAGGGGCCAGTGCTGCCCTCTGCTCCCATCAAACTGAGATGCCCTGCACCTTGTAAAATAAGGATCCGAGGTTTAGACTTGTGGCTCAAGGAAAATAAAGAGCCACTGTTATTTTGGCTGGGACTGGAAATGGAAACTTGAGATACCATTAGAAAAGTTATTGGTCATGGCAATGGGCTGATAGCATTGAAAGGAAGAACCTGCTGCTTGTGTTAAGTCTCATGGGCTCTTATTTTATTATTTTCCACACTAACCCCTGTAGTGACTAGTGAAACCTAAATAGCAAACCTAGAGTGATAGAAACCTGTAGGCAGGGGCCAAATTCTCTTGCTTTTTTACAGTGAAGAGAAAATGCATTAGTTCTCTCTATTTAAAAGTGAAAAGGGCCACATCCCAACCCTCACTCCGGCAATGCAAATCTGACCAAACATTGGCTTAACCCACTAGTTGGTGACTTCTCAGGTGGTGTAGAGTCAACCCCCCACCTCAAGCTCAACATGAAGAGCGTGCCCAGGAGAAAGGAGCATGGACAGTGCACTACTTAGCTCCAGCAATCCCTATCTTCCACAGTAGCAGTCTCAGCATCACTGAAGTCAGCACAACTTAAAACAGCTTGAGTCTATTCTAAATTGCTTCTTGGGACCTTCTCACAGAGCTGGGATTCTGGCTCTAACACCACACTTATAACCCATCTACCCCTTGAGCTGGACTGGGTGGTCTGTACAAACTGGCTTAGTAGCATGATCCACCCCCAACTCATAGGATTAAAATCCTAATTGTATCAAAGAAAGAAAATAAAAAATTCCTAATAGGAATTCAGGTTTGCTGTTAATTTTTTTTTTTTTTTTTTTTAAGATTCAAGTCCAGCACAAGAATAACAAATATTTTTTATATTAAGGCTTCAACAGCCTGCTCATGTAATATTTCCTGAAGTTTCAACCCCCACCACACTAAGGTGGAAACATTATCTTCTCTTAGGGCTCACAGACAAGTAAATATTAAGTAGCTCTTCATCTGAGGCTGGGTGCTTTGGCAAACTTTGGCCATCACTAAGCATGCTAGAATGCACTGAGAGTGTATTGAGGGAGCTAAGGATCCATTGCGATCAGATAATTAGATTGTGGTTTTACCACAGAGCTACATGCATTCTGAAGCTGACCGCCATGTTATCATGCAGACAGAGCTGGTGGGAAATTTTCCCATGAAAATGCCAGTTCCTTGAAACTGAAACAGTTTCGCGGGGAGAGAGGGATGGCTTTCAAAACTTTTCTTCGAGTCAAAATTTTTTCAAATACAATTCCTGTTTTCTACTTCAAAGGGGTGGTGGAGGCAGCATAGAAAGGTAAGGCTGGAAGGGACTTTGAAGTCAAGACCTTGAAGCTCCCTGTGCTGTGGCAGGACCAAGTAAACCTAGGCCATTCTGGACAGGTGTCTGTCCAACTTTGTTTTTAAAAGCTTCCAGTGATGAGGGTTCCATTGCTGCAGTTTTAGCCTATTACTTCTTATCCAACCTTCAGTTGGCTTGGGTTTGGTTTGGGCATGAGGAACAATTGATCACCCTCTTTTATTGGAAGACGATCAGGTCACCCCTCCTTCATCTTTTCTCAAGAGTAAACATGCCCAATGTTTTAACCTTTCCACATGGGTGACGGTTTCTAAACCTTCTAGCACTTTTGTTGCTCTCCTCTGGACTCTCTTCTAATCTGTGGACATCTTTCCTAAATTGTGATGTGCAGAATTGGACACATTGATCCTGCTGGAGCCTGACCTATGTTGAGTAGAGTGGGATAATTATCACCTGTCTTAAATAAGACACTCCAGAATCATGTTTAGATTTTTTTTTTTTTTTTGCAGCTGCATTACTCATGACTCATTCAGTTTGTGCTCCACTATATTACACTCAGATCCTCTTCAGCATTGCTGCCACTTATTCTCCCATTTTGTAGCTGTGCATTTGATTTTTGGTTTTTTTTTCCCTTCCTAATTGAAGTACTTTTAACTTGTCCTTACTGAATTTCATCTTGAATTCAGACCAATTCTCCAGTTGTGTCAAGGTCACTTTGAAATTTTAAGCCTATCCTTCAAAGTGCTTGCAATCCATCCAAGTTTGGTGTCACCTGCAAATTTGATAATTATACTACATTCTCCAAGTCATTAATGAAAATGGTGACTAGTGATGACCCCTGCGGGGCCCCACTAGATACTCCCTCCCAATTTGACAACAAATCATTAACTACTTTTTGAGTACGGTCTCTCAACCAGTTGTGCAGCCATCTTATGATAATTTCATCTAGATCACGTTTCTCTAGTTCGCGTATGAGAATGTCATGCAGAACTCTGTCCAAAGCCTTACTAAAATCTAGGTTTATTACCTCTATTGTTTTCCCCCTATCCACAATGCCAGTAGTCCTATCAAAGAAGAAAGCAAAGTTGGTTAAACCTGACTTTTTCTTGACAAATCCATCCTGACTGTTCTTTATGACCCTCTTTTCCTCCAGGAGCTTACAAATTGACTTTAATAATTTTGCTTCAATATCTTTCCACATATTGAAGTTAAGCTGACTGGTCTACAGTTCCCTCATTCCTCCTTGTTCCTCTTTTTAAAGATATGTACTATGTTTGCCCTTCTCCACTCTTTTCGGATTTCTCCCTTTCTGTAGGAGTTCTCATAGATAATTGCTATCAGCTCCAAGATTGCTTCAGCTTGTTCCTTAAGTACACCAGGATTAATTTAATCAGGCCCTGTTGACATGAATAAATCTTTCTTATAAATATAATTTGACTATTTTATCTTGCATTTCTTCCCCTTGGTTGTCAATATTAACCATTTGAATATCTTCAATATCTGAATATAAAGGTCATTATTAGCCTTTTTAGTGAAGACTGAAGCAAAATTGGCATTAAGCACTTCAGCTTTCTTGATAGCATTAGTTATTAGTTTTCCTACTCCACTAAGTAGAGGACCTACACTGTACTTTGTCTTTCTCTTGTTCCTAATGTATTTAAAGAACCTCTTCTTATTGCCTCCATTTCCCTTTCTAGGGACATCATAATCCCTCTTCTGATCTTCCCATCTGTCTAGGTGCTTACTTTGCCCTCGTCACCACAATATTTGAGCACCTCAAATCATTAATGAATTTATCCTCAGCACCCCTGTGAGGAAGGAAAATGATGTCATTTTACAGGTGAGGAACTGAGGTACAGGAAAAGTTCAGTGAGTTGCACAAGGGAAGTCACGGGAAGCTTTTTGACTGAGTTGGGTACTAACCAGGAATTTTCTGACTTCCAGTCTGTCTTCTCTACTAAACCATCCTTCCAATTGTGAGTGTGAAGGAAAACTGTTCCACCTTCCATGGGAAGGCAACTCCATGATGTGCAGATTTCCAAGTCTATTATGCAGGAAATAATTCTCTCTAGTTACAGGAGCTCAATTTGACCCTAGCATAGTAAGGATATAGCTAGTTTTATTGATAGAACTGTTTGGAAACATAGTTAATGACTTCATTTTGTGTGCTATGTTCTAGCAAATACTTCAGTCTCAGTCTTCCTGAGCATTATTACTGGAGCTGGATGGAAAATGGGATGGCTCCCCCATCCTCCCCCCCCCGAAAACTTCAACACTTTGTCAAAAACCTCTGAAATATGGACACTAATTTTTTTTTTGTTTTCTGATGAAAAGTCAAATTTTTGAGGCAAGCAGATATTTTCATTTAGTTGCAGATTCAATTTCCAATAAAAAAAAAAAAAAACTTCAACAGAATTTGAGACATTGATGTACAATCAAAGTAGAAGGTGTAAGTGTGTATTTAAAACCCTACAATAAAAATATAATTTAAAAAAGGGGAACAAGTATTCCTATGAGTCCTCTGAACATTCTTCATGCCTTCAGTTATGATGTTTATATAAACTTAACTGTGTTCATTAGTAGTGAATCACCAAAATGTATGAAATAATTGCCAGTCAGGATTTTACAGTGTAATCCTACAAAAATTTTGATTTTTAAAATCACACTGATCTAAGCAGAGCCTTAATTTAGACTTTAATGGTGGATTTTCGTAAAGACTTTTACTTATGTCTGATATAGTTCAAAACATCTTTTACACATGGTTTTAACTAGCCTCTGTGTTGTATGTTTGATGTTAAGCTTATGTTTTGCCGATCAGTCTACATTTGCAATTGTTTACATGTTAAGGATCCAGAAGTTTGTGGTGCTAAGTAAATAACATATTGCAAGTTCTTTCACTGGCCAGTAATGGTTTTCCATTATTTCCTTTCTACCCAGTAATGAAGGGAAGGGGGAGGGGGGAGGAGTCTCAAAACAAAATAGTTTTCTCTTTTGTCATACTTTTTTGTTTGCTTGCAAAATAAACAAATAACTGTAGTTCTGTTTAGTCAAAAATAGCAGTGACCTTTCACATTGCTTCTTGGACAGGCCTTTTTCCCCCTTGTCGTTTTACACTGGTTTTACACCTGTGTAATTCTGTTAGCATTTGTGGAACAATTCCTGACTTGCCCTATTGTAATGAGAGGAGAATCAAGACTTAGAATCTAGCACACAGTCCTTCACCCTCCTGTGACAGTTTCAAAGGGATGTAGCCTTTATTTGACTGAGGCAGTGTTGTGAAGCCAGTGAGATCATACTTAAAAAAACCAATGGATTAGACTCTGGGCTGTATCTCCTGAGATGCATCTGTGAAGGTGCAAATGAGGGATCAGGGCTGGGGCAAAGATGGCTTTGACGTCTGGATTCTGGGCTGCCAAGGTAGCCAAAACAGCCACCAGCTGTTCTACCTTATGGCAATCCCATAGCTCCCTACTGGCTGCTCTTTAATCCAGAATCCCAATTGCTGTGAATGATGACTACACCTATTCAAACCCCCTTACTCAAGCCTGTAATGTCCCCATGCTAGGGTCTGGGGGCAGGGGGAGGTAAGGCCATTACATTGGTCTGATGCCCCTCCTGCACTCTGAGGGAATTTTTCCTCAGACAGCTGCTGTCTATTTTTATGGACCCCTTCTCTCCCCTGATCCCCTTGTGCCACTAGAATGGTCTACGGGGACTGGTACAGGGCCCGGAATTTAGAATCCTAGGGTTAGAAGGGACTGCAAGGGCCATCTAGTCTTGACAGGGGGTTAGATCCAGGATTTGTTTTGAGTCTAAATCATCCCAGAGAGAGCTATCCCACTTCCTTTGAAAAGCTCCCATGCAGGAGCTTCCATGACTTCCCTAGGCATTCTGTTCCATTGTCATACTGTTCTTAAACTTTTCCTGAAATTTAATCTAAATCTGCTAGGCTGTAGTTTGAACCCATTGCCTCTTCTCCAGCCCTCTGGCAAGAGAACAACTTTTCTCCATCTTTCTTTTTCTACGGCAGGCTTTCAAATATTTGAAAACCGCTATCCTGTGCTTTACTCCCCACACGCCACCTCCTCTTTTCCAAACTAAACATACACAGTTCCTTCAGCCTTTGCACATATGGCTTGCATTCCATCCCTTTGATCATCTCTGTCACTTGCCTCTGGATTCTTTCCAGTTTCTTCACATCTTTCTGTGTGTTGATGACCAAAATTGGACACAGTACTCCAACTGAGGCCTAACCAGTGCTGACTAAAGCAGTACGGTCACCTCCTGGGCCATGCCTCTGTTAACACAACCTAAAATTGCATTTGCTTTTTGGCAACAGCATTACACTGACTCACGTTTGAGGTTGTGATGCACCACAACTCCCTGATCCTTCTCAGCAGTGTTGCTGCCAAGCCAGTTATCCCCCATTCTGTATTTGTACATTTAGTTTTTCTTTCCTTTAGTGTAGCACCTTACATTTGTCTGTGTTGAATTTCATTTTGTTTGCCCAGTTCTTCAATTTATCAAGATCTTTTCTGAATTTTAGCTCTATTCTCCTAAGTGTTTGCAACACCTGCCCCAGCTTTGTATCATCTGCAAACATGGTCAGTATACTCTATTCTTACATCCAGCTCACTAATAAAGATGTTAAATAACACCAGACCCAGAACAGATCCTTGTGGAACCCCGCTCAAGACCTCCTTCCAATCTGACATCATTCCATTAATAGTTACTTGTTTTGTGGTTGCCTAACCAATTATGGGTAGTTCCACTGAACTCCCATTGCTCCAGTTTATTCATCAGAATATCATGTCAGACTGTTTTAAAGCCTTGATAAAGTTCAGGTATATTATGTCCACTGCATTTCCCCCATCCTCCAAACTAGTTACCCTGTCAAAGTAGTAAAACGAATGGTCTTGGCCTGATTTGTTCTTAGTAAATCCATGCTGTCTACTAATGATTACCTCTTCATCCTCCAGCTATTCACAAATGGAATGTTTTATACATTGCTCTAGCAGAATCCCAGATATTGAGGTCATGCCTGTTTATATTTCCCTCACACCACCCTTTCTGCCATTTTAAAGATGGGCACTATGGTAATCCTTCTCCAGTCTTCCAGGACCTCTCCAGTCATCTGTGAGTCGGTATATATTATTCAGCTAATTCCTTCAGCACCCTAATTTGAAGTCAGTGGGGCCTGATGCTGTTGAATTCATTCAAATTAGTCTGAAGATCTCTGATGTGTTCTTTACTTATCCTGATCTGTATCCCTTCCCTTTTATTGTCCAGGCTATGTTAACTTTGCTAGCCATCTGATTGTTATTTTTTTGAGAGAAGACTGAAGCAAAGTAGACCCTAAGCAGTTCGACTTTATCTTCAGTTACCAGCTTATTTTTCTCCAGGGATGGTGTGGACCCACTGATCAATGAACTTTCTTTTTTGTCTGACACATTTGGAAAACCCCTTCTTGTTATCTCTAACATTTCTTGCCAGCTGTAACTCCATTCTTTGCATTGGCTTTCCTGACATTGTGTCTCTCTCTCTCTCATGCTATTCCCATGTGTACTTCCTTGATGACATGCCCTTCCTTCCATTTCCTGTATATATCCCTTTTGGGGTAGCTAAACAGTTCCTTGTGCAACCACAATTGGCCTGTGGCTCTCCTCCTCCTCTTCCCTCTGCATAGGAATAGCTTGATGTTGAGCTTCTAATATTACATCATTTAGGAACTGCCAGCCCCTTTCGACTCTTTTTCTTCCTAACTGGCTTTTCCATAGGAACTTGTCTACTATTTCTCTGAGTTGACTGAAATCTGCCTTTCTGAAGTCCAGTGTCCTTGTTTTGCCATGCTCATGTTCTCCTTTATTAAGAATCTTGCATGCTATCAGATCATGATCACTTCCTCCCAACTGCCCGACCACCATCACATTCACAATGAATTCACCCCTGTTGGTCAGCACCAGATCCAGAATGGATGGCCCCCTAGTTGTTTCCTCAGTCCCCGACACATATATTAAAATCCCTACTAATACTACTTCCGTGTGTTAGCTAATAGAATGCTTCATCCACTTCCTCTTGATTGGTGGTCTATAATAGACCCCCCCTCTATAATATCACTATTATTCTTTTCTCTTTTTATCCTCCCCAGAGACACTCAGTAGGTCTGCCAGTCACTTCCTCTTGGACCTTGGAACAAAAGTATACATTCTTTATGTACAGTGCAATGCCTCCTCCTTTTTCCCCCATACCTATCCCTCTGGAACAAGCTATATCCTTCAATGCTAGTACTCCTGTAGAGAGATGCTTATAGAAGATTGTGATTTAGAGACACTCCCTAGAATGGAAGAGTGTTGTGTAAATTGGGAGATGTGCCCTACGTATGATCTAACATGGCTGTTCCCAGGTGTACACCTGGGAATCACTCCTCTCTGTGGTGTTAAAGTTCTATTCCTTACTCATTCAATAGTGTGGTCTTTAATGAACCCTCAAGATTGGAATATAACAATTATGGGAGTTGTCCCACCAATGTTCTGTGATGCCAATTGTCATAATTTTTTTCATATGCCATGACTTCCAGTTCATCCTGCTTGTTTCCCATGCTCCTTGCATTGGTATTCAGGCATGAAACAGACTGCCCTTTTACTTTTCTTTGCTTTTCTGCCTCTTTAATGCAGTTTCTAGTGGTTTTTAGTCCCTTCTCCACAACTTATTCTGTCCTTTTGACTTCATTACTTGGACCTTAGAGGCATATTGGCCAGATTTTTGTCATCATCCCCTGTAAGACCTAGTTTAAAGCTCTCATCAGGTTAGCCAGATATCCAAAGATGCTTTTCCCAGTATTTGACAGATGGAGTCTACCTGAGCACAGTAATCCTCTTTCCTGGAACATCAGCTCATTTGTTGAAGCCAAAATTCTCATTCACACCACCCGCGTAGCCACTCATTTACTTCCATGATTTGATGGCCCCTCCCCATACCCTTTCCTTGAACAGGGAGGCTGGACACCACTTCTGCCCCAGACTTTCTTCCTTTTCCCCAGAGCTACATAGCCTGCATTGATCTGCTCAGGCTGATTCTTGACAGTATCCTTGGCAGCTCACTATTCTTTGAATTAATTTCCTAGTGTGTTTTGGGTTTTTTCTCTCCTGTCCACTCTCCCAGTGCAAAGAGGTGAAGGTGGTATGTGAGATGTAAGGCATGAAGTGCCCAAAGGGTGTTTTGGGTATGGGTTTGGGTCTGGTCACAGTTTGGGCAGGAGCTGGACTGATTTTTTGTTTGAACTATTGGTATTTAGAGATTTTTGCTTTTTGCTAAAGTGCTAGACTTAACTAGCAGGAGACACTCTTCTAGAATAGTCAAGGTAAGACTTTAGAGGAACTCCATGCAACAACTCTCTTCTACGGAATGTCACTCTACAAGCATTACTTCATCAGAACTCTCACTAGCTAAGTTTACCCTGAGGATGGACATTGTTACTTAGCAACTACCAGGAGTGCTACACCCTTTTTGGTGAACATGCAGCCCTGTGAAACTCAGACATGGGCTTGCCATCTGGCATATCAGATGTTTTAAAATATGAATTTAAGACCTCCTAAGGATGGAATAAGACTTCACTGGAGCTGGTTCTCTGATCTGTCTTTGAAATCAACCTCACTATTTTCTTAAGGGGCCAGAACTGCCATCACTAACTGGAGATTTTCCTTTTATTTTGTTTTACAAGTTCATCTGTTTTTCAGCTTTTAAGATTCTCTCTCACTCTCTGGCCGACCAACAGAAGTTGGATGAAGTCATCTCGGTAGATCCATATTTACTCTAAGGCTAACCAGGCTCAGTTGACTTTAGTTTACCACATATCCCAAAGGTAGAGACCTTGATATTTTTCCCCTCTGTCCCAAGAGCTACAAACACCAATTTTAATGACGCAGAAAGTCCTCTTGGCTGCATTTTTTTCCTTATTAGTTAAACTCCACTTCCCCGCATGAAAGGAAATACTTTGTTTATGAATTCTTTGGTCTCGGAGCTGTGTTTGTTGGGTTGCAGTGCTATGACGTGATTGTCATGACATGCCTTCATAACAGCTTGATGTGCCATTTCATCCAGTCTTTTTTGTATATGATCTAAAACCTACATGCTAGATCAGATGAGGATGCTCTTTGGGTCAGAGGCCTTGCTTTCTTGTATCCATGTCTTGAAAGTCTATGCACAATAAAAGTGCTATTATAAATACACTACAGTAATTTTACCATTTTGATGTGGAATAGGCACTGCAACTATGAATGTGACTTAAAGCTAGAGAAGCAAATAGAGGAAAAGAATAGTACAGGGTAAAGACAGATGGCTGTACCTGCCTGGGATACATGGCTTTCTTCCAAACCCAAATATTATTTAGTAATGGAGGAGTCTCAAATCTTTGAATTTAAGTTACTTCCATCTCCTTAATCTGCAAATATCTGGAACCCAGTCCCAACAGTTATTCCCAAACATGTTTCTGAAAATGTCCATTGGTTTGCACAGGGTTGTAAATAGCACCAGCCCAGTTTCTGAGGATGCTGGAATTTCTAGACCTGTTTGTGTCCTCACAAAACATCTGAGGTAGAGAAATATTATTATCCCCATCTGTAAAACTAAGGCACAAATCCACAAAGGTTCTTGAGTGTTGCAACACCTAACATTTTTATTTTGAGGTGTCTTTGAAAAATCACTGGAATCCACAAGCCTATGTTTAGGCATTTGGCCTCCCTATACAGTTCACGAGGAGAGAGAGGCATCTAAGAATGTGTGCTGGGGTGTTCATCCCCCACCAGCCCTGAAGGAGTTAAAAAGGCTCAAAAGGGCCAATTAACCTTATAGGCTGCACCTGGGGGAGAGTCCAGCTTGATAAAGTTAATTGATGATGAAGCCCAGCTGGACAGGGACAGGCTGAGCTTGTATAAAGCAGGGAAGTTGAGAGCAAAAGGGGGCTTGAGGGAGTCTGCAGTTGCTCTCTTGATACAAAGGTGGGTAAGAGGACTCCTGGGGGTGGAGGGCAAAAGACCTGTGATCCAGTCCCTGATGGAAAGGAGTTTACCCAGAGGGACTTGTGAGGAAGAGAGCCTATGGAAGGCATACTAGGAAGAAATGCAGGGAATGGGCACCAAGAGTTGCTGTAGACCTTGGCTGCTGATTATAGGGTCCCTGAGCTGGGACCAGGAGTAGCAGATAGCCCTGGGTTCCCCATCCAGCTACTGGGAAGTGGTGTAGGATTGATGAAGGTGGCATCTGGATAGTTAGTGTGGTGAGATGTCAATATCCCAGAAAGGGAGCACTACAGTGACCTGGCTAGAGGACAGAGTCATGAAAGGGGAGTAAGCTGAGTCCAGAGAGAGATGATGGGCAAGCACCTGAACGAGGTAGAATTGAGAGCTGATTTCTCACCCCGCCCCCAGATAAACTACAAGGCAGTGCTCCAGTGGTGAGAAGTAACCACTATCACAGAACGTGGTCCACAAATGCCAGACTGCAAGGTGGGGAGCAGTCGGAGAGAAGGTTTAGGCAAAGGAAGAGGTGTAGCTTATCCGTCTCACAGAGACAGACAACGAAGCATGGGCTGCAGGGAGCCACCTATCTTTGCTTGTGATCTATAGCTGGCAACCTCTCTGCTGGAGTCCAGGTGGCTTAGGCACCTAAGGTGGTGGTGTAAGGAATGCTGGAGGAGAAATAGGTGGTGAGGAGGATGATGGCAGCAACTTCCTTAAGCCTCTATCCCAGTGGTTAGAGCACTTATCCAGGATGTAAGAGACCTTATTCAAGTCCCTCCCCAGAGATGTGATAAGGAGAGGATTTGGACAGGGGTTTCCCACCTCTCAGGAGAGTGCCCTAACCACTCAGCTATGGGATATTCTGATGTTTGGGGGTAGGAAGGAGTGTCTCAACATCTCCTGTTGAGTCTGTTTGTCTCTGTAGACATAATTGTGTCCATAGTGATTCTATAGATAGTGGGTAGGGTACTCACTGGAAGGTGGGAGGCCCAGGTGTGACACTGTGATGGATGGGTGACCATTTGTAATATTAATACCAATAGTATGAAATTGCAATGAATCTTGTAAGATATGCCAGGTATCAATGGAAAAAAAATTTGGTTTGCTAAATATAAGCTTATGTATATGTATGTATCATCTTTGTATCCTAACTTATGCATGTGTGATCTATCTGTATCAAACTTGTGCTGTGTGGGTAGCACCCGCAGACAGGTTAATATCAGCACTGTCCAGCCTGCTTGATGGCCTGTCAAGGACAATCAGCTACGCAATGAATGCAGGAAGAGAAGCCAGGGACTAGACTATGAGTCAGCAGGGCCTGTAGGGACATGCCTATGAACAAAGGACTTAAAGAGCTTCTCTATGCCCATGTGCTTGGAGGTTGTGTTTGGGACAAGCCAAGTGACAAAGGATATAAAAGGAAATTTCAACATCTCCATCACATCTTCAATCCTGCTTCTCACTTCTGGAGTAACTTCTCTACAATCTGATGCTTTGAACAAAGGACTGCAACCCATCCAAGTTTTGGATATGCTCTAGAGGAACTTTGCAAGCCAGCAAACTCACTAATGCTGCTAAGAAACTAATATATGGTCTTTGAAGTCATTGTATGTATTTGATTGCTTTGACCATTTAACATGTCTTTTTCTCCATTCTTTCTAATGAACCTTTAGTTTTAGATACTTTGGGTAAGATCCCAACTAATATTAATCTGGTACTGTGGCTGGTCTTTGAGGGAGCAGCAGAATGTTTGTAAAGTGAATAGTTTTAAATAACGGATCACTTTATTGGTCCTAGTTGCTGAGTGGGAGCCAGAGATGGAAGTACAATAAAGGGCTGTGTGATCGCTTTTTTAGCTTCTTTATAACCGGTGTATAGTAGCAGGAGCAAAGTTTGTGATTAGTTAGATTCACCAACCTATAGTGTTATCCACCAGTTTGGGAGAATCTGCTCTCCTTCTTGCAGCCTGCCCTGCCCTTGGAGTTTTCAGTCTGGGCTACTCTAGGCACCTCAAGTCCCACTAGGGTTTATGGCTCCTACAGGCGAGACTCAAACACCCACATCCGAATATCCTATAGTAAAGTTGTTGCGGTGTTCACCTGAGAGATAAGGCCCCCCTGTTCAGATCTCTTTTCCTCAGCAGGCAGAGGGGGGAATTGGGATGTGGGAGACCACATTCCCAGTAAATATCCTAACCACTTGGTCAAAGGCTATGAGAGGCATCCACCTCACTTTGTGCAGAGTGGTGTGCTCTGAGCAGGGCCTACCACATTGCCAGCCTTTCTTTTACTGGTTTGAGGTTCACGCTGGGGCTGAGGCATCAGACAGGCATCCTGATGCCTGCCTACACTTCATATACAAAATTCGTGACCACCTCGGCAGGATAACACGGGGTCTTATTTTAGAAAACGTTGTGTTGGGAAGGCTGAGTTAGCCTTGTCAGAGGCAATAACACACAATAACACAGTGCAATGACATGAGACCCTGTGATCAACCTGTCATTAATGGAAAATCTTTTCTTTCCCCCTTCATCTAGCTGGCCATGTGGCAGAATGAAGTATGGTTCAATAAAAGTCTTCTCTGTATAGTGGTGTATATACACACTATTAATGCACATTTTCCTCTTGCATACATATTGCATGTAATGAATACATATAAATAGTAGTGCTGGCTGAAATTTTTAAATTATTTTTCCATGGAAAATTGTTTTTGATTGCAAGGCCTGTGACCTGAAGTGCTAGAAGGAAGGGAGCTCTCTGCTACCATCTATTGGTGAACAGAGGAAAGCGTGGCCAAGAGCTGCTTCATAAGCTTCTTATCCAGAATTAAAGATAAAAGAAGCTCACAACTGTGACTGCATAGCTCATGGCAGATGATCAAAAACAGGGCAGACACCCTGTTTATAGAATAAACTGCTGGTATATTCTATAATTACAGTTCACCAAATCCTGAATCATTATAACGTTCTTACTACGTCGTCCCAGACTTTAGGCTCTCTGATTTATCTTGCCAACCCCACAAGCTGGACTTAGTAATAAATGGTCATTTTCACTAAATATTCAGGTTGTTTCCAGTCCCAAGAGATTAGTCACTTACCCCAGGTCAGTTGGTATTGTAGATTAGTGGTTCCCAACATTTTTGAGTGAAAGCCCCACTAGTTACACAGTAAAACACATCCCCCCCGACCCATGCCTCACCAGCCATAAACAAACACATGTAATAACACTAAATTACATTAATAATAAATTACTTTTACCTGAGAAAGAAGCTAAGGCTTCCATGGGGCAGCTGCCACTGTATATGCCATGTGGCCCAGCCTCTTCCTGTCACTCATGGATTGAGGGTAAGGGAGGTGGGCCCTGGAAGGTTGGCCGAGGCTGCTTCAGGCTCCCACCAGCATGGGGCTGCTCCTCTCTGGCCAGGCGCCTGGCTGGTGCAGGTACAGGGGGGCTGCTTCTTCACTCCTGCTGGCATGGAGCTTGGGGTGGGGGGGAGTGGGAGGGTTGTGACTGGCCAGCATGGAGCTTGGGGTGGCTGCTCCTCTGCTCTGGCTGGCATGGAGGTTGAGGCTGCTGCGTCCAGTGCAGAGCTCGGGTGGCTAAATTACCCCAATGTTACTGAAGCCTCATGGACCTCCTGTAATCTTTGGTGCAGCCCTCCCTCCCCCCCGAGATGGTCCTGCAGCCCAGGTTGGAAACCGTTGCTCTAGATCTTACACCAAAGCCAATGCTTGTAGCCAGTTCTGTAATCAACTATCTAAAGGTTTCTTAAGAAGGAAAAAAATGTTATTTAGAGATTCAAACATTCAAATGCATACAAATGGGTTAGAATCTAAAGAATGACAGAGTTGTAGTGATATGTCAATTCAAAATGCCTTTCTGGGCAAACCCAGTTGACCCTGCTTTAGTTTAATGTTTCTGGCCCTGTGAGAGTTCAAACAACAAAGAGATGAAAAATTCTCTTGTGACTCTGTTTTGTGTTTTAAATTTAGTCTTCCAATCTGAGATGAGCTTCCTTGCATGTAGGTAGCACCCTTGTGAGGTGTAATAGGGCCTCTCATCAATCCTTTGTATTGTGATGTTTCTTAAGGGCCTGTTTAATCTTGGTAGGCCTTCTTCATAGATGGGATGATTCCCATGCCTGGGTTCACAAGTTCAGAGCAAACACTTTTAAAGTTATAAAGCAAAACTTGCATATTTCTTTATAGCAGGGAATACAGATACTACATGTGAGAATAATGTATGCAGCAACTTACAAGTATTTCATAGTCTAAATACATAAAGATCTATTTTGAACAAAACTAACAAGTGAGTTTGTTTGGTTTCTAGTTATGAGTTTTTCAGTTTTTAGCTAACTTAGCCTTGTTCTTAGCCTTGGCCAGAGCTAGCAGTTGGCTTACCAGCATCATAGGGGATTCCAAAACCTACCTTGGAATCCTATTTCAGAATTTAACTACTTTTATAGTTAGAAAGTTTTTCATTATATCTAACCGAAATCTCCCTTCTTGTGGATTAAGCACGTTATTTCTTGTCCCACCTTCAGTGGACATAGAGAACAGGTGATCACCATCCTCTTTATAACAGCCCTTAACATCTTTGAAGTCTAACTCAGGTCCCCCTATCAGTGTTGGATGAAAATAAGATTTTTTTGTAACTTAATACACAACACTATCCATGTAAACATTAAAATAAGAAAAGAACTGTGGTTCTGGCATACGCCAAAATGAGGAAGGAAATAAGATTGGATACACAAGTTGGCTGTGTATCCAAAATAAATGAATTGTATTACTGTGTGAGTGTGGCACCTCCCAGTGGCGTACTGAGTTGCCTAAACACCATGATGAAATTCACAGCAAGGCTTTGCATGCCTAAGTGCCTAAATCCAAAATTTGATCCTCTCAACCCCTCACTCAGCTGATGTTTAAGCTGATAAGTGCCTAGGGACTTTAGGTACATACGTTTCCACCAGTAAAGTCCCCAATGGTGCCTAAATTTCAGCCACCTCAGACCTGAGACACACTATTTAGCTCATGCTTGAGCTCTAGCAGGATTCTCAGACCAAGCATCACCTCGCTGGTCTGATAGGTGTGCTCAGAGCTTGTTTATCAGATCACGCCTTGCACAAAGTGGTGATGGTCCCTTTACTCTATAGGCCAGGAGTTCTGGTGTTGGAGGTGGAAGACCATCAAGTCCTGCTCTGCACTACAGTGTTCTCAGTATCTGCTGTTGAAGCAGTTCCACTTCTTAAATAAAATATTCACTAGAGCAAGGACTGGAACCTACACAGTCCTCCTACAGATCTACAGAGTAATTCTCATCTTCTCTTGCTCTTTCAGGCCTGATGACCATTCAAATAGTTTATACAAAGTGGAACAGCTTCAATAAGAGAGATTGAGTGTTTTGCCCTTGAAATACCATATAGCCCAGTGGTTAGCACACTCAGCTGGGTAGTAGATGATGTAGGTTCAACCCCTTGCTCCCCATCAGGCAGATGGGGTTTCCGACATCCTGCATGAGTGCTCTAACCAGTGGGATGTAAGAAAGGTGGCACCTTTTCTTGTGGGAAACGATTGTCCTGGCTTAGGCACCTAACTCCAGCAGCAGGTTCAGAGCCATGGGTCCCAATTGGAGGAAGGAGCTCTAAGCCTCTCTACTTGGCATTTCCTATTGGTTAGCTTAAGTGGTTTCTTTAAATGCCATTCTTAAACTCTCCCCAAGCATTGTATGGGGATCCTCAGTGCCTAACTCAGTGATGTGGATTCCACTAGGTGATGGGGCACTTAAAAGATAGACGTTGCAATATTGCATCTAAATTCCCTTTGCAGATCTAGTCTTATATCTCCAGCTCAAAGGAAAGAGCACTGTTCCCGAGTGTCACAGGGATGAAATGCTTGAGATGCACAGGACTGGAGAGAAGAAAATCTTGCATTGTAAAACCTGGGAGTCACCAAAATGATACCCCGTTATGTGATGTGTTCATTGCTCTTAAACAATAACTTGATATCTAATATCTAGGGCTGCTTTGGAGTTACTTTTTGTAGTAATATGCTAAGTTAGGACAGTAGTTAGTATACAGTTCGTTTAAAGACATTTTTATTTAATACTTAAAAAAAATTTTCTGTAGTGAGAAATAAAAGCAGATTTAATAAGAACTAGAGTTTGATGCAGAGACTTACAGTAAATTGTAGATAATTTCTGTTGTGCCCCATGAAAAGAAAGAAATTGATCTCTGGCATCAACCTGCTGAGCGAGGTGCAGGGTAACTGCTCAGGTACCAAGTCAAGTGCTACAGAGGTTAGAATCTCTAACCTTAATTGGTACCAACAATGTGCTAGAACTGACTAGTGTGGCCACAAAAAGAACTGAATTATCTTAAGGTAGCATTGATCTACTAGTAAACTTCAGAGGAAAAGTAATTATTTCCTTATTCCTCAGTAAGTACTCCATGTGCATAAAAAAGATCATGTACAACCCTAATTTAGTTCTACTAGTTCTTGCTAGGGCCTGCTTTGTACTTCAGAGATGCCAATGGGAATCATCAGTATAGCTTCTTATGGGTTTTTTAAAATTATTTTTAAGTGAACTAGAGCACATGTGCTGTGCAATTTATGAATAGAGGAAAAAATCTAACAGATACTGAGCAGAAGAACTGCAAAGGGAACTTTAAGGCACTGTTTAACAGACACTAAGGCTCACCCCCTGAGTGACTCTTATTTGTATTCAGACATTATTAGCATTCTGTGTTTGGGGATGAGGGAAGATTCTGGACGGTGATGTACATCGCCCAGCACCTGATGAACATTTTGCCCTTCTCTTTGAGATACAAGAGGCAGCCCCCAGTAGCTTGGCAACTTAAACAACTAACTCTTTTCTAACATTGCTGCTTATAGATACATATCACGCTTATATGTCCTGGCTTTTAATTTTATATATTAAATAATTTAGCTCAGGTCAGTATATATAATGACAACTTTCTTTTTTGACCACATGAGTCCTGCTGTTCCTGCCCCATAATTTCATAAGTGTCCTCCATCTCTAGCTACATGTAACAATTATGTCATTGTACATAGGAAGAAAAAGTATATCAATCACACAATGACTTTTTTTTTTTGTTAAGACAGGCAGGGCAGCTGAAATATTTTTGTCTTTGTGGTGAAGAAATAAGTTGTGTACATCTTTGTGACAGAGTGCAGGGGTCTTTCTCCAGAAATACCAAACGGGAACTAACTTACCACACAACAAATGGTAGTGAGGCAGAGTTCCGAACTGATTGCCTCATCAAAGATCAGAGCTAAAACAGGGCCACTTAATGGAGGCTTCCCAGGATAGTCAGACAGGCATGGTCCACAAACATGCTCATCTTATTTGCTCACACATGCACACACTCACCAAGTGTGTATGCCTAAGTACATATGTGTGTAAGTCAGGATGTGTGTGCACAAATCCCTTGCATGCAAGTCACGTGCACACACTTAAAAAAAATGTGGCTCACTGAGAGCCAGGACAGAAGCTAGCAAATCTCAAGCTTAGCAAGGAACCTGAAAAAGGCAAACTTCCAAATCAGGTTGGCAAAACTGGGGTGGACTTTTTAGCCTGGACTAGGCCACTTTTCCAGTTATTTAAAACTTTTATTGGAAACAGCTTTAAGCCTTTGGACAATAAAGCCCATTGAGAAAGTTTTCCCCATACACAACCCAATTGTTGGGCTATGCTTAAAAACTCTTCCAGTTTATACTCATACATAAAATAATAGAGAGGAATTAGAATGTCTTACCAAGTTATAAATTAATCTTGAGGCAGAACAAGTTCTTGCAAATCATCTGAACTATGCGATGCCGGTCTTTAAATCATGATATGATATATCAATTCTACTTATGTGCAATTTGTTGTTATGTCAGTGTTAAACAGCTCTCCAGGATGTTAGACTGGAAATCTAAATTACTAGCAACTATAAATTACAGAACTAGAAAACCAAGCTGGAATAAGACAGACATATCTACAAAGTTCAGCATTGCTTCCAAGGCTACAAATGAGCACTGTAATCACTATAGAACAACACCAGGCTGCTGACTTTACAATTGAATTTTTACCCCATTCCTCATTTAAATCAGCTTTTGTCAACCTGATCCCCCAAGTATCTGTGGGTTATCGCTTTCTGTTGACATCAATGGGCACGGCCCCCAGAGGGGAATGGGGTAAAATGGGCAGTTTGCCTCAGCCCCCTGTTTGAGAAAGATCCCAAAATGATAGAGGGGCAGCCAGGCCAAATTTGAGTAAGAGGCATTTTGACCTGGCCACAGGGTGGCAGTGCCACTCAGGTTTGGCACCCACCATCAATAGTGTGAGGAATGCCTTGTCTGCCCCAGCTGGGCTCAGATACCACAATTGCTGCTGCTGATGGCATTACTGCACCAGGCCTGAGGTGAAATGCCAGGCCAAGAATCCAGTGGTAGATGCAGGGTCAGGGCCTGAGAATTCTGCTCCGCACAGCAGTGGAAATGGACTTGGAGAGGTGGGACTGGAAGCAAACTCTGGTTTTCTTGCAAGCCTGCATTCTTGCAAGGAAGGCGGTCACCCCACAGGCTGGGGTCCTTCTCTGCCCTCCCTCTCCCCCCAGCACAACCTCCTCATCCTCTTCTTAAACTCTTTTGTCTCCATGTTAATGTTTTTTTGTAAATGTGGGTGGGCCTCAGTTTCAGATTTTGTCCCAGATCCCCAAAAACCTCTGCACAGCTCTGTCAATGGAAGCTGAGAGAACTCAGCAACTTGAAGGAGGTCCTCAGCTCCTGGAAGGATCAGATCTTTGATTTGATTCTATTAATAGAAAGAGGTACATGTACAAGCTTGACTGCCATTAAGGCAAGATTCTCGTAACGTGTCAGGAGTGTCATGTGGAGCTGCCTCATGCAGTGGTAGCAGTTTTCCTCAGTGTGATGGAGGGCAAGAAGTTTCTCTCCTCTCCATTTTCACAAGGAGGCAGCTTTTTTCATGAGTTTTTGTTCCGTGTAGGGTATGCTTTGCATACCTGTAACCTCTCAATTAATGTTATTTATGTTTCAATAAACTGCTATGTTACTTTTCCAGATGTCCTAATCCTTCATGTAAATGAATTTATTAAACCCAGCCACTAGACTCAATGAATCCTGCCAGATCCAGTGTGTCTGGGCCCACATACTATGTAGACAAAGCTTTATTTGCATAAACTTGTTCTGTAAGTGTAATCTTATGTATCATCTGCAGAGTTAAAGTTTCACTAATGTAAATCCCTGACAAATCAAGCACAGATGTAGCTCTTTGCCCTCAGGACTTAGCTTGTCAATTGACTGCTCTCCCTTGTATCTTTTTCCCCCTAACATTTTTCAATACTAGTAGTCGTTTAAAACTGTTTATGTAGATACTTTGCAGGTACTGAACATTAGTCATGTAGGCCTTTTCCTTTTGATCATGCTGCCTGACAAAATAGGGTTGGCATGTAATTCTGGGTGTCTGGTTATACCACCTGGAAAAATTTGCTCTGCCAGTCAAGAGATGCCAGACAGATTGTTTCAGTTTGCTGGGCGATCCTTTAGATAAGAAGGAGTCAAGCTCAATAAATGGTTAACCTAAACTGTCAAATTCCATACCACAGCCAAGGAAAATTCAGTCTTAGGGCAGTAAGTGGTATAACTCCCTAAAACCATGTGGCAGGGGGTTGAGGAGGATGGCTTAGTGAGGAGATGATTCCTGTGTTGCATGTTCTGCTGTCTGTGAGAAATTAAATGCTCTTCCAAATGTAAAACCAGTAGGAATTCTTTTTTAAAAAACTGCCAGCTCTTGAATCATTTATGAAGGGGAGAAAAACGTTACTTTTGAATTTGGAGGGTGTTAGCGTTCTTTGGGTTTGTTTCTGGTTACTTTAAGGTCTAAATATGCTTCCTCTGCTGGTACCCAATTGCTATTTATTTGGCTTTAGTCTTTGATCTCCCTTACGCTGGCACATCATAAAAAACATATTCCTGTTTGAATTCTATATTATGCAGTTAGTTTCTGCTTGGTATGTTCACCAGGCTGGCTGTACCTACAGAATAAGACTCTCTTTGTTTTTGATAGACTCCAGGTGTTTATTGGTGTAACTGACTAATGGATTTGACCACAAAATATGCATGCAAGAAGCAAGCTGAAAAACTAATGGTAAAACTACTGGTCTGATAACTTGAAGCTGTGCTGTACAGTAACATCTCTCTCCCCCCCCCACCCACCCACCCACACACACACGCATAGTGAGTTCTGTAAAACAAGGATTGGCATACTGAATTTCACTTCTGAGTAGAGTTAGGCAAAACCATCTGTTTTTGGAACCAAAATCTGAACTTTACATGAGCTTCTGTAAACTTAGCCAAAGATTTTTTTTTTTTTTGGTGGTTTGAAAATGGCATCAATCCTCCCACCCCAGGAAATACATTGCAAATATTTATACATTTGACTAGGTGAAAAATTTGCCATTTAAATAAAGAAATCTTGTGTTTTACGCACCAAAATCATCTTTCATATGGTTGGAAAACAGAAGAATTTGATGTAAAACTAAGTACTTAACTGCCAGTGAAAGCCTCTTCTATATGTTTCGCTAACAATGGAAAGTTTTTCATGCCCTTCTCTTCTTTTGCTTATGATTTCATTGATACTATAGGTTAAACAGTCGATATTGTAGAATGTAAAACAAATTGAAATAATTGCTTTTAAAAAACACAAACCTTTTACCAGGAACAAAACAAATGTCTCACCCGTCTTCCATTCTGAAGCTACTGAAGTTCTTACTAATTGTAATAAAAAAGTAGAGATTGGAGAAGACTGGTTGGATTAGTTGACTGGTAATGAGCTAGAAAACCTTTCACCTCCAGTTCACTGATTCACACATGGACCCTATTGCTAATGACTCCAAGTTGCTACTATATAATGGCTATAGCATAGAATTCTTGAAACAGGTTGTGATCATGACCCTAGGAGTTAGCCTTTCACCAGCCACTAAATTCATCTGGGAGCACAGAATTTAGAGATGAAAAATACATGCTAACATATATGAACACTAACTTCATAAATTAAGTCAGATTGGTATTAATATTATAATGCTTCACTGCTATGAGAACAGCCATACTGAGTCAGACCGATGGTTCATCTAGCCCAGTATCCTGTCTCTGACAGTGACAAATACCAGATGATTCAGAGGGAATGAACAGAATAAGGCAATTTTGAGTGATCCATCCCATGTCATCCAGTCCCAGCTTCTGGTAGTTGGAGATTTATGGACAGCTGGAGCATGGGATTGCACTCCTGATCATCGTTGGGTAATGTAGCCATGTCAGTCTCAGGATATTAGAGATACAAGGTGAATGAGGTAATATCTTTTTTGGACCAACTTTTGTTGGTGAGAGAGACAAGCGTTTGAGCTTACACAGAACTCTTCTTCAGACCTCAAAAGCTTGTCTCTTATATGATCTCAATAATGATCTCAATAATGGAGTAACACAGACTCATTAAACTTTACATATATGAAAACTCATAGAGGCTACATTTTAAGAAACTGAGTTGTGAATAAGCTAAGTTATTATGACAGTTGTAACTAATTGTTGTGGTTATATTGAGGAATAGGACTATGTCAATAGTTCAGGTCAATAATAAATGGTTCCACTGAGATATCAAAGGTAACTCAGCCAGTCATTACCCTTTCTCACCAACTAATTTTCATACCTCAGTTCTACTGGTTATGTATTTCTGTATCTCAGCAAGTTTGAATTTCTTTTAAGTTTAACCTTAACACTGCATTTACTAGGTTTGTAATCCTTGTTTTGGGATAAGTACAACATTCTTATCATACTGGTTACCCTTAAATTACTGACATGTATTTTCAATCTTAACTTTAAGCCTTTAATGTAGGTTTTTTGTTTTTGTCTGGGAATCATAAAATAGACTATTGGAGAAGCACTTTGAAGACAGATCTTTCACCTTCAGAGCCAAATTCAGCTCCCCTACAGATGTAGACTTTTAAGTGTTGATGTGAGGCTGCTTTGGTTCCTGGCTGCTGCAGATATGTTGTTATTCACGAACAACACTAATTGAGCCTCTGTTTTAGGAGACTAACTCTGGCTCAAATTGGAACAGTGACCTTTCTTTTGAGCATGTGACTAGCTCCAACAGCTGGATCTATCAGAAGCAAATGTGTGGGTCAAACCCATGCTCTTACTGTTGTGTTCTATTTTCTATGCAGCTTTGGTCCTTGACTATATTATACAGTCATGTTGAGAATAAAATCAAATTGTTTCCTCTCTCTTCATTTTGTTTGCACTGTGGTCTTTAGGATTTTCAGTGCTTCACGCTATCTTGTCAGGCAACCATTTTCTGCTATAGAAAGGACTGTTGTGAACTGTATCTCAGTCCTGTACTCAGAACCTGAGCCAGGTCCCTACACCATTTACTTCAATGGGAACTGGATCAGATCCTTAGCTCTCAATTCAGCAGAACCCTGAAACACATGCTTAAACCCAGCTCTATTCAACATAGTACTTAAGCATGTGCTTATACACCCCTGACTTCCTATATGTGTAATTAAAGATGCGGGTGGGGTCAACACAATGAAACTTAAGAGAAGAAAAAGAAGCTTGGGGGAATAGGTTATTGATAGGAATCTCTGGGTGAGTATGGGAGAAATAAATATAAAATAACTGAGGAAGTATCTAGGTCATGTCTTTTGGGCTGGTTTCCAGAATCTCTTCTGGTCAGATTTACTTGATCAAAATACTAAATCCACTGCTAAACTCTCCCTAATTCTCCCCCACCACCACCTAGAACTACTCCATCACCTAGTGCTTTTGCCAGCATAGCTATGTTGTTTAGGGGAGTGATTTTTTTTTTCACACTCCTAACCAACATAGATATGCTGGTACTACTTTTAAGTGGTCTTAGAAAAATAAGTGGCCTCCCTAGCAGGGATTACTTAATACCATGGGAACCAAAGCAAAAGAAACATCCTCCAGATTGTTTAATACCAGTAAGTGTTTTATGCTTGATCTCTGACAGGCTTAGTTCCAGGAAAAATAGCAGTCTGTCCCTCGTTCTTGATATCCTTAAGAGTTCTAGGTATGTGGAAAATGGGATACCTATCTTGGGGTCAGAATGGGATATAAAAATACTTCCAGATCATCTTTGCTATTAGATTTCTAAGTTGTTATCCCAAATACCCGTTCAGTATATGTAGCTAGATTCTTCTTGAATAGTAATGGCCAAACTTGCAAGTATTCAGAGAGGGCCACAACTGGTTGGGATCAAAGATAAGATTAACCGGCTCCATGATGAAAAAGGTGATACATGATTATTGCCATAAAATGAAACACTATTTAGGAGTATTATCTCAGGACAACAAACTCCAATTTGGTGACGCTGCACTCAGGATACAGTTAACTAGCATCTTCTGAGAGCTCTGGTAGTAATGTACAATATGTGCTCCACTTTCAACTCCACTTAGTTGATCTGTGTTTTCAGAGCAGTTTGGTAGTTATCAAGGAAGTTGCAGGCTGGGATTGTCAAAGACACCTAAAGGAGTTAGCCGCTCAACTCCTAATGACATTCACTTCTCTTAGGCTACTCAGAAAATCACTCCAGTAGTCACCTAACTCCCCTTGGCACTTTCGAAAGGTGCTTTTGAAAATGGGACTTTTGTGCTCTTGAAAATTTGTACCTACAATGCCTTACTGAACTCCCAGCTCACAGGGGAAGCCACAAAACTTGGGACTGGTGGGAGGTATGGTAAAAGTCTGGGTGCTCAGATCTTAGGATGAAAAAGGTGAAAGGGTGTGACTATTGTACAGAAATACAACAATTTCAAGGATCAAGCAGCACAGACTGGGAGCCTGGGTATCTGGCTAGACTGAAGTGTGACTTAGTGGACTGACTCCTTCATTTTTGTCAATTTTTATGCAAGACAAAAGGATGTGGGCCCCTTGTTTGTAAGAGGTAGATGCCTGTGTGGTGACGGAAAAATAATAAACACCCAAGCTTTTTTTAGAGAGAGAGAGACAAAGAAATCATTGACTCATCCCGAGACAAACCCTTTTACCCACACTGACTACCCACAGCATGGTTGCTGTCAGCTGCTTCTGTCCCACCCTTTCTCAGCAGGAATTACTCTAGCCTACAGTATCAAAGGGAGCTGGGGAAGGAATGTCAATACTCATTTCCCACTGCATTCCTTGCTGCTAGAAAGAAACAAGCTCAGACAAGCCCTGGTCTCTTGAACCTTTGACAAAACCTCTTCCTTGAGGGTCACCTTAGAGTAAAGCAAGGGTCCACTGAATGGGGTAACATCAAGACAGTGTTTGTTTAAAAAATGAATGGAAAGCAATATTTACCTTTGAGCCTGTTTTGGTGAAAGCCTGGCATACGACATATGTTTGTATTCCTAAGAGTTGAATTGGAACAAGACAGCAGACAAAACCAAATGAACTTTAAAGAAATAAATGGAAAAGTCAAAGTGTTCTTAATGCAACATTTTGGGTTTAAACGTAGCTTCCATGGTAAGGATAGATGACTGTTCTTTGCCTCTCAATATTAATAACACATACTGTACATTGTTAAAAGTATCTAGAACACAACTACAAACAGTTGTCTGCTCTCCTCTGTGCAAATTCAAAACAATGCAAAACACACCACTGGGTTAAGTGTGATAACTCCATTGAAGCCGATGAAAGTGAGCTAGCTAAATGTTACCCACAGTCAGGTTTTGTTAAACTGTTTGATAAATAGTGAGAAAAATTATTCAGCCATTTCAGTGACTTTTCAATACAACTTTATCTCAGCTGTGTTCACAAACATTTCCATTAGCTTTTTGTGAACGTTCATGTAAATAAAGTTGTAGTCCAACAGCTCTCCTTCGAAAGTGAATTTTAGGATCATAATGAGACTTGTTTGATCAGCACTATTTGTTTGTTTGACTAAATGAACTCATTTTGAGTAGAAGCAAAAATAAAGGTTAGGTCATCAGTCAGAGAGCAGAGACAATGTGACTTAGGGGACCAGTCATACAGTTCAAGTACCAGAGTGTGACTACTCCATGGAATAAGCGCAGAGAACAAGTCTGATTAAATTTGTTTGTGCAAATTGTTCATTACAAATTGTTAATATAATGGTGTTTGGGAATAGTAGGCCGTGAGCATAAATTTCAGGGCTCAATACTGGGGTAATTGGGTGGAATTTAATGACATCAAATACAGGAGGTCAGACTAGATGACCTAATGGTTCCTTCTGGCCTTAAACTCCTATGAATCCCTGTACATGCCCACATGCTTTGAGTAGTCCAACTGAAGTCACCTTTAACTTTATCTTTGGTAAGCTACCTACATTTGAGTTCCTTAATTATCTCACTGTAAGTATCTCACTACATGTTTTTCCAGCCTTTGAATAATTCCTGTGATTCTTTTTTTTTTAATGCTCTAATTTTTCAATCTGTTTTTAAAGTGTGGAAATCAGAACTGGACTCAGTGTTCCAGCAGTGATCTCACCGGTGTTATAAAGAGTATTAATACTACAGCTATATGGGGAAATAATTTATCCCTTCCACAAAATTTTTTATATTTTGAAAAAATTTCCTGTCCCAAATTAGGCTAAAAAGTCAAAACCTTGAAAATTTTCACAAAGTGAAAATCCTCTTAAATAAATAAATTAAAATTTAATTTGGTTGGAGTCAATTGAAGCATAGTGTTTCAGTAATTTCAAGTCTCTTGGTTTGGTTCTGATAATTTTTTAATTAAAAAAAATCAGTTAGCTTAAATTTTGTCATTTCAAACTTGCATTTTTGGTTTTGAATATGTCAACTGTTTTGTCAATATTTTGACAATTTTTAAAAACCTTTTTAAAAAAAACTGTTCAAGTCAAAATATTGAAACTGACCCTTTCCTATGAAAAGCTTGTTTCAACAAAACAGCATTTTCCAACAAAACATTTAGTCAGTACATTCCTGACCTTCTCTAATTAATACCATCTCTTTATTTCTATTTAATGTTCCTCTGTTTATACATTCAAGGATCATGTCAACCCTGTCAGCCACAGCCTTGCACCCCAGTATCATGGTCATGGTCAGTGGGTTTTCCACCATAATGCCTGCAAGAAGTCCTTTGCACCATTAAAGGTGATGCTTCCCGCAGGTCAGGGTAGAGGAGGGACAGTGGTGTGTGAATTTTTGAAGTAGCTTGCACTCCCACTGCAGTATTAGATCTGTCAGTAAGCAGAGCACTTATATTTCCTGGACTGTTAGCTGGTCATCTTTCATGATCTTGCATTATTTTAAAGATATACCAGTTTTAAAATGCAATCGCATGTTTAACTGGATAAACATAGTCTGCAAAAGTCAAAAAAAGCCTATATTAGTCTTAATTGTTAGTTAATTTTTATATTTAATCTGTAGATTCAGGACAAGAAATCCATAGGAATGATACATGAGCATGACAGGCAGGGAGATGGGAGAAAGTAAACTGTTGCGTTTTGTGATATGCTTTATGCAAACGTGTACTATGGGTGAAAGGGTATGATGACAAAGCTGCTGGCAATTTAGACTTTGACTCAGACTCAGAATAAATAAAAGGTTCCTTTGGGGAAAATGGGAAGATACCCCCATGGATATAATCGATCATCTTTGTTTTTCCACCTCATATAGTTTGGTCTTCAATTGATCCATGGAATTCAAATCTGCATATATGTGTGCAAAACACCTTTTAGAACATGCCATTTTTAATTACAACTTGAATTATTTTTGGCTGCATATATTTCAAATGGAATATTTTTTTACTCTGTACCCCTAAGCAATTGAAGTTGATGAGTCATTTCATAAATTTCAATGGACATTGGATCAGGCCCTACATAAAATGCATATATTGGGCTCAGCTCCTCACATAGTATTTTGGTATGTCCAGTTCTGAACAAACTCCCAGAGCATGGAGGAATGTGAAAAATTGAACAAATGTAGTGTGAGTGTGGAACTTTCTGGAATCTTTAGAGATGTTTGTGTTGTATTCAAACTTGTATATGGGTCATTGTTCCCTCTGAACAGGTTTGACAATTCATAGTTCTTATAGTGCTTTGAGATGTACTGAAATGTTTCCTATCCTAAAAACATTGTTAGTAGTGGTGTTGGGGATTTGCAGACCCAGCCAACAGTTTTGTCATCCAGGTATGAAACATTCTTTTAAAAAATCAATTTACATTTAAATTCCTTACAAAATATTTTGATGCCACATAGTTATTATGGCTGATTAGCCAGCTATGTTCCTTGGTGAAAAAACTCAGCAATTCTGCTAAAAATACATGGAACAAGTTTAGGCTGGCCTTGTAAAATTTTATTTCAAGAAACTAAGGCCCTTATCCAACTCCCACAGAAGTCAATGGGAATCTTTCTGTTGATTCATGAGGTTTTGATAAGGCCCTGAGACATCATCTTCAGTAACAGGACTGTGAAGAAAGCATAAAATATTAGAAGATCATTTTTTATAATCTTTCTGTAAGAAAAATGATCAACTATAGTAAAATAAGATTTCCTTTGAGTTTGTACATTTCAGCCTGAAGCAAAATTAAAGGACCAGTCTATACAACCCCATGGAAACCAGGGATTTTTAATGCAAATCCAGTGATCTGTCAAGTATAGTGCTCTGCTAGACATCGCTATAATATAATTTTCCATGTCCTGGCCTGCCTCCTCCTCACCACCAGATGAGTCTGCAGTTAAACCCGGGGCTTATGCAGACAGCCAACAGTTTGGATACATCATTTACACATGACATACAACAACTCAGCAATAATAGAAGTGGCTGACTAATACTTGTATGTCATTTTATTTGAACACAAATGGGCCAGCCTTCCAGAAGGTATTTAGAATCACTCAACTAGGGATCCTCCTAAAAAGTACAAATTTCAGAAGGCATCATAGAAAAATCGAAGTATTTATTAGAGCACGTCTATAAAAATGTTTATGCTGAATAACGTCAAGCAGGAACCACATGCGCTTTACTTCTTTGTGTTTATTAAAACCAACAACATGCTACAAGTCAGTACTTATCAAGATTCATACTGATGTAGTTATTGCATTGATACAACTAGCTACTTTCTGATCTCCCTTTGTCCCATTTTTGCACTGGCATACAGAATCGACATCAATGGAGTTAGTACTGATTTACCCTGGTGCAACATAGCAGAATTACACCCATAATCTCTACAGGCTTGGTTGTAAAATTTCTTACTCGCACTGGTGATCAATTACATATGACCAGTAATTTATATGAGTTATTCATATGACATGTAATTGTTCAGCAGTATGACTAAAGGATTCACAGTTTTGGCCCTCAACATCACTTTTATAATGAAAATGAAATAGTTAACATAGTATATTAAGTAGTACTGTGAGGCAATCTGTAGATATGGCTTAAGTCATTGTTTTAATAAAGAATTACATATTTCGTACAAAATATGTGACATCTCTTTGTATATGATATTTGACATTTTGTACTATTTGATATCCAATAATTGAAATCAGTGGATTTATTATTTATTATAGTAGCACCCAAAGGCCCCGACCAGAATCAATGCCCCATTGTGCTAGTTACTTGTACAAACACATAGTAAGAGACAGCCCCAAACACTAATATTATTCCTGATAATAATGCCTAATTTTCTCAAATAGATGTAGTTGAAAATTCCCTTCACAAAAGACACCCAAGCTGAGAGAGGGTCAGTTTGATATAGACAGACTTTTTTTAACATGATATGTGCTAACTAACATTACACACTGCTACAACATCACAAAGCAACAATAAACAGGAACCTCCCTCCAATGCATTTGCAGATTTTACGGTTTTCCCTTTACATAGCATACATGTCTGATTAATTCTAGGTATGATCCATCTAAACTCTCAGATACCACAGTGATGCATGCGGTAAAAAGTCCTATATAGATCGAGTATTTTTTTCAAAGAATACATTCTGATAGAGTTGGCTGAATTTATGTTAATATGAAAAACATTGAAAATTCATTTGGTAAGGTTCCAAATGGACCCATTTTTCATTTTTAAATTTTTTCTTTGCAAAATATGAAATCAGAATTTTAATTAAAACCAATATCAGACTGGTTAACTTTTTGTTTACCAAAAATCAGGGCTTTGGTAAATGGAAAATGGATGGTTAATTTTGATAAAATGCAGATTAAAAATGTCAAAAGTTTTGCATAAAATGAAAAGCATTGAAAGGATGGGTTTTTTTGTTTTGTTTTTTAAGAAGCTTCTTTTTTAATGGGAAAAAATGTTTAAAAGTTTTCAGCCAGCTCTTACCCTGGGCCAGACCTCCAGCTGGTGTAAATCAGCACATTTCCATTAAAGTGTGTGTGTTTTGAAAGGAAGCTCTTGAGGAGGTTTGTCTCTGTTTACCAATGACTTTTTCTTCTCTTGGAGCCTCTTTGAAATGTCTTCAGAAAATTCCAGGTTTGGTATTTCTCCTTAAATAAAACACTGACTAATATTTAAACACTAAAAGGCCAAATTTTTCCCTCAGATATGCATAGAAAATTCTTATGGAAGTCAGAGGAGTTGAGTGAATATCTAAATACAAAATGTGGGCCTGTTTCTTAAGTTTTTACTAAAAAAAAACCCACCCCTAAGCACAAACGTTCTACATTTAAAACCAGAAAAGAACAATTTTGCAGGTTCAGATTGTTTAAGGGGCAGATTCTGCAACTCTTTTCCCCATTGCTGTGTAACCCAAGCAGCCCCATTGACTTAATGGAGACTGCCTGTGAATTATGGATTACATCAGTGTGAGTAAAAATGGCAGAATCTAGCCCTATGATTTATTAAACAAAACGAAGATAAAGGAAAAAATGATACATTAGAATAGAATGGGAAATTTGTTCACCAAACAGAAACTGGTATATCATATCTTATCCACAATTTAGGGAGCAAAACTCTAAGGCACATCTTTTACCTTCTCAATAAAATGCTAGTGGACTTAACAGAAATAGGTCTTAAAAGCTGAGCTGGCATTTTGATTTGTAAAACAAATTAAACCAAACTTGACAATAAGGCATGTGCTTTAGATTTCCCTGGTCTGAGGAACTGTTTACTCTGGCAGATCTATCGAGTGAGGCTTTTTTTTTTCCCTCCTCAAAGCTGTTACATGGTAGACTGATGTTGGCTGACCCTGAAGCAAAAATTTGAAAACAGCACATTTATTTTCCTCCTAATGCTGAACACACATGCAATGAAGCACATTTTGGTCTTGCTGGAAAATCTTTAAAATCAGTACTATTTGTGCCTCTTACCTTGCCTTAAATGTTTTTGTGAATATAAAAATAACATGGCGAACTTGATCTTAGGATCAGATTGATTTTGGATCTATGTGTTTTGCGGCAAAAAGCAGTGTGCAGTTTGAACATTGAAACTACCAGACTGGAATAGAGAAATAGTCATTCTAATCCAGTATCATGTCTGTGACTGTGGATTATATTGAATGCTTCAAATGTAGATAAGAACACAAAGTTCACTTGGCCAATTTTGCAAAATGTACCAGAGATGCAAATTTACCTGTTGAGCATTAGCTGATGAAATGATGACATAATGAAAACTGTTAACCCTTGTGATTTTTATCTTAGTGATTAAGTCAGGAGTGCCCATAAGACATTGTTGCATATAGTCTTACAATTTGTTAGTGTGCAAGAAAAAGGTTAGTCTTTGAAGAAATACTTTCTTGTTGGGTTTTTTTTGTTCTTCAGTATTCCTTGGAGAGAAATTGTGACAAATAGCAGAGTTTATATTCTGCGTTATTCATTTTATTTAAAGGCAAATCCAGGGCAGAGTAGCTTCCTGGGATCTTAGATCTCTGGAAGAAGGGATTGTTTGCACACTATTTGTGACTGTCTCTGATCCAGAACAGTTTGGTGTATGTCAATAAAGCAAACTATATTTAGAATATTACCAGGACTCCTTGACCCTGACGACACCATGGGAAGGAAGCCATGATACCTGGGAAGCCAATCTACAATGCCTGAGAATTCTGCTACCACTTGGCAGAGAGGTAATACTCATGCCAGAAGAAAGGGCAGCAGTAGCTAGTTTACTGCAGTTGTATTCTTCCTTCTTTCTTTGATAAGCCAGAGCTTTAAGTATAATCACTGTAGGGCTGGTCTACGTATAATTTCATAAATTTTTGCTGCTGCTAATTGAAAACAACTAAAAAATTCCCTTGGCCTGCTCTAACTTATGCCAGTGAACAACAGCTCTCAAGGAGCTGTTCTACCAGCCAGGACTGCCAGAGCACATTGAGGTGCTCCCACTCCCAGCCTGCCCTCGAGTGCCACCTACACTGGATGAACCAGGAGCAGCTGGCATAGGCTGCGTGTGGCAGCTGAGGAATTGTCTGCGCTGGGAAAAATCTCAGGTGCCTCTTTTAAAACAGCTTTCCGTCCCCTTTACGCTACTGAAGCAGAACAAAAGGGACTGAGGCTGGAGGGGAGAAGCCAAGATTCTGACCCAGGGAGGAGAAATTTGCCCTGCCGCTGCCTGTGTTATATCCGTTGTTTGGATAAACAGACATCAGTTTCCAGCATTGTCATATCTGTGCCTATCACACCAATTCACTTTAAACATTTAAGTTTGATGTATATATCATAACAATGCTCATACTAGTTTATTTCAGACAAATGGTAGCATAGATCTGTTTCTCTCTGTCTTACTAGTACAGGGTCAAGTGACAGCTGTGACTATAATGGTTGGTGATAATGGATAATATTAAAGATGGGGACTTGTATAAATCAAATATGTGAAATTCAGACTAAGGATCAGGTAATCCCATCCCACAAAATAAATTCCGCTGTCTTCACCATTGTATGACTTTTTTCCTAGTTAGTTATTACGAGCATTATAAGGTATTTTATGCTGAGGACAATAACTCTTAACAAAGTATAAATTTCCCCTTCAGAGTCAGTTTTATTCTTTATTTAATTCAAACAGACACTACACTTTACAAATGAGTATTGATCCCAAACCCTCAGCATCTCTGCAGACTGTTAAAGATCTATTTTATTAAAAAAAAAACCAAACAGATTCCAGCAAGTACCCACAGACAACATTACCCCAACAGCACCACAAACTACAACATTTCTCATGTTGTACTGTGGTCACAGGACTTCTGTGTGAAACTGCATCAGTTCAACCATAGGGGAGACTATGGTGCATAATGGGAGATATAGTCCGGCCAGAGAGCCTAGCCCTTAGAGAAGCCTGGGGCCCTGGGGAATCCAAACTACATCTCACATGAGGCACTGCAGCCAGTTAAGCAAATGCAGATTAATGTCAAACTGACCTTAAAAAAACCCATTTTGATTCAGTTCAACAATCTGAAATGTTTCAATCTGTGTTGACCTAAATGAAATATTTTTGTTTTGATTTTTGATGGAAAATCCAAAAAATTCTGCAAAAACGAAATGTTTCAGTAGAAAATTTCAATTCTGTGGAAAGTGCACTTTCTGTTGGAAAAAAACATTTTGACAAATACCTTAGGGCTACAAAATTAATGCAGGATAAAGTTTTTAAAAACCACAACAGAAGCATCAGAGACCTATTAGTAAAAAACTGCACAAGGATCAGATTCTCTGTTCCTTCAGTTCTGTGCTGTACATGGGATTGAAAGAGGATGTGGACAAAGATGGCCTTAGGCCACTCTTGTGCCAACCTAATTCTTCCCCTAGCCCCTAGGCTGCCCTAAATTGCACCAATTTGTGGTGACTTTTATGCCCATACAGAATAGCCAGATTACAGTGTATTCAAACCTGGCCCCCTCCTCCATCTTGCCTGCCCCAGGAAGTGAAAGGGTCCAGTGAAGAGCCATTATGGCGGCTCTCTGTGGGGTGGGGAATCTCATCCATGACAGTATTTTGTGGGGGCCTTTTCCAACCCCTGAATGGTGTAAAGGAGCCACAATATGGGGCAGAAGATGCCACAGAGTTCGAATAACCCTACCAATCTTACTCAGGCTGGAGGGACTGAATTTACACACCACTATGAGAATGCATCCATATTTACATCCTTTGTAAATGAAAATAGTGCCATAAACTGGAACTGATACGTCATATAGGAATAATTTTTAAAAACATTCCTTTGACCATAATGTCAAAGGTCAAAGATATCTTTGTTCATGGGTCATTAAAAGAAGTACTGTGCCACAATGGATAAAAGAAAAAGGAGATATGTAAATCTCTTTAGCTTTCCATTTTCTGCAGATGGGCCTGAGCCACAGAGTTTTGACCCACATCTAAGCTTTCCCATATTGTAAGTCAATGGGTGTGATTTAGTCCATTGCAGAAATGGAAAACAGCAGCAAAATTCACATCCTAGTCTCCCTTAGGTTCAGGATAAAGAAGGGTTCAGATCTGGGGTGTGAGTTTTGGCCCATCTCCAGTGTTTTTCTTTCGATAGCTACATGAAGGCGGCCTGTTTTACCACTGCCTTGCCTCTTGTGCAAAGTGAGTGCAAAAGGGATGTACACTGTTACCAAATCAAGGCAGTAGTCAGCTCACTCACTTCCCGTAGATGTAAATGACTATGGAAGGTGCAAGGCGGTGGGCAATCAGGTCTAGACACAAACTTGATTTGAGGACTTCAATAACTCAGTTATAGGTTAGGGGTCTATGACAGGAGTGAGTGGGTGAGGTTCTGTGGCCTGCATGGTGCCGAAGGGCAGACTAGATAATCATAATGATCCGTTCTGACCTGAAAGTCTATGAGTTAAATGAATGCAAGTCTCTGGCCAGGTCACCACCTATATGTAGGTTGACCTACATTGCTCAGGAGGTGTGAAAAATTCAGATCCCCTGAGAGATTCACTTAAGCCAACCTAAGCCCCAGTATAGATACCGCCAGGTCAACGGAAGAAAAACCCCTTCTGTCATTGTAACAAGTGTCTATACTATTGCAGTAAAGTGATGTAGTTGCAGTGCTTGTAGGCCGGGCTTACACTTAAAAAGCTGCAGCACTTTAGTGAAGATGCTGCTGCACGGATGGGAGAGCTTCTCCCATCAGCATAGTTAATCCATCTCTGTGAGAGACGGTAGCTGTGTTGACAGGAGGAGCTCATAGCACTGTCTGCACCAAGGGTTAGGTGAGTACAGCAGGGTGAATTTTTCACACCCCTGAGTGATGTAGTTATACTGATGTAAATTTGCAATGTAGACCTGGCCATAGTGTAGTTGTATGCTCTGTGCAGAAATGCTTATTTCGGTTTGAGAGTGGCTTAATTTGATTTAATATTAACCTATTCCTAATCAAGTTAAGCTAAATTGAACTAAGTTCTGGTCTACACTAGAAAATTAGGTTGCTTTAACTATGTCTGTCAAGGGTATGGAAAATCCACACCCCTCAGCCACCCAGTTATACCCACCTAACCCCTTGGTGCAGACAGCGCTATGTCAGCTGGAGAGCTTCTTCCATTAACATAGCTACTGCCTCCAGCAGAGGTGAATTAACTATGTAGACAAAAGAAGCTCTCCTGTTGGTGTAGGAGCATATTCACTTAAGCACTACAACAGTGCAGCTGCCCTGATGCAGCATTTTAAGTGTAGACCTCACCTAAACCCCTGAGTAGACAACCCTAGGTCGACAGAAGAATTATTCTGTTGATTTAGCTACCGCGTCTCAGGTCGTGGAATACCAACGCTGTGTAGGTAGTACCTATACCGCAGTGGCGCAGCTGTACTGCTGTAGCATCTGAAGTGTAGACAAGCTGTAAGCCTGATTTAAACCAAATTAAGAGTGTCCACACAATCTTTTGCTCCTGTTTAACTAACTCAGCTTAAAATCATACCACAAAGGCAGCTCTGCCATAGACAGGCTCTTAAGGAGGAATGCAGTAGCACTCCAATGTCCCCACAAAGGTGAAGTTTGGATAGCCTTTGTGAGCTACATCCAAAACACCCAGCCAGACAGAAAATTAATTGAATCCTGCTTGGTGAAATAACATAAAAATATTTCTCTTCTGTTAGCTACAGCTTGTGTTTGGTTCCCTTGGAATGACCAGTTTAATAGTGCCCAGCAAGAGCTTTTCTTTTGGCTACCTTTCTTTTTCTGTTCCATCAGCTGCATCAGATAGGAGTAAAGTTAGAAGTGAAATATGTCATATTGACAGTGAGTCTAGCAGACAGAAATTTGGCTGAGCTTTCCACTACACTTGAACTTCTGCTAAGCATGTGATGAAAGAGTGTTTTCAACTGTGCCAGCTGTGGAGAGGTTAATAAAATAAAACAAAAGAAACTTAGAGCATTAAAGCTTCTGGCTTTGCTGATTTTATGCATAAAAGCAACATGTCAGAAAGGAGAAACTGCTGATGTCTTATTTTTTATTTAACTTGATGATTGTTCCATTCAGTTAATTGTTGAAGAGCATACAAGTGCTGCTATAAATGTCCTAAATCTGTACATCTGCTTTTCACCATTTTTCTTACCCCTCCTGCAACATGCTTACGTGTATAACTAACTTTACTGAGTTCAGTGGGGTTACTTGTATGTGTAAACTACTTACATGCCTAAGCATTTCCAAAAATCAAGACCTGCAAACAAAAATTCACAGCCACGTCTCAGAGAGAAGGTCAATAGACTTGAACTCATGCAAGGAGGAAGGGTCTCAGACTTCCTGCAAGGAGGAAGGATCTCAGAGCCTGGGCTCCAGCCAAAATGGGAATGTCTATGCTGCTATTTTCAGGCCCCACAGCCCAAGCCCTGTGAGCCAGGAGTATTCGCAGATTTTAAATTTGACCCCTTTCTGAGGAGCATAGAGCTCCTCCACCCCCCAGGGCCACGGCAGGAGCTGACAGCACCACTGGTGGGGAGAGAGAAAGAACACCTCCAGTCCTGGGGCCAGATGAGCTCTCTCTTTCCACTGCAGCCTGGGGCTGAAGGAGTTCTGTGCCCCTGACAGTTATTGTGGGGGCCCTTCCCCCTGCTTGCTTCCAATTGCACTCACCCCTGCTGTGAGCCCAAGTCAGACTTGACACTTCAGGTTTTTCTTTGCATTGTAGATGTACCCTAAATATCATAGGATTACAAATCCCATCAAAAGTTAGTAGGATTTAAGCTCCTTGCTCGCTTAAGCACACTTGAAAATCCCACCTTTAATGCCTATCTAGTCATCTTGAGACCCTGCTTCCCCTCTCATCATCTTCTCTCTATTCTTGCCCTTCCAACCATTCCAGAAGTTTTATGGTAAAGAAACAGGTGTTTGAATAATAAAGGTGACACTACAATCTACCTGGAACATAACATTGCAACAGTGTCTTAGTTGAAGCAGATGATCTATTTCCATTATGGGCCACTATTTTCAGCAGTTTAAAAATTGGCCATAGCAATTCATGGAATGGAAACTTGACCTACAATCCAGAACACTTTTTTACCCTGCAGAATTAATTTGAAATGTGTGTGTTGACGATTTATTTGACACTTTGACTTACTACTGGCCTTGCACAATGAAAAACCCCACTGACTTCAGTGAAATGCCCGTTGATTACACTGGGAATATGTTGCATTCAAGGTATGCAACACCATGCCATAATAATATGTGGTTTATCCATTGGGGAGGGTATGCTGTGGCTGGGTCCTTGGATACCAAATGACCACTCTGGGATGACAAAACAACTTTGCTTAAATTCAGCATTGCTCTTCTAAGGTTCAGCATGTAATGAAGTTGAATAATAGCTGGATATGTGGACAGATTATCAAAAGGCTGCAGGATGCCATGGTATGGAGAAAATAATCATTTGAAGGCAGTTAGTTCAGTCTTGAAACAGTTATAGTGGGGTAATTGTACCATGCCTATGCACTGTAGTTAAAACAACTTTGCAGTTTTGAGTACTTGCTTGGGCCTTGATTTAGAAAAGCATTTAAGCATGCGTTTAAGTCCCATTGGCATCAATGAATTGACATTCGTGCTGTTTGGAATAGGGCTGGTTTTTCAGAATTGCAGCCTTCTTCTACTATTTATTTTTTCCCTTAATTTTTTAAAAAAAATTCCACGATAGAAGATGTCTACATTACTATATCATATGGCAAATTGTGGGGTTGTGACATTGTTGGGTTATTAAAACTATCATATTTTAATTAAGTGCACTGGAGTATTTAAAATATTGTGCACTTGACATCTCTCAAATGCTGTGGATAAAATGGATTGTTCCATGCAAAACCACTCCACACATCATAACAGCGAGTTCCTGAAGAATGGAAAGTTTGAATAGATCTTAGTTTTTTGGTAGTGTGTGAAACAACTTAATTGGCTGAATTCTGCGCTGTTGCTCCTGGGCAACTGTGGTGAGTTCGGAAGGGTGGCTTGTAAGAGTCCATTTTTGCCTCTGTTATTTAAATAGATAATGCCATTGGATGGAACAGATTTACTCCTTGCAAAATATACACACACACTGTACTTCACAGTTAATATTTTGTAAAATAATTATTAAAAGACCATCTGAACTGCAATGGGTAAAATAATCCAAAACAGAAGTATGTGTACAGTAATGACAAATTATAATCTACCAAATCATCAAGTTTCAACTATTGTCAGTCAGGATTATCTATTCAGTTGCTCTGAAGAGTAGTTAATGAATAGCTTTAGCAACAACACTACATACGTCATAGCTAATACACAAGAAACTGAATTCATGGGAAAATCTTTGTTTTAGTTGTCAGATAGATTAATTTTTTTCCCTCTGAAAACACCTGTCATTATTTGCTAACTATAACTCTTTCTTTATATGGAATACTTTATTCTACAACGTAATCTTAAGAAGTTTCATTTAAGCAGAATTACCTTTCTAATTTTGCCTCATGTTTATGAGTAGAAGTTAAAGTCAAATTCAAGTGACCTTACTACCTCTGTGTGGCCACAAGAATCCACATGAGAGGATCTCATTGCAGGAACAGATTCCTACTAACGATATTATGGAGAATCAGCACAAAAAATACTCTAGTGGCAGACTCACAAGGGGACTTAGACATCTAAAAGCCCAGTTTTAGGCAACACCACGATCCACAAAACCTCAACTTGGCTGCCACTTAACCCCGTAGGCCAAGGGCCCTGTAGGCCAAATACTCCAGTGCACATAAGTAAAATATGATAGTTTTAGTAACCCGACAATGTCACAACCCCACAATTTTGAACTGCGAGGGCCACACCACTCAGTCTTCCTATTATGGTGGATGGAAGCAGCTGGGCGCACGCCACATGGGAGAGGGGCGGAGGGAAGGGGTGGGGCCAGGAGGGGGGAGCAGCTGCCATGCAGTGCTGCTTGTGGCTGGGAGCTGGACCCATATGTGGGGGGGGGCGGGGAAGGGGTGGAGCCAGTCAAAATGTGTCAGCGGGCTGGATGTGGCCCATAGACTGTAGTTTGGGGACCCCTGCCATAGGCACCTAAATTTATCTTAAATGTTCACTGTAAATGTCCCCTAGGTGCCTAAGTTTCTGCCACTGAACATGTGCACTGCTGCCTCAGGGAGACATTAGGTTGCCTATCTCACACCTAAGACCTCAAATCACAGGAAGGTAGGTGTTGCCCTGCCTAATTTCACTGCTGGTCTCAATTTGGTAGCCTATATCACACTGCCTAGTATGGGTCACCACTGAGAATGCCACATTCAGGACAGACTATTAGAAATAGGGCAGACACATCCCAAAACCAGTGGTTTATTCTATAATTAGATTTCATCAAGCTAGTTACAAAAGTGATACATCAGTGCATCACCACACTTGTTAACAAGAAGCCAAGTCACAGTCCCCGTAGGCATTCCAGCCTCTGGCTTACTACCCAGACAACTAGACTTCAGTGACAAATGATTATTAAAACCAGAAATCCCATATAAAGATTTTCCAATCCCAAAGGACCAGCCACTTCTCCAGGTCAGTATATACTTTTAGGATCTCATCAAATACCATGCTGTAGCCAATTCCTGTAGTGAACTAAAAGTTTATTAATAAAAAGAAAAGAAGAGAGTTGTTAAAGGACTCGTACACATTACCAGTGATTTCAGAGTCTGTGGACCAGGATCATAGCGGTGATGGTAATTCCGTTAGCTTGCTCTAAGTCTCTCTGGATTCCCCAAAAAGATTGGGGGTCATCAGTCCTTTGTACACAGCTTCCCTCTGTAAGAAATCATAGTGCAGAAATGTGGAGCAAGAATGAAGACAAATAAGTGAGGTCATGGTCTTCTTTTATACTTTCAATCCAAGTGCATGGAAAGTTACTGACAAAAGATGGAGTCTTAAATCACATGCCTTGCTGAATCATGGGGCAACCAGTGCTTCAGTGCTCTCTGAAATGTCTCCACGAGGGGTTCATTGGGTGAGTTGAGTCTCTTCAATGGCCTATTAATATATGGATGGCCCATCAATGCATGGATGGCCCAATATGGGATAGCAAATCTGGATGTAAATTTGCCTTTTGGGGGGTCACCCAAGAACAAAATATATTTGGGATACAAACACATAGCCAATGTTCATAACTTCAGATACAATGATGATACATGGATTTAAACAGGATAATCATATTTAACAGATTATAACTTTTCTATTGATACATTACATGACATACTTTATGCAAGATTTATTGCAATTTTTTAACTGTGGTGACTGAATTAGTGTAACTAGTTATTTTTCATTTTATACAGCTTCACAGCCTAACTACACACTCAAGAGCTAAGAGCCAGTCAGTGCGCTAGCCTAGTGGCTAGGGGATTCAGTGGGGTTGCTGGAGCCTTGGGTTCAATTCTTCTCTTTGCCTAGTGATAAAAAGGGATTTTAACAGAGGTTCCTAACCTCTCAGGTGAGTTCCCTCACTCTGGGATGTTCTAATGTGCATCCCTCTTATCGAAGCCATTTCACTTTAATTAAATATTAATGGACCTACAGATAGTGAGAATCACTCTATAATCCAGTGGCTAGGGCCACCTGAGAGGTGGGGATGCCCTATCTAGATCCCTTATCCTCATCAGGCAGAAGGGGAATTGAACTGGAGGTTCCCAGGGGAGTATTATAATCACGAGGCTAAAGGTTATGAGGAGACTGCTACCTCTTCTCTCACTCTCCCCCTACTCCAGCTATTTTGGGTGGAGTTCGGCACTTGCCTAACTCATTCTCACAAGAAATGACTTAGGTGCCTAAGCTGCCTGACTCCAGGAGATGCATTCCTGACTGTGGATCGCAAGCAGCGATAGGTGCAACATAGCACATGGTGCTGCAACACCACTCAAATTTGGTCCATCCGCCCCCCTGTAGCCAGGGCAGAGGAGTGAACAGGCCAAACCTGAGGTACTGTGACCCCATGCTCCAGGTCACCATGCTATTTGGTTTTGGGGCCATGTCAAATTGGGTGCCCTGAGGAAACTGCCTTTCAACTGGAACAGAGGGATAGTGGGATAATCCTGTCAAAACTGGGTCTGTTGGGATGTTTGCTCTGGTAATTCTAGAAGTGAAAATAAAGAAAATAAATAGAAATCTGAAGTTATTTCTGTTTATACAACCAAGTTAATCAGACATAACTGACTTGGGAACAAATTTTTGCCTCAGTTCTACTTTATGTAGCTCTTCTTGCAGTTTGAGAGAGTAAAATGTTAGCCTGTACTGTAAGAAAAAGCTTTGGGTGAAGAGCAGAATTGGACCCTCCATCTACAAACAATCCGATGTGTGCGACAACATGAGTGTGGGGATAGTCTGCACAAAGAAGGCCACAGATTATAAAGCTCAGCGCTGTGATGGGGTGTAAACCCCACACAGGCACTGAAAGGGTTGAAGGGAACTGGCAAGCTTAATTAGAGCAGCTGGAGGGTGGAGCAGGCCCAATTAAAATTGAATCCCAGCTGAGGGAGAAGCTGGGTGGAAAGAGAGAAAGTCCACAGTAGAAGAGAGCTGAAGGAAGAAAGAGAACTCTGCAATTCCTCTCTGGGCAGTAGAGTGACCTGCAGGTCCTGGGAAGGACTTTAGGGCAGTGAAAGGAAGAGGAAGCCCAGGGAACAAGTTGGTGTTGACATCTTTCTCTGGGTAGAAAATTCTGGCAAGGGACCAGAAAAGAGAGAGGGAAACCACAGGGGTGGATCAAGCTCTGGTAGTGAACTGTGACGAAAGAGCAGGATCTGGATGGCCAGGGAGAGATGGATGGAGAGAGCCCTGGGAGGTGTTCAGCAGAGGAAAAGAGTAAGGAAAACTTAAGAGGATGAAAAGTCAAGTCTGAGGAGGGCAGAAGTTGGTTCAAGTTTATATTTTCAGTGGGAATTTGCTGGGGGATTCTAGGGGAGAGCCTGCAAGTAAAGAATTCAGAAAGGCTGAGGAGACGGGGAAGATAGAGAGGGACATATACAGGGGCCCAGGAAGAAGCTGTGGGAAAGGGCTGCTGAGAAGCTGAAGTAGGAAGAAGACCAGAGATTGCATGGGGAATAGATAGACTTTGTCTGCTCACTGTAGGATTCCTGGGCTGGAACCTAGAGTAGAGAGAAGGCCTGGGTTCCCCTTGCCAGCCATTGGGGAATGTGATGTGAAACCACCTGATATAAGGGGATAAGGACCCTTGAAAGCCCTGAGACAAGAGGGTATGAGGTGCTTGGTGTGCAGCATCAGGGGCAGGAAATCTGATGTAAGGACGTTGGATTTCTGTTGTTGGACTGTCCCCCTGGAAAGGTTGCGGGGGCGGGGGGAGGGAAGGGAAGAGGAGACTAAAAGTGACATGGCTGGAGCCCTGAAGTCAGGAAAAGAGGCAGAATACGGCAGAGACTATCAACAGGTAGCCACCTGAAAGCCTGCTGTGCCATGCCCAGCCACTACGAGGGGTGCCAGCAGTGAATCCACTCTTCTACAAGCATACTTCCATGCCTGCCCAGAATGCTCTGCAGTATTTGAGCAGAGGCATGGAGGCGCAGAACTCGCAGCTGTCTTTGCACCTTCCTAATACTGGGCTTTTCCAGGCGCCAAAGAGCCCCTTGGTGGAATGTACACAGGAGCCCTGCAGGTTTGCCTGTTTTGTCACAGACTCCCTGGGTTGCCCTATGGGCTACAGCACTGACCAGAATCTCTCTAGGTCTGTGGTTCTTTTCCTGACATGTCCCTCCCTCCCCTAGCCCTGGCGCAGTCCTCACACTATGGCTTGCAAAGGGGTCTCCAGAAGGCAGCTGTATGGCTTTCCCTTACAGGGTCTGCAGTGGGAGGGGTGTGGAGAAGAGGGACATTCCCTCCACTTGCTGGATGCAGGGCTTTCAAAGCCCCTTTGCACTGCTCTGGACCTTCTTAGCTGCTGTAAAGAGGCTGCAGTGAGAGTGAGGATACTGTGTGTTAATCACGGCCAATGTGTGCAGTGCTGACGAGTTTTTGCACTTACCCCACATTTCATTGCAAGTTGGACTATTTTATAAATAACACTAAGCCTTGCAGAATGCTCTATGAATTTCCAAGCAGACTTTGATAAATCCTGACGTGGTGCATCTTTATGGAGGACACTGATGTTTTGTTTACTGGGCTGTTGCCCTGGAAGGGGAGGAAACCTGTGTTTACTTTCAAGAAAAATATTTTTCAAACATTGCTTCTATTTGTAGATCGTATCTCACAGAAACCATGCGGACTGATTTTGGCCACACAAAGGCCTCCCTTTCAGAAAAATACATATCTATATCTGTGCATATATAACTAACTGCCATTAAGACTTGCAGCACTTCACTGAGAGGATTTTACAATAGCCCTAAGGCTGTTATAATTCCTCATGGCTAGTTCAGGTTAGGCTTTAGGGATGGACTTTAAATTGGGGAGCAGGGATGAATATCAAATATATCTAATTAAACATGAATCCATTTAACTTACATATTTTCTTAACTGCAGGATCACATACAAGTACAGTGACTATTTGTGATTAGCGAGCCTTAAAGGATTCAGAAATTTGTTCCAAGAACCATATACTTGATCCAGGTGATGGTAACACAACTTCCTGGTGCTTGAAGGCTAAATATTATGACGCTGCATCTTGATGCATGTCACAAAATTTTAGATTCTGGCATGGGGCAGATACATGAACATCAGGACTGTCTTGCAAACTTGCTCACATTACTAGTGGGATGCAGTGCCAGTCCATAAAGCTGATGACATGTATACACACATGCACACACACAACTCAATTATCCATTTTGCTTCAAATGGATTTCCTCATCTTTTCTATTTAAAGTCAAAAGGAGATGATAGCTAGGGACAATTTGTTAACAACTCTCTCACCAGTGGCTAAGTAACAGCATCTTATACTGGCACATGAAACAACTAAATCTATGGATTATTTCTTGACTTGTGTGATGGGTGCAGGACACAGTGCTCAGTGAGCTTTCCACCCGATGTCTGCCAGATTACAGAGCAGCATTCACAGCACCATGATTTGTGAATAGCATAATCTAAATAGATTGGGATTAGACTGTGGAACTCATAGCCACTAGATATCATTGAGGCAAAGATCTTAGCAGGATTCAGAAAAGATTAAACATTTATATAGATAAGAACATCCAGTTCTTTCTTTATTTTTAAAATATATGAGAAGAGCTTTGGAAGAGATATAAACACATCAAACTTTGGGGGCATAAACCAACCTTTGACTAGTAGGAAGGAAGTTTTTGGTGGGGGCAGGTTATCCCATAACCGTGGTCAGTGTCAGGATATTGGACTAGGTAGAGCACAGGTCTGATCCTCTCTGGCAATTCCTGTGTTCCCACTGGATAGTTAGAAACTTTGTAACAGTTTGAAAAAACAAAAGGGTAATATATTTTCTGCCAATTCTTTTCCCTTGTCCAAAATAGAAACCAACTACCAAAATATGTTTAATACTGGACATATTGTTCCTTGCATATACAGAAATGCAGAAAATGAGTGTTTTGTTATAAAAACATTCAATACTTCAGAGATACTGTATTTATATTTTTTCTTGAGTAGCAGAGCGAACAGTTGCATATCAGTGAATGGACTAAAGAATGTAAGAATGGAACTCATTATAGCTGCACTATAATAATTTACACATTTTTTTCATGAATTTGCCAATCTTGTATGAAAATACTTAAGCAACCCTCTCTATGCTAATCTTTTGGTATTTCCTAGACAGCAAATAGATTTGAACAGAGACGGGCCTGACCAGCAGCCATTTGGAAATTATCCAAAGTGTGGGAGTATTTGCACCTAAGATTTTGGTTTGACCCATTACAGAGATAGGGTCTAGCTTTGACTCTCATTTGTAGATCCAAACTTGCCCTCAGTTCAGGGAGTATTCAGATCTAGGGGTTTGGGTTTGGGCCCATTTCTAGATTTTAATGGGGTGGGAATGAAAATGGCTATGAATGGAGTGAAAAAACTACATTCTGCCCCAGTTTTGCCTGTTGTAATGGGTGAGTAATTCACAGCCTAAAGCATGTTTCTTTGACTTGTGCCTTGAGAATCCAGCCTTCTCAAATTAAATGCAACTTTGCTGACTCCTCCAGTTTAGAAATCACTTTCTTGGTTACTCAAGCAGAAAAGAATAAACATTGGAAACATTATTAATAAAACCTTTAAAAAACTTAATTCAGAATTGGTTGGACAATAAAGTTTACAATCATGCATGACATGCTGTTCCATGCTCCAAGCCAGCGAGCTAGTGACTGCCCAGATCAGTTAAGCTTCCTCTGCTTCGTCTTGGGCCCTATAACTACTGTGGCACATCATTAACCGGCTGGTGAAGCCCCAGCACATTGTACATTTAGTCTCAAATCTTAGCAATTGTTGTCGAGTCTGGGAGGCAGAAGGAGGTATCTCTGATGTTAGCTGACAGAATGACAATTTATACACTCTGTAACTCAAAGGGATTCCGAGACAAATGTAAGCTAACAAAATCTGAATTGCTTTTTTGGAGAATGGTCTTTATTTAGTCCATTGAACAAAGATGAAAAAATAGAATTGGGCAGTCAATTTTTTCTCTCTTGCTCTCATTTTCATTTAATGAAAAAAGATGAATGAGATTAATTCTGATGCTAAAGAAAAAAGCAAAATAGAAACTATATGGCTTGTGACTAATACAAAATGTTTCTTTCCACCATGTTTTGGGTTGTTTTTTTAACTTTACTGTTGATCACTGCCATAAAAAATTAGTAACTTACTTAGAGGTTTTACTTTGTCTGGATTTTTTTTTTTTAGCTCAAATAAAAGGATCTTTTTAATCAGATAATTGACCAGCTGGTAATTTTAGCCCTTTTGTGACACACCAGTTGGCAGGTACAGTGGTACATAACCATGAGCCTTTTCCCTCCGTTCTCACTCCCTTTGGGACGCTCACAGAAGTGTCTCTGTCTTATCAGTCTCTGGGGACTGTCCCCAACATTTTGAAGTTCTGAAAAGGAGGGCCAGCTGTCAGAGGTAATGACTGCCTGTAGACATGCAGATGGCACTAAAGCTACTCAGTCAATCCATCACGCACCTGGAAAAAAAAAAGGGTTTCCACTGAACAGCTGTCTCAGTGCAGTGTGACAAACTTGTCCCGGGTCCCCATGCCCAGGCTCTGAAATTCTTAAACAGGTTTAGGTGGGGCTTCAATCATGAAGGATGTTAACTCTTCTGAAGTAAGTAATGATAGCTGGAAAAGCATTGCATAAAATGTCACATCACAAAAGCCTCAGAAAATTATCCCTTGCCATTATTGTCTGCCTTTTCCTTTTATTCCTTCTGTACTCAGCACGTCCACTGGCAGCCATGAATGAAATGTAACATGCTAAATGACTGACATCCATTAAAGCTCCTTGACAAACCTTGGGCCTTATTTTGAAAGGCCCCTGGAAGAAAAAGGATTGTGTGCTCTTTGAATCTGAGTCTGCTGAGCCGCTGCCAAATGTAGGCTGTTCCATTCAAAGAGCTGACTGAATAAATGAGAATAACATCCTTGGGGACCTTCAGGATCAGTTTACTCTGAAAATGCTCAGCCTTACAAAGGGTCAGAGTCACAAGGTAAATGAAAATGGCTGGGAGGGGACTTTGATGGCCGAAACACTGTAACTGTAGAGGACTTGAAAGTAAACTGTATTTTTAAAGGAGAGCAGGGGAGGGAGAGGGAAAGAGAGGGGCTCAAAACTGGAGTCATTTGTAGGGAAAGAGGCAGTTGAAAACCCTAGGAATAGAAAAAAAACAAAAAAACAAAAAAAAACCCCTCTCTTCTCTGTTCATTCGTATTTGTTATTTAAAATATTGCCTTTTAGAAGACAAACGGTGTCAGTAGCAAGATAGAACCTGTCCTGTAGTCTGCTTTCCTGCTGTCCTATTAGCTGCAAGTTTATTCACAACGATCGAGCAAGTAGTAAGGGCTTTGTGCAAGAGTCTGAGTGTCTTCTGAGTAATGAGAAACTGACAATCTTCATGTCCATTGGGAGACAGGGAGACTTGGGACTTTGTAGGATCAAGTCCTAAGTGACTGGAAATCCATATGCCCAAATTTTAAAAAGATTTGTCCATGTATTGATCTTTCAGTTAGAAAATTTCCATGTTGAACTGGCCTTATGCAAGAACCAGCTTTAGGGAGGAAGGTTTTGTTTTGTGAGGAAGGGTGGCCATGTGCTGGACTGGAAGAATATCTGGGTTAAGTTGCGGATTCTGCTGAAGATTTGCTATGTGACCTTGGGCAGGTCACCTAATTTCTAAATGTTATCTGTCTTGTCTCTTAGATCTTGATTCTGAAAACACTTACGTACGTACTTAACTTTACTAACATGAGTGTTAAAGGAACTACTTGCAGTAGCAAAGTTAATGTGCATGCTCATTTGAAGGATTAGGGCCTTGAATTGTAAACTGCCCAAGACAGGAATAGTCTCATAGTCTGTGTTTATACAAGGGCTGACATTTGGACCCTGATCTTAGCTGGTACTACTCTAGTATAAAGAATAGTAATAATAAAAATAACTACAATATGGAGTTGCAGCTCTCCTTCAGTCTTGTCTCTGAAGTTTAAAAAATTATTTTTAGCTCCTTTAATTCAGGAAGCTCTGGCTGTGCACAAGCATAACAGCGCCTGCCTAGTAAGCAGTACATAATGTTATAGATAGAAGTTGAGTAGTGCTAGACAAACAAAGTAAATATACTAATGGGGAAGGCATGTTTTTATCAGTATATGCAATTGACTCATCTTCTCTCACACAATAAAGAAGATTCCCTTAGGCCACTGGCTGAAGCAAAGAAATTACTCCACAGCCCTGCCGATGGAAAAGGCATTTTTGGTCTTCTTTTAAATACTCATTCTTCCAGAAAGAGAATCTATAAGAAGATTGGGAAAGAGAACTTCCTATTGGAGACCAAGAGAAATTCAGGCCTGCTGGTTTTAGACCTCTAGAACCAGATCCAAAGTCTTTCTATTGACTTCAGTGGGCTTTGGAGCAGAACCTCTGTATGTGCATCTTTTTAAGTCAGTATCAGAATCTTTACAGAATTTGCCTGAATCAGTATAAATGAAATGAATGGCTAGATAGCAGATCAGTGTTCGAGAAGGTATATATGATATAAGTAATATTGTCCGTTCATGGAATCTTTTGGGGATCAAGTTACTGAGCATAGTTTTGATAACAGTAGGGCAACAGTCAATATCTCCTTTATTTGCTTTTTCTGGGTCTGGATGAGGATAATTAGCCAAAATCTCCTTGATTATTACATCATCTCTTATTCGCAGTCTGAATTGTTATAGCAAAAATGTAGATTAACTCCACTGAAGTACGGATTACAAAAGCCTGGAATGCCCTTTTAAAGGGAAAGTTAATACATTCCAGAAGATATTCTTATGCCAGCTCCTTAACCACCTGGCTGTCTTTCATTAATTACTGGGGAAAAGAATGGGCATGATCATGCTGCTGGGATTCACATATGAAAGGGACTCTCTACTCATGGATTTCACCATAGATGAAGGCATGTGGTTCTCATAAGTCTAGGCATCTGCGTGTGGGAACAGGTGAGCGTTGCTTGATCTGAGGGGCCAGAATCTGTTACTTGGCTGCATGCCTCCTTTACGCAGGGGACTGTATACCCCTGCCAGGAAGAAGAATGGGGTAGGGTGCTGTTGGGGTACCTAAAGCTGTCAAACAGCTGTGTGTGGATCCCAGGTGAGCCACAGCAAAGTTTGTGGGACTATTCCTTTCATTCTTTTGCAGGACAGGCAAGCTCCACCTCTCCAACAGAAGAATGCAGAGGAAACTCTATCAGGGGAACCTCGCAGATGCTGCTGCCCCCTAAGGTGGGTATTATTTTGTTGGGGCAAGTTCTGGCCCAACGATATTTTGGACTTACACAACACCATAAATCTAAGGGGCTCAAAACTCTGTACAAAGAAGATGTGAGTAAAATGTATTACCCCATTTTATAGATGGGAAAATGGAGGAAGAGTGCATTTAAGTGATTCCCCCAAAGCCACAGAACACATCAATGGAAGGGATGGTAAAACATTCAGATGAAAAAACAGGTAGTTTGATTCAGAGTTCCCTGTTCTCAAAACTATATGCATGATATATTTAAGTATATATGTGTGCCTATATTATAAAAACATACACTCACATTTCATAGGGCCTAGATAAAGCAGAAGTATAGCCAGCAGTCTCTATGTAAATATGTTTGTTTCTTAAAAATGTCTATTTAAAAGGAATTCCACTAAACCAAAGACATGAGAAATGACCTAGTTTGGGATTTATCTCAATTATGTGTGCCAAGAATCATATAATGGATTTTGTTTTCCAGGAGCATACTTGAAGTGGCACATGGAGTTCATTAAAATCTAGCTAATGGTTTCAATCAAGTTTATAATAGAATGGAAAAGCCAGCCAGCAATTCAGATCCTTTAGAAATCAGTGTTGTAACTGCTGACACATAAGTGTGTCTGTTTCCCTTCCCAGTGATGGGCAAATTATTTGCTACTTACATATTTTATGTTTAGGAACATGCTAGCCTAACAATATTTGTTCATTCTTATGCCAAACCCCAAATTTGGTGGGTAATAGTGAGCAGGTCAGATGTCTTTGCAGTAGGCTGACCAATATATGTTTTTCTACTCAGCAGTCATATGTAAAACCATAGTAGTATTAGGACAAAACAGGTTATATTTCTTTCGTCAAGTGGCACCATATGTTTTAAACACCGAACAAGTTACACTGGAAGAAATAGAGTGGCATGGCTTAGCTTCTTGATGCAGTCAGTATGAACGTATGTTTTAAAGTATTTTTTATTTTCCTGCTTCTCACTATAGTTTTGTAAATATAATTCTTTAGGTAGAGGTTTCTTATATTTGTAATTGTCTTCCGTGTTGCTCTGTTGTGGGCATTTGTATTATTTTGCTTTGTCCTCTTCAAACTGTCCTGCTGCTTTGAAAAGACAGAATGCAGTGTCTGAATTGCAAAGGTTTAACAATGTTTTTGTGTGCTGGTCAAAATACTTTAAGGAGATCTGGGTCCCCTTGAAATTACTTGTTTAGGAGTCAGAAAATTGATTGTTTTATCCTTTGCTGTGTATACAACTTTAGCCTTCAGAGGGCAGCCCAAGGCAGTAGACCGCCTTTGCATGCCTGAGCAGATCAACATGTGTTTCACTGCAACCTGAGTAACCCTAGTTGAGACTATGCAGCAAAAGCCAAAGCTAGCACTCCTCATCTGTCATTGCACTGAGGATAGCTGAGGCAGCCATATTTAATCAGCATTGAAACCTCCTCCCGGGTGATGTTTGTACCCTCTTGTAATATTTTATTCTAAGCCATTTCCCAGACAGCATTATTGATTCATGTCATTATTCTCCACATAGCGCTGTGTGCTTATGCAATATGATACCTGATTGCAGTTCTTTTTATGGACATAACCTCATAACAAAAAAGTAAGGTGACTATTGTATAACATTTAGACTATACTTTGTATGAAGTACACGGAGAAGAGCATAGCTATACCTTTATCGTATATATTTTTCGATGTCCCTTATTTTGCATATATTTATATTACGTAAATGTGTATTTACATGAATGAGGACTGAAAATCTCACCACAATAATTTGTCATGGTGTTTCCTGTTAAATTCTGTTGTATTTAGCTCTGACAATATTAAAGGTGTGGGGGTATGGATTGAGTCTATCTATCCTAAACAAAGGTTGATACTGAGTAACTGTTCAATTTCATTCTAAAATTCCATAAATGTAGATTAGATGTGTGTTGGGAGACAGCTTAGCTTCCATCGGGCACAGTACATGTTTTCCATAAACAACTGGTATCCAACCTACTCCCCTCATCTTGCTTTAAATTCCCTCTTTTCCCCCCCTCACTTTCTAATATCAACTTTCACATAATTCTGTATTGCCCCAGGCCTTGTTTCATAGATCAAATCACTTCTACTAAGAAAAAATGAGTTGATATATGAAGGAAACATTTCCTTGATGGGCATAGAAAAAAAGCTCAAAGAATTTTCTTGATGATCCATTTCATTTCCTAGTTATACTGCTTATAAGATAACCTTCCAAAGAACTCCTTGAGAAAGTGCCCCTCTAGCCTAATTGTGGCATTTCAGTTTCAATTAAAATGGTACATTCTCCCCCTCTTCCTTTCCTCCCCCCCACACCTCTCTGAAACTGAGAATAAGCCTGGAACTTTGGTCTGTGGAAGTAACTCAGTTAGTTAGGCTTCTGAGCTGGCAGAACACAATGTGTAGTGCAGAAAAACTGCTGGAACAAAATCACATTTTTATATCTATATTTTTCCTCTGAATAATGAAGCCTCTGTAATATAAGGAGAGGAATGGAATGTTTTTTATAATTGGGAGAGTGTAGTTCAGGGAAGACAACCAAATGTCCTTGAAAACACTTCAGGGGATGTGTCACATGTATTCACAGACTTAATGATTCCAGCAACTGGAAATGGAGAAGCACTATGGAAGCAGGACAGATTTCAAAACGTGAAAAAGGAAAGATGCTACACTAAAACTAAGACTGTGTCTGTAAAATAAGATGAAAAATGCCTGGCCATACACAGAGCTCTTGAATGGAAATATATAATCAAAACTGTACAGTATGGACAGCTCTTAGGTACATAGAAATTGGCATAGTGGATCAGACCAGTGGTGCTTCTAATCTAGAATCCTGGCTCCAACAGTAACCCATACCATATGCTTCAGAGGAATATACAAGGAATTCTGACATAGGCACTTATAGAATAACCTGTCAATAGGGGAAATTTCTTCATAACCCCCTCAGTCAGTTGCTGGCTTGTATCCCAAAGCGTGAGGGCTTATTTAACCTCTAAACATTTTAAAAATATACACACACGCATATATGACTATGCAATTTTCATTATATATGTGCGTGCATGGATATATATACATAAACACACATGCATTTATATGCATATGCATATATAATATACACACACACACAAATATACAGATACAATTACTTAGGCATAAAAATTACCGTGGGATAAAAGAAGGCAGAAAAGAAGATACATGTTTTAAATTTTTTCCACTCCCATCATGTTCCAATAGTTTCTATTTCTAACTCATTGCCACTCTTTGCGCTGAAGGCCACTGCCCATGTGGAGGCTGTGTCAGACTTCTCCATTAGTGGAACTATCTATTGATTAGGAGTACAACATTAAGCTTGCTCACAATTTATCGCCCACATGAAGGGTCAACTTTCTTCTTTGGAGTTCAGATCTGTGCATTTTTGATGCCCACTGTGTTTGCCCAGTAAGCAATCCTGCTGCCTGCTGGGAATCAGCCTAGAACAGTGGTTCTCAACCTACTTACCACTGTGGGTGGCATATGCAGATCTCTGTGTATAGGGTGACCATATTTCCCTAAACTGAAATTGGGATGTGTGGGGCTGGGCCAAGCCCCACCCCGCCAAAATGTTCCTCTGCACCCCCAATTGAGCCAAATAGCAGAGAGGGCGAAGAGGAATGGGCATGGGCTGGGATCTGGGCAGCAAAGCAGGATATGAGTACTTTTGATCTCGGAGCAAGGAGATAAGGCTATTGGACTCTTGGCAATGCAGTCCAGGGTCTCATAGCAGTAACACCAGAATCCCTGGGGGTATTAGCTTCTCCACCCGCTACTCACACTGAGGGTTTTTGCCACAAGTCAGGCCCCAAAGGCGGAGGAATCCCTTCCCTAATTCACTTTATTTCACAATCACTGTCACTCTTTGTTGCCAAGGTGGGGGCAGGAAACTGACAGACCCCAGATCTGAATCCTCAGTTACTGAGGAGCTTTGGAAGAATGACCTCCCCACCTGGAGTATTAGAGGCACCTGAGAGCTGTACAGAGCTCTGCGAAATCACACCCAGCTTCCTTGCCCCTCACTAACAAAATGCTCCACAGCCTTAGCAGGACAGACCCAGGCTGAAGAAGTGCTGGAGGCTGAATTCCCATCTCCCTCAAGAGCTCCTGGCTTCTTTCCACCAGGAATTGTTGTTGTTATGGTGGGAGGCACCAGGTGGCCCTGCTTGCTACATAGGCTAACAGGTTGTTTTTCTTAGCATGCGAGCAAATGTTCAATCTTTGGAAGATAGGTGTGTCAATATGAGTTCAGTGATGCAGTTGTGCTGGGAGAGAAGCTGTGGCAGACAACAGAATTTGCACTGCTTTATTCACTGTATACAGAGGCAATGAAGTAGATTCCTGGGAGCCAGGCACTCTTAGCATGGAGTAGATTCCTGGGAACCAGGCATTGGTGTGCGCTGAGATTTCTGGAGGACAAGTTGCCTGTGTACTACATGCCTCTGTTCCAGGGCTGACCTATTTGTGTGAATAAAACAAATCACATTTAGATTTAACTTAGACTCTGTTCACTGATTTCTCTTTCACGGGGAAGCTGACCTGCAAGACACAGGCCATCTCTCACTCAGCAGCAGGGCAACACTGGCATCAGGAGGATAATATGATAATCATGGCATCGTTACTTTTTATTTTAACAGTGCAGTGTGAGGTTCCCACCTCCCCATGCAGATAAATGATGCACTCCCTGCCTCTAGAGAGGAGAAAATAATCACAAAGAAGTGTCCCTCTGAAAGAAGCAAGGGGGAGGAGCACCAGTGAATTTATGCAATAATTCAGTGAGGCAGGTGCCTGACATAAAGGAAACCCCTGTGCAAGTCCCCTGTGAAGAGAGGGGGATCTGTGATGTGCTCAGCACTGGCAATCCATGCTCACAGCACTGAAGGGATATGCCCAGCACTGATGCAGTAAATGAAGCGGGGCAGATTTGGGAGCTGGGAATCTCTCTCCCTAGTTATTTCCCCTGCAGGTCTTTTTCAGTGTCTTTCTCGCCTTTTTCCCTGTTTAATTCTTTTTCCCCTTGCTGGGAAACTTGATCCATGTCCCATTCCCAGAGGACATTTTTTTCTGTAGCTGTATCGGCTCCTCTAATGGAAGCAAGAGCCTGTGTGTGCCAGTGAGGGCGGCAGCTCTGGGAGTCACAGACGCAGGGGGAGCAGAGATGGGCTGTGGAGGGGTCATTTGTGCAGAGTCACTTTCCTGCCCATCCCCAGCACTTTGCCCAAGCTCTCTCTCCTATTTCTCATTTTCCATGAGTCTCTGGCTCAGCAAATGGTGTCAGCAGAGCCCATGAGTGCCCTAGGAGAGCTGACCCCTTCCCGGCAGCAGCAGCCACTCTCTGCTATGCCTTGCAACTGGAGAGCAGGGGTTACTATCCTGGGGGAGGACGGCTCTGAAAGCAGCACTGTCTGCACGAGTTAGGGACAAATGTCCAGTTTGGCAAAAAGGTAGGGATGGCCGGGACAGAGCTGAAAAAGGGAACTGTCCCACGCAAAATGGGACATATGGTCACCCTACCTATGTGTAATGTGGGCCACATCCACATCTGCATGGCCTGAGGACATCACATGGGCCACAACTGTGTGCTGATTGGGCCACAAGTGGCCAGCAGGCCACAGGTTGAGAACCACTGGTCTAGAAGATCACACAAGAAATCTTCTTCGTGTGGGTGATGTAAATGTAGAGCACAAGAAATGAGCTTTTCATACACTCACTTCGCTGGCTACTGCTGGAAACACAAGAAAAACAATTAAATATGCACTCTTCTAAATACATTCTGCCTACTGCACTGATAGCAAAGCCAAGATGAAGCATTTACTTTGAAGACAGCAAAATGGTCTTTTTAAATAAGATAGAAAACAGCTATGTTTCTCTCAGAATGTGATCCTCATTCACTCTGCTGCAGGCATGAGCCAGAAGCTTTACTATAGTTCAGACACTTCTAGGATACTTTTAAAAAAGTTGGTAAATCACTTTTTATCACTGTCTTTGTCATGGGAATGAGGGAGGTGAGGAAGAATACCTGTTCATCCCACATTCTCTATTGCAGGTTCTTTCCTCCTTCGGTGTTTCATAATACTTTTTAATTCCAAGATTTTCAAAATGGACTAGTGATGTGGGATGCCTGAATATTTTGGTGCCCAGTCTGAGATACCTTAAAGGGGACTGACTCTTTCAGAAAGTGGTGGGCACCTGTTATCTGAAAATCAAGGCCTCTGCTCTTTTAAGGCATCTTAAGTTGAGCATCCAAAAGTTGAAGCAACCCAAATAACTAGTAACTTTTGAAAACCCTAGCTGAAACTCAGCTAAGTTTGAGCTAGATTGTGAGTAAGCTGCTTGCTCACTAATGTGAATATGGGCTGCACAAATAGTCCCATTGATTTCATTAATGCAAAACACCAGTGACAATTTCACTACTTGTGCCAACTTGTGAGTGACTACCCATCAGCATACGTGCTGCATGGTCTAGCCTTTACTTTTGGCTTCCCTTTCTACCTTTCCAACTATGCCAAGGCATTTGCTACATTCATTGAATATTCATGTTAGAGATGTAAACGACCTTTTAGTCCTGAATGACAGGATTTTCCTCTTGACTGTTTTACATTGTTTTGTCCAATCCAGTTTTAAATAATGCTCTGGATGTGGGTTGTTCACTTTTTCCTTGACAGATGTATGCAGTCTAAGTATTAGAAAAATGTTCTTGATGCACTATCCAGTCTGCATCTTCCTTTCTGTGATTTTTTTCATCTTTTTCTTTTCTGTTTTCTTTTGTTAGAAAATTTTTATTGCACTTACAAGTGACCTGTAAAATTGCACATATCATCTAAAGGATATCGGGATAAACCTTAAAAGCTGTTCATATGGATCAGTCACAGAGAATACAATAAAACGGCATGATGTAGTTTTGACTAAGGAACATTTTCTTTTCTTAATTTCACCCAATTACTCCTAGTTTAATCCTTTTATCCACCCTAAAAATTAATCTTTAATTTTTGTTCATATGCTTCAGATAGTAGCAAAAGATTAAATGGGGGAATTTCAAAAGTCTCTAATTGATTTAGCAGTATAAATCCTTTTGGCTTTCAATGGGACTTGCACTCATAAGTAATTTGGGTGCTTTTGAAAATCCAACCACTAGAGCTGGTTGGAAAAACTTTGATGGAACAATTTTTTCCATTGAATAGCAGTTTAATCAGAATTGAAACATTTTGTGAAATCATGTAAATTTATCCAAAATTTCATTCTGAAGAAAAGAAGGGGAGGGGTATTCCAACAATGTTGAAATGCTGTTCCAACATTGATGGAAGGAAATATTTTGATTTTTTTTCCCTTTTAAATTATTTTTTGCTTCATTTTTTAAAAGTCAAAATGGAAACAAAACATTTTGATTTTATCTCAAAGAAATGTTTCAGAAAAAAAAATCAATTTCAGAACAAGTGAATTTAAAAAGTGAATTTACTTCCATTCTGAAGTTTTGCTCTGAATGAGAATAAAACAAATTTTTAAGATCTCAAAATCCTCTGCAAAATATAATTTCCCTTCTGTTCCTAGTTCTACCTACCACATACATGCATCTCCCTGACATTGGGGCAACGTCTGTCTGTTTAGTTCTTTGTCTTTCCCCATAACTAAATGCTTCCAGCCTCTTAATTATATTTTTCTTCTCTGAATCCCTTGGAATTTATTGACATTTTTCTGTTATTAAGATGGTCAGAAGTAAACAGAATATTTTAGGACCAGTCTAATCATTACCATTTACCTCATGTCTCAGCATTCATCCCGTATGCCCGATCACTGTTTTTTCTTTTGCCACCATATTACATTGCGAACAATTATATAAGTTGTTATCCACCAGCACTACTCTACACCTTTCTACTTTCCAAGTATCCTCCTGCCTCTGCCATTGAATGTCTGTGCCGGTCAGTGTGTGTGCCACTAATTAGTGTGGATTAGATCGTTAGAGCCTTATATTGTTTCTCCAATATCCATAAGCCTGCTTGCAGATTAAGGGTGGTATAATCATGCCCGCACAAAGAGTTACAAAGAAATGTACAAAGATCATTGTTAGACGTGGTTTATTTAATAATTTTATTAATGATCTGGAATAAAATTTAAATAGCATGTTAATTAAATTTGTTGATACTAAAGTGGAGGTTTTACAAATTCCAGTAAAGACAGAAATTTAAGGAAATTGAAAACCATAGAAATATGGACAGGAAGTAAGAAAACAATGTATGTGATATAAAAGTGCAGTCTGATAATAATAATACAGATATTCAATGGCATAAACATAAATGTAAAAACCGTAATACCTACTGTGGTGCTAGTAGACAGCAAATTAGATATTTTCTTGCAGCCATAATAAGGGGGTAAAAAAAAAGTCAATGTCAGTTTAGACTGCTTATACAAAAGGTGGTATGTCATGCACTAGGGAGGTAATAGTCCTTATACAGAGCAATAATGAGACTGTACCGAGAAAACTATGGTGTAAAATCAGAGTAGCTCCAATGATTTCAGGATGGAATCTCAGGCATAAAACTCTTATCATCTGGTTTTTGCAGGACACAGCCACACCAGCTTCACAACAGTTTCTTTGTGTCTGCAACTATCCTTTTTCTTGCCTTGTGATGACATCTACCTGAGAACAATGATCTTTTGGGGTCAAACTAATGGGAACGAGCGGAGGACCTCCTCCCTTCACTGTCCCAAGCTATGCATCTCTTCCAAAGATGAGGATGAGCCAAGTCTTGTCTTGTTTGCAACACTATACAAATCTCTCTCACACATAGGGTCTGCCCTTGAAATTCGTGGACAATCCCATTAAATATCAATGGGCTTTGGATCATAATCCTAGTCTATGAGAGGATCCTTCAGCCAGCACTTGCGCTGATTTATTCTTCATCCTGTGATGACTCATCCTTCAGGTGTGCTGCAGCAGCCAATCCATGAGCCAGGATTGGGTCAGATGACCCCGACCCCTCCCTGGGGTAGCTATTTAATCCCACAGAAAGAACAGCAAGACAGTTGTGCAACATTACCACTTGGCTGGGAACTCCTCACTGCCTGGTGGTGTTACAAACTGTCAGGGCTTCCAGCCTGCTCTGGCTCTTGCCTCAGGCTTCCAGTTCGCTCTCGCCAGCTGGCCCTACAACAACATCCACCTACACCTGACCGAACTTGCTCCATCCCTGCTTCAGTGAGTAGCCCAGAGACCCTCTGACATAGTCCTTCAAAAGAAGAGCCCAGCAGTGTTCATATGGTAGTCAATAACTTGTTGCTAGTAAAGAAGAATGGCAAAAGCTTTTGGTCCTACTTTGAGCAGAACAGACAGCGAGATTCAGTTAAATAACAGTTTAGAAGTGCCAATAGGTAGATAAATGGTAATCACAGATCTATTATTATACTGTTAGATTTTATTAAACTATTATACATGTTTTATAAGGGTGATTCACTCATTTATTGTATTCTATATATTTTAGATTAAACAGGAAAATGCAATTAAGAAAATATGCAGCATATGATAAAGCTGATAAACACATGTGATGTCAAGTTTCTCTATTGTTTAGATTATGTTTGCCCCTCATTACAGTCATTTGTTCTGCATGGTCAGGGCTGAGTTCCATATTTTGCTTTTGGCAGCTGAGAGCTATTATTGGGCTGCAACATCTGTTTCAACAACAGTGGGTCCCTGGTCAGCAAAACTAATTAAAAAAGAAGTCCAGAGCAAAATACCATGACCTAGCTAATGTATGCATGTGAAAACAGGGTAACAATTGGAATAATGAAAACTTTCATATGCTTAGAATTATGTTAAAAATGCAAGTGATGAACACCCTTGGAATTGTTCAGGTCACATTGATATGACTAGTACAAGCCAAGGCTATGATATTGCAAACGCTTATGCAATACTTACAATTCTCATGTAAGTATTGCCATTCAACTCAGTGAGATTACTTAGCTATTTAAAGTTTCTCATATACATAGGTGTTTGCAGGATGAGGTCCCAAATTTTCTGGATGCTATGCTTGAGTTTTGCTAATTGGTGATAGTAACTATCCAGAATTACCAATTGTGTATTTAGTAATGATGTTAAATATTCACTAAGTTCTTCCATTTCTCTGTTCTGTCAAATTTGCATTCGTCAAGATAAAAGTAAAAGGTGCTGGTGAGATCTTGTTAGGATTGTGACTGGAATGGGTTAGGGTTAGGGGTTAGGACTTAATGATCAGATCCATGTGGATGGCCAGGCCTGGAAGTTAAAGCAGAACCAAGAGAGAGTCAAAAATCAGATCCTGGGATGCCTGGGGGATAGTCGAGGGTCAGAGAGAGGAATCAGCAGCCAAATGCCAGAGCCTATGGGTGAGCTGGGGACATGGTTGGGAAGCAGAGCCTGTCAGAGCCAGAGGTCTCAAGGACAGAGAAGGGCAGGAACTGAAGTAGGCACAAGAGCAGGCTGGAACGGAGCAGGAAACAGAACCAGTTGCAACTGCAGGCATAGATGGCGTTGAGCAGCCAGGGAGCTCTAGCCCCCGCTGAGTCAAGTTGTATTTAGCTTCACCCTTCCACGAATCAGGAAGTGTAATCCATCAGGCAGCCCCTGGCAGGATCAGCTGTGGCCTGTGTGTTGCTAAGAAACTGACCCTGTGGCAGCTGGCTCCCTGACCATTCTAGCCACACTAAATACCTCTCCCTGACCTAGCAAGGAAGAGAGGAGTGATATTTATATTGGCCTGATGAAAGAAGATGACTTGCTTGAGACGAAGGCATTAGACAAAACAGGACAGCAGGAGCAGGAAGCTGTAGAAGAATGAACTATGTGGTTGCCAGAGTGATAGCTGAGATAATCCCCAAACATTCCTGTTTCTTTCTCTTTCCAACTATATGAGTTCTGAACTTTAAAACAGAACTGAAGGCAATAGATGACCAGACGCTCTGCATTACATGCACATAGACAAAAATATGAAGCTCCTTTATTGCACAGGCTATGTGGGTTTGGGGGCAGAGAAGGGAATTGTGTATCTCAGATTCACAACTTTTTCCCTGTGCAGCCCCTGAGGCTACATGACTTCTATACACAGGGCTTATGGAAAAGTTACCATCTAGCCCTCTTTGAATGTTAAGAGATGATACCAATAACTAAGACTTACTCAAAGATTTTCATAATCATTGTATCCATTCATAGTCCAAGAATATGTATTTCTTGATGGGTGTTAGCTGATTAATATATGTATGGCAATCTGGGCTTTGTACTTACTGAAGTTTTCTTTTAAACACTGGAACCTCAGCCTGAAAAAAATCATTTTCCTGATAGCTTCCGTATTCTTGATAAACTATTTTAGCATTTTCTACAGAATATTTTCACAATTTTATGGGGAAATGACAGAAGATAACCAAAAAGTTGCTACAAAGTTCTGTTTCCATGGCACCTTATTGTTGCAAAATGTTATGAAAGGAAGAAAAAGTAAGGCCTTTTGTATATTGGGGCTGAGATTTTTCAAAGGCCTCTAAAGGTACCCAAATTTGGGCATCTAATTCTACAGTCTTTGGAAAACCTCAGTCTTCACACAGTGTCAAATTTTTCTATAAAATTTTCAGCAGGTAGTGTAAGGTCAAATTGCAAGAGGATTCTCTACATGAGTTCTTTCATATTAACCCAATGGGATTTTTAAAATCTAAGGTTCTGAAATTTTTCGATTTGATGAACATGTGACATTTTGCTAATTACTGGTTGTGTACAGAACAGAAGTTCTATATATCTCATGGGTTATGAAACCTCAAAATACTTAGTTTCAGTTTTTCTTACAAATTTGAACTCTGCCAGGTTTGATGGGGAGATAGGTGAAGTCAAGGTGGACTTGATAGACAAAATTTCATGGCTTGTGTTATTCAGGAAGTCAGACTAGATAATCCTAATTGTCCCTCCTGGTCTTAAAATCTATGGGTGAAATCCTGTCCCCATAGAAATCAATGGTAAAACTTCCACCCATTTAACCCCAAACTGAGCGACACTCAGAGTCTGTCCCCACAGTCAGAGTTCAACTGGAGAGAATGGTGATACAAGCCTATCTTCGGAAACAGCCAATTTCTTTTAGTTCTATTTACTTCATTTTCAGTCAGTGTGATAATTACAAATGGATTCTTTAACACACATACTAGTTTTTATTTTAGCCCTTTTCTGACCTGAACTCCTACTTATCTGTGATTTCATTTGATATGAAAAAAGAATTTCCCATACTCAGACAGCAGAGAGAATCAAGTGATAAACTAAAGCTCCTGTTCACAGTAGCTAGTTGTGTTTTAGCAATTCCATTCATTTTTTTAAGAATGATGGGAAATCCGTGTTTCCCAACTGATTTTTAACTCACAGCCTGTTTGTCTTCCAAAGACTTCTCAGTTCTCATCTTAGGCCTGGTCTACACTGCCGTGCTGGGTCAACAGGAGATATGCAAGCTATCTACTGTAAAATGCGTATCTCCTGTCGACTTACTGGCTTTGAGCTACCACAGCATCTCCAACGGGCTGTGCTGATGGGACACGCCCTCTAGTCGACACAGCCTTACGCTTTTCATGGGGGTGGATTTATGGCATCGACTGCAGAGCACTTCCAGGATTGAATGAACATGTCTCCACTGCCTGCTCAATCGATTCCAGGATATGAATCTGGGAGTGCCAACATTGCCATGACTAGATGGCTAAAAAGAAATATCTTTGCAGGATATTGAGAAGAATGATTTGTCAAACCTACTATCTGATTGTTTTGACAACTTTCTTTATTTTCTTTATTGCAGACAGGGAGGACCAATTACATTTAATCTTTATTTCTGTTTTCCTTCTTACTGTTTCTTAGAATCTTGAACTCCATCATTCATGAGCACTTCCTCCAAGCTGCCTTCCAACTTCAAATTTTCAAGCAGTTCTTCCATATTTGTCAGAATCAAATCTAGAACAGCCTTTCCTCTAGTCTCTTTCTTCATCTTCGGTAATCTCCAGTGCATTCCAAGAACTTGTTGGCTACACTGTGTCCTCCTGTGTCTCAACAGATGTCTAGGCAATTGGAGTCCCCCATCGCCACCAAGTTCTGTGCATTGGATGATTCTTAGTTGTTTTTTTTTTCTCTCAGTCATATCAATTATCTCACCAAGTCTCTTTGATGTTAATTATGTCATAATTATGATTATTTACTAGTATCTCTAGTTCTTCCCGTTCATTTCCCATACTTCTTGCATAAGTATGCAGACATCTAAGATGTTCATTAGATTTTCCTTCTATATTTCTGTTTGTCTCTCCTTTGTTCCTGCTGTGATTGCCCAGGTGTCCATGTTCTTGACTTTCCTGTGTGCTTTTATCTCCTACCCCCATCAAACTTAGTTTAAAGTCTTCCTCACTAGGTTAGCCAGTCTGTATCTGAAGATAGTCTTCCCCTTCCTTGATAGGTGGACCCAATCTCTGCTCAGCAGTCCTTCTCAAAACAGCATCCCGTGATTAAGGAAGCCGAAGCCCTCCTGACGACACCATCTGCACAGTGATGCATTCATCTCCAGGATGTCTGTCTCAGCCTGTGCCCCCAACTCCTTTCCCCCTTACTGTCAGAGCCCTATAGTCACTTCTGATCTGCTTAGGCTAATCCTCGCAGTATCATTAGCGCCTACATTGATGAACAGCAAGTGGTAGTAGTCAGGGGCCTGGATGATCCACAGCAATCCCTCCATAATGTCTCTGATATGTACCCCTGTCAGGTAGCTCACCTCCTGGGATGCCACATCAAGCCTTCAGATGGATGCCTCCATTCCCTTTAGAAGGGTGTCACCTACTGTTAAAGGCCCAGTACAATTTAAGTTGCTTAACCACTGTCCTACAGACCTAGCATAGTTTCAGTTGCTTGCTTAGCTATTCTAACCCCTGTAGCATAACATCTTCCAATTAGCAAAAATAAATAAAACTACTAAATAACCTTGTAAATATCTCAGTTTCTGCATTCCACAGCACATATCAGAACAAAATACCAAATACTATATGTTTGCAGCTTCACATAAATAATAAATACAACAAGTTATCCTTAAACATCTGAGGGTACACAGTTTCATTGCCAACTTTTACACCACCCTTCTTATCACCAAATGTTATATTAACAGCCCCAATTATCATAATAAAAATAAAATATAATTAAAAATAAAAGACCAGTATAAATAATTAACAATATAATAATAAATAAAAAATAATTAAAGAAAAACTATATATAAAAAATACTAAATCATTACTTAAACAAAACAGCACACTCCATCACCTAATGCCGCAAAAAGTGATGCCAATAAAACCAAAAAATCCACTAACTCCCTGACGGGGCTCCTAAAAAAAAAGTCGTTCCTGTATACAGCCTTCTAAATAACTGCTTAGCTCTCTAAGCTTAGTAAGAATAATATATTGTAGTTAATTTTAGGCTTTGTATTTAAGTAATATATTTATAAAAAACATGCACATTAACTCTTATTAATCTGCAAATCGAGTGTACTGTGTCTCACTAATATCCACACTAATCACAAAATATCCAATATCAACACCAACACCTACCTCTATCAACACCGTCCTCTGTTTCCTCCTGGGAGTGGTGACCATGATCCTCCCAGTCTTGTGGGTACGTGGCTTCTCTTCCACGTTGGGGGGAGAGTCCTCATCCGTCGTTGCCAGGAGGCTGTCAAAGGAGTAGGTTGGCTAAAGTCCAGCCCAGATGGACAGGAACTTGGGTTATTTTTACTCATTTTGCCAGGGTAAAGGTGTCCCACTTTGTTCCCTAGGTGTTTGTCTAAACTAAATATCTGATCAAAATGAAAAAATTGCAATTAGTTTGAAATTGAAAATGATGCAGATACCATGGTCCCACCACTGCCCGGACTTTCATCTCTTGCAACCCCGTGGGTATCAGTGAGGTTGCACAAGGTGTATATCAGAGCAGAATTTGGCCCCATGGCTTCAGAAAAGTTAAATGCCAAGGCCTCTATCAACAGGCTGTGAATCTTGGGAAAGATTTACAGTGTTTCAACTCTTGCAATTTTATCACAAGCCTCACAATATGTGCTGATTTTGTTAAAACCCCAATTCCTGGGGTCAAGTGATTCCATGCGAATCTCAGACATTAGGAAAGAAAAGTAAATTTCTAGTCTCCATGGTTATGGAGACAAGGTTTAAAAATGTGATGCAGTTGGGCTCAAGAGAGAAAGCAAAAAAGAAACCGAAATTTATTAATTGTTAAAAAAAAATAATCATGATTTTTAAGCCAATCTTACAATTTTTTAGAGGACCTGTCATGATTATTGAACTATTGGGGTTGGCAATACTAAAAGAAACACACAAATCAACAGGTATCAATTTAAACTTAAAATTTAAGTCTTAGGTTTCACTTTAAACTTAAGACCTTCTTGCACCCTCTCCAGATTTGGGTCATGGGCTCATGCCCATCTTTAATAAAATGTTAAAGTAAAGAGGTGCTGTCAAATGAGGTAAATATCCAACTATGATCACCATATGCCTTCTGTTTCATGTTGTATTATTTTCACTTATGCCTTTAAGTGTCTTTGGGCAGGAATCTTATAAATGTTCAGTACAGAGAGAGTACAGACAAAAAAAAAAAATTATTGTAGTGATGTAACCCTAACCCTAATCAAAAAGGCACGGTGGTGCTTGCAAACAAAAGATAGAAGCAAAATCATTGGGATCATCTAAACAAAATGTTGAGGGTCCTTGAACAAGAAAGAAAGGACTGACATCTTTCCAGTAATAATATACTTTCATATTACATCTGATTTGTAGTTGAATTAAAAGATCTACAGAGCTTAATATGGCCTTGATTCACCACTGCACTACTCCAGTTTTACACTTCTGCAACTACATTGATCTAGTTACACAAGTATAAATTGGAGTAATACAGTGATGATAAATCAGGCATCCTTGTCAAGAAAAGATTAGGGAGCAGTTCCTCAGCTGTTTGAAATCCCCATAGCTTCATGGACTTCAAAGGAAGAACAGCAATTTAATGCTAGTTCAGAATGTGGCCCTGTTCGTAATAGTTCAAAAGAAACCAAGTAGTGTTGAAATTATAAACATTTCTATTATTGGTATGGTGTTAACGTAGTTTACTCTTGTGTGTTGATTTATACCTCATATTCTAAATATGAATCATGCTGTAAGTGTAAACATATTAGACTTCTTTTTGCCTTAAAATATTTTTTTAAAGGTAATTGCATTTCAACTATTTGAAATTTACCCACAGGTTGGGATTATCCTGCTCTATGATATGAGTAATGGCTGTTTTTCAAATTCCTTCATGCACTGATTACAATGCTAATCAGTCAGGTGAAATAGGAATGACTAACTGGTACTTTCTGTAATTTCTAGCACTACACACAGTGACTCCAACATTTGCTTGAGTTGAACTAGCCTTGGAATGTTTGCTCATATTCACCTGAAAGTCTGGAGCCAAACAGCCTTTGCAGACTAGCTTCTAAAAATGAAAAAAACAAAAAATCCAAGAGCAACACAGCTCTAAAGCATGTCTCCTGAGTTTCACCATGGGAGACTGGGTGGCTCAGGGGAACTGGTAATGGGATATTGAAGCCATTCACCTTGAGATTGCCAATCTGAATCTGATCCAAGTTAATACTGACTGAAAGTCTTTCATATCTGACAGCTATTCTGTGGTGTTTGTGAAATAGTTAGTGGTCTCAGCCCAATTTCTGGTGGATATCTATCTCCACAGCTGGCACTAAGTCATAGCCTTGTTCACTGGCCAAGGAGAGAATCAATATGAAGGCTGAATTTAGGGTGACCACAGAGCAAGCTGAACAATCAGGACAAGGGTGGGCACCTATATAAGCTAAAGCCCCAAATATCAGGACTGTATAAAATTGGGACATCTGGTCACCTTGCTGAACTACAGCTCTCTCCCTTAAAGAAGGTCCCACCAGGTCAAGGATAAGGTACTTTTGCAGGGACATGTGGGACAGCTTGCAGTGCTGATGCTTGTGCTGTCAGTAGAGGAATTGATTTCAGAATGACAATGGGCCAGAGGGAGGAAAGGGAAAGAGTGACACCAGAGCAGTGGTAAAAGGGAGTTAGCAAGTGTTGGGAGAGGGCTCATCAGTTTAAAGGCCTTTGCTTGTGAATTGTGTATCTGAGTAATAACTATGCTTTGCACTTGAATAGCAGTTGTCATTTAAGGATCTCCCTTGGAGAGGGGCAGATTTTCCAAAGCCATCAATAATAGTTAGGCATCTAATTCTCATTGAAAATCAATGGGAACTAGGTGCCTAATTACCACGAGTGCCTTTGAAAAGCTGATTGGCCACCTGGAATGTATATTACAAAATAACTTGTGCTCATGGTTCTTAGTTTAAAAAACTGTTCATTCTCCCACTGCAGGTTGTTCTCCCCAATGTCACAAACAAATTAAAGGAAATACCGATAACCTCCAAATTAATATCAGCCTTTGAGGTGACAAGATTGCAGATTTTGCTCCTGGGCTGTGCTAAAGTCCTGCTTTGCAGCATGGGATGACATTGAGGAGGGGAAGAACAAATTGAACCCCACCTACAGCATAGGTGGTAAAGAAACAGCTATTTTTAGCAGAAACAGATCTCCCCAAAACAGCCTATACATTCAGTTAGGTCTCTGTCCATAGCTGAAGATGAACTTAAACTGAACATGCAGCACAGCCATCTAAATACAGGCAGGGAGTCAGGTAACTTGACCCACTTGATACCTACTTGAAAAAGTACAGGTTGGGTGTGCAGTACCTAAACTAATTACTCAGAAATGATTGCCTGGATGTGGGCCAAGTATTATCTCACCCGCCTTCAGCATTGCTCCAGTGGAATGAAGGGAGACAGAAAATACAGTAACCTGAGAAGGAGATAAGAGCAAGTGAAAATGATCTTTAGCTGTGCAGTAGATGTTCTGTCTCTGCACTGCTCTTTTTTCCCAAACCTACCTTAACTAAATCATGCATCATCTTCTCCCTTTGAATAGATTAATAGCCAAAATGTTTCAGAGGTATGATGCACACATGCTCTGAAAAACACAGAGCAGTCCCCCCACTGTGAATAAATTTACACCACCTCCTTGCCTATAGGTCAATCCTACTGAAGAAACAAATGTAGAGAATTTTGTAGATTTGGTTTATTTTTATACAGGTACTTACTAACCACTGGCTGTACTTGCCTGGGATTGTCAGTGTCTAATCACACCATTTATAGCAGTGGATATATGTTTGCTTAATGCTGTGTAAAATAGATAGGTTCTAATCCAAGCGCCCATTGGAGTCAATGGAAAGACTTCCATTGCCTTCGAAGGGTTTTGAATGAGACCAGCAGAGAGCAACAAATTGTATTATAGCAAGGCACAGCCAGCCATTAACTTTCTGATGTGGAACCAGCCAAAGGCTTTTGGGAAAAGCCAGTAGGATAAGTTACAAGGTGGGAAAACAAAAGAATGAAGGAAGCACAATACTTTTGCCTAGCATTTAGTGAAGTCTGAGTAAAATCTAGTGATCCATGTAGAGACGGGCGAATTCATTTGCCAAATATAAAACTGACTTGAGAAACATGGGTTCTATCTTTAGCACAGGATTAGAACCTTTTGAGGTAATTGAGGAGGATGACATCTGGTATTGGGAGCTCTTTGATCTAGATGACAAAGGCACAAGATGGAGTGTCTGGAATTTGAAGGCAGCAAAGTTCCAACTAGAAATAAAATGCATATTTTTAACAATAGGCAATTAACATGAGACCAGTTTAGCCAAGGGATGCAATAAATTCTCTGGATGAAATCCTGGCCCCCTTGAGTCAGTGGGATTTTTTGCCATTAACTTCAAGAGTGCCAAGATTTCATCCTCTGTCACTGGATATAAAAAAATTATATCTTTCTAAGAGAGATACTCTAGTTCAACCACAAGTTATTGTGGTCAATACAGGATTACTGAGTGAAATCTAAAATTGGTATTAAGTGATGGATCACACACTAAAAAATCATAATGGTCCTTTCTCGAGTTAAAGTCTAGCAATCTATTAATTTCTGTTTGCTGTTCTGTTTTTATGGACACAAACTATATGTATGTGAACATAAAGATGTAAAAAAATAAAACATCAGACATCTATAGACAATATTGTGGAATTAATTTCTTTATCATCACAAGAGAGGTCTGACAAGTCAACCTTAAGAGTGGAAATAAATGATTCTTTCCACTCCTTTTCTTGGGCTATATACTTATCCAACTAAATATATTTATTTATAAATAGATAAAGGCATGTAGTCCTAGTGAATGGTGCTGCACTGGAAACTACAGTTCTTATTTATCCAGAGAATACACAGTATGGGCATTTGTTGGTGGGTCTATCTATTACTTCACTTTTTATATAGTGTTGGGTTCAGGTTGGGAGTGCTGGATGTTTATCTCATTCAGTTTCTATGATTTCAGCAGAGCTAGCTCCACATCTAGGGTTTAGAGGCCAGGCCAGTCTTCATCTTTGAACTCTGTTTTGACATTGCCAACAAATATTGCAATTAGTGCCAACAAAAAAAGTCTTGTTGCTGTGGCTAAGGAGAGGGACTTCTGTATTATTACACTAGCATCTTTCATGTGAACTAAATTTACGACTTTAAAAAAAATTATAGGGTCTAATCCTTAAAGGCCATTGAATTCAATAGAAAAACTCCTATTGACTTTAATGGGTTTTGGATTTAAACCCATAGATGTTGAGAAAAATAACCCAGAAAATAGGAGGCTTTAAACATTTGACTTCAAACTGAAACTGAATGAGGGCAAATTACTCTGGGTTAAAAGAACCTGCTTGCTTACGCTGCCAGTTAGTTTCTTTCTGTCATCTTTGGTGGTCATCTGAATTCTTAGACAAAGGACCCCTATGTGCTGTATGTGGCTGCTCCTCTAAAGAGAACCAGCAGCCAAAATTACCTGTGACCTTTCCCATGAGCATGAGCAGAAACCTCTCCCAGAGTGAGATAAAGAAATTAGAACTTCATTCTTCCGTGGTTTACTCCTAGGAATGCTTCTTGGCAAGATGCTAAGAATAAACCAGTTATTGAAAAGGGGACCTGGGAAGTTGACAAGCATGGGCTAAACCCAGCGAGGAAATTTGATGAGGAAATAAGATGCTTTGTAGATCAATGTGTAGTGATTAGTCTTTTGAATGCTGGGATTATTATATAAGGAGAAAGGGAGGGGGTGCTTATTGTATCTGACAGCTACCACTTATACAGGTATTCTTCCAAGTAATGAGGAACATAATGGTGTATTTGTTTATAAATCTTAAGTGAAACCCCTGTATTTTCCACAGGCCAATTAAATGTGATAGAAAGCTAAAAACAACTTTTCTTTTTCTCCCCATGAAACTAGAATCACAGCGGTGAAAGCCAGGATAAAAATCCCAGCAAAAATCCTTTCCTATGACCCATGTGCAGCCTGAAAAGAGAATCACTGATGATCCAGATAACACTGCACAATAACACATCATACTTGCCCTCCAGCTGCATAGTGACAGAGCCATTAGGTATAAACAAACATTCAAACAGTACAGTGAATTTTCAAACCATATTGACTTCATATTGTTTATTAATCTAAAAATGCTCAAAGATCTAAAGTCTCTATAAAATCGAAAATTTGGTTGCATAACAGTTGTCAATTTTCCCCACCACTTCATGAGTGGTTAATTCTCCTTTTGAAAATAATATACTAGACACGAGGGATCCTCAACAGAACTCTTCATCAACACAAAAACACAGATATTTACATACATGTATTTCTTTCTCACATACAAGTTACAGCTGAATGGCATACTAGATTATAGTAAGTGTGTGTGTGTTTGTGTGTGTGTGTGTTAGAGAGACAGAGAGAGAGAGAGAGAGCACAAAACCTTGAAGGGATAAAAATTCAAATTACTTGAAGGCTGTTCCATGTTTCATACATGACATACAGTACATTACATTGTTTATGCCTAGAAATGCAAAATCCATAGAGACAAAGTGTAATGCTAAAGATAAAACAAACTCAGACTCATCTCCAAACTTTTCAGAGAAGCTTGTGGGTTTGATCTAAACAAAGCTATTTTCAACTTCATTTCACTCTGTTGGACTTTCTTATAAATGAATGCTTGCTTGCTTGTTTGTTTAGTTTTCTGCACCCTGGCTCTTGTTAGCTAAGACCACCCAGAGTCGAATCTAAGTTAGAGAGTTTCCAGTCTTGTCTGTAGAATCCTTTCCATTAGAACAAGCTAATTTGTATGTGGGAAAGAAGAGGGATGTTTAACATTAGTCCATCCTCCTCTCTAAATTGACTAGCAAGTTTCACTTTAAGTAGAAAAAAGCACCATTTCCATATGAAAGTGGTTTCCATAGTTTGAGTAAAAATGCCTATAGAATTAGATTATTAAAGAGAAAACAAAAACTATATTCATGTGTGTTCACATACACATACACATGTATACTGTGGGGTGTCATACAAGTTAGACTGAGGCTCTGTTTCCTTTTTTTGTGGACACATATTGTACCCACACAATATATGTCCTCATGTTTGCACCTGGAAAATAAATTGTGGAAATAATCTAAATTTTGAATCTGTCTACCTGATTTGGGTGGAAGTGCAAGTACTCAGTTACAAAGTTTTGCAGATGAAACTTTTGTACACAAAAGGAAGGAGCCATCCTTCTGAAAACGCACCCCTATATATTTTATATTGATAGTGCATTCCATTTCCTCCATGAGCCTTGTTTTAGGAAATGTTTGCACTCTAGTCTCATTTGCTATTAATGGTCCAGCCATTACTCCTTAGACCAGCAATTGGCTGAGGGTCTCTATAATAGCCTCTAGGGTTTGGAGCCTTTCCCTCTGACCCCCAGATTTTCTGTCCCTCAAACAATCTACACATGCTCTGTGGTTCAGAAGCTGTGAATCCATGCAAATTCTGCTGTAACTCCACTTAATTGTAAGTCCAATATAAGTGTATCAGTGTCAGGCCCTGTATATACTACACACACACACAAATATATATATATAATGACATCAAGATTGTGTTTCCCTCTGAATTTCTAATATACCGTGGGGCATATATCTTAAACTATGTTAGAGGCTTTTAAAGCAAATGCCATGAACTATTTATACACTGGGAATTCTGGATAATTAAAGATCTTGAGTCAAGTGTATGTTATAGGAATCCTAAAATTATTTTAGTCAGGACCATGTCTGATGTTTTGTTGTTATCTGTGAGCCAAACCAAAATATGTTGGAGGGTTCTTAAGACTACACCCTAAAATTATACCCATTGTTTATTTTCTGCTGTTATTGATGCACAGAAAAGTATAGAACATTTCCTTTGAACTGGCTTTGGTAACAATTCTTCTTTTATAACTGTTCTATTTCTTGTCTGTAAAGTCTCGCAGTCACCTGGTGAAAGATTTTGTTTTCTGGACAGATCTGACTTTTCATAAACATCTTCAGTATGAATCTTTTATGACTGTTCTTCATTTGCCTGGGTTACACGGAATAGGGAATGCAAAGACATAGCCTCTTCAGATACTGACTCACAGGAAAACAACAAGCAGTCCACACAAAGGAAATTCAATCCCCTACCAACTAATTAAAAAAGCATTACCTTCCACAAGTGCTGACCTCCAGCCATGCAAAGGATAAAGATGGGAGTCTGTCAGTCATGTTTACCTAACAAACTCTGGCACAATATTATGATGAATGCACAGATCTAAAAAGGGATGATATTGTTCAAAACTCTAAGGTACTCTTAATACCATGTTTAAAGAAGCAAAAGACGTCATCAGTAATTTGAAACTTCAGCCTGCATGCTGGATACACCAGTAGTAAATTTGACCAGTACTACAGATACTAGATATATAAAGCACACTAGGAATATTACAGACATGCTCATGGATTTTGATACCGTTAGTATGAGTGTATTTAAAAGACCATAATACTTTCAGATAGCTTAATTTTTGTAATGCTGTTGTTACACATTTCTTTCATCTTCCCAAAGGCAGAATGAACGCTGAATGGTCTCCACTTCTTTTTGAGGTCCAGGACTAAATTCATTATTGTTGAGTTGTGGGTCATTTCCATTTCAGTGAGACCATTAGTTCAATCAAATTCACGTGAGAGATTCTACTGGAAAAAGCATTCATCCATATTCTTCTACATGGCATACCATTCTCTCTCTCTCTTTCTTTATCACCACAGCGTTCTACGGTTCTGCCGTTCGTGATCCAACGGCTGATTCATAATTTCAGTTCAGTCCTAGGACACTTTGTTATAGTGAGAAAAAGGAAATGCTCCTTTCATTCAAAGTTTTTCTTGAATATCAGGAGTGGGATTCGGGGAATTTAAAACAAACACATGAAGCTGTACTACCTCATCTAGATAGCCAGAGGAATGTTTGTGATCAACTATGTATTTGAGCCATGTTTTAAGTGGAAAATATGGGTTCAGAGATATTCATGTTTAAGGTACCTTTTATACAGCTCAAGAAGTGTGAAGGGTGTTAAAGTGCAATGTGCTCACATATCACCCTGGGAAGTGTAAAGGGGCTTTAGTGTAGACAAAAATCAGGCCTAGGAAGTCCAGCACTTTGAGATGACTCTCCATGCTGTCCCCATGTTTCCTCCTGTGAGCTTGATTTTTATATTGTTCAGTTCAGATTGTAGGGGACAATCCTACGTTTTCCCAGAGAAGGAAGACAGGAAAGATTGAGTTCTAAATCTGTCTTAAAAATGCCTCCTGCATATGTTGAGAGAGTGCTTCAAAACTGTGAAAGGTTTGTATTTGATATTACTGTGGTTTTAGTGTCACTGAGTCCTCAAAGATATCTAGGTGCTTAATTCCCATTGAGGATCTAGGCCTAAGAAGTCCTTGATGCCTCGATCATGAGAATTGGTACTCTTGAATTTTTGGAGACACTGAAAATTTGTCAGGACAGCAGAATGGATGGATATTTATAGATTACTCACAATGAATTACTTGACTAATGACCTTAATGCAGCTTTTTTGTGCATAGAACAAGTTAAATCACAGTATGGATTCACCTGGGGATAGCCAAGTACCCGCGGTCAGAGGTACTCAATTAGAGCCACCTTTGTATAAATGATAGGAATCTCGTCTCAGGGCTGTCTCTGTTTCAAAACTTGCTCCACTCCTTTTCGCCTACAGTGCCTCAATTTTCTAGGCTTCTGGACAAGTTGCAAAGCCTATTCTTTCTTTTTCTTTTCTCAGCCTATTAAGTAGGAAGCAGGCTGGGTTTTGGGATACTTATATTCATAAGGAGTCCTTTTGCATTATTTTGTGTGTTTTAACCTATTAGATGGGTGCCGGAGATATTGCTGATGAAGTTAAAGAAATTATAATCAGAGATAAAGAGTAACAGAGTCAATGGGAATTAATCATATCCTGTGTGGGAGGGGAAGAGAACTTGACCTTTCATTACAATTTCAATTAAACTGAGATAATTTTTTTCATATCCCTAATTTTTAAGAAATATGTATGACTTTGCATGGTTTTTTATTAAGAACATTGTAACTAAGTTAAAAGACATTATGCAGCAGTTCCAATTCTGTAGATCTGCACAGTCATGATCAGATAAAACTGGACTACTGCATGAATAGATTTTGTGGTGTTTAGTTGGGATGACAAGGGGAAACAAGGTAGTTGTTAGTTAACTTGGGCAGGAAGAAAATATAGATGCTACACCTTGTGCATCTGAAAAATTCAGCCTGGCTCAGTTCATTTCTTCAATGGAGGGCTACTTTTTTAGCGTAGTGTGATGGAGTGGTTGCAGTTCACTATGTCTTCAAAACAGGTCATTATAACCCATCTCCTATATAGCCAACTGGCCCTGCAAATGCTGCTGGAATGGTAGGAGAGTACAGCCATCAGATACTGAACACCATCCAGTACCAATGCCTAATAGTTTCACTGGGAAAGATGATGAGCCACATAGGGAGCAAGCACCTGGTCCACTGAGTACATCACAAACAACAGCAGAGAGAGAGCTGATAGGATCTGAAAACTGAAAGAGACAGACGGGTGGGCTCAAAGACCCCTTTTGTTTTAGTGTTTATGTTTAGGATTTTGACTTCAGGAATCCTTTTTTGTTATCTCTGATTCACTATTGAGAGGTTGACTCCCACCTCCTATCAAACAAATAGGTTCCAGAGGGGTAGCCATGTTAGTCTGTATACAGCAAAAACAATGAGAGTCCTGTAGCACTTTACAGACTAATGAATTTTTGCAGGCATAAGCTTTCGTGGGATGCAACCCACCTTGTCAGATGCATGAAATAGAAATCAGATAGGAGGTGTGTGTATATATATATATACATCCAAGGGTAAGAAACAACAATGGGGAGGGTAGGTGTTAACAAAGTCCATTCGGTTAGAGTAGCTGAGGCCTATTCACAACCATTGATTAGAAGGTGAGAATGTGTGAACAGTGACAATTACTACTTGTAATGAGAGAACCATTCCAAGTTCTATTCAGACCCACTTTGATTGTGCCAAGTTTGCATATGAGTTCCAGCTCTGCAGTTTCTCACTGAAGTCTGTTTTATCTTCTGTAAACATCTGCAAAGATACCTCATTATCTTCCTTCAGAACCTTCCTTAAAACTCTCCTTTGCTGTAATGCCTACAAAAAACTTGACAGCAATTAAGCTGCTTATCATGCTGACCAACATTGTCTTGTTTCCTTGTACTACCCCGTCTGTCTGTATTATCTGTTTTCTTTTGTCTTATACTGAGGGCTCGTCTACACTTAAAATATTGCAGTGGCACAGCTGCACCATTGTAGCACTTCAGTGTAGACGTTGATGTGAGGGAACCTCCTGTCAGCATAGGTAATCCACCTCCCCAATAGGTGGTAGCTAGGTCAACCTAGCACTGTCTACATGGGGACATAGGTCAGCTTAACTATGCCACTCGGATGTAGATCTTTCAGACCCCTGACTAAAGTAGTTGAACCAACCTCATTTTCTAGTGTAGACTAGGCCTTACTATAGTTCTCCTATTGCTGTAGTTCATCCACTTCCCTGAGAGGCGGTAGCTGGGTAGAGTTCTTCTGTTGACCCAATGCTGTCTACAGTGTGGGTTAGATCTGCATAGCTATGTCTCTCAGGGTTATGGATTTTTTTTCCCCCTTCTGAGAGACATACGCCCGGTCTACACTTACCTTTGGCATTTGGCGGCATTCGACAGGAGATACGCAAGTGACATAAATCACTTGCGTATCTCCCGTTGACTTCACTGCGTCTCTTCCGCGTGCCAGCCACACAGCGCTGTGTCGAAGGGAACAGCATAGACCAGCCCTTAGATTGTAAATTGTCTGGGGCAAGGACTGCCTTTTGTTCTGTGTTTGTACAGCACCCAACACAATGGGGCCCCTAGTCCACAACTAGGGCTCCTATGTGCTACTGTTGTAATACAAATAATAATGGTAGCATTGCCTATTATTTAAGTTACCTGACATTTCCATTATAAGAGCCTGTTTTCAGTTGCTTATAACTTTGCCAGATTTTAATTGTGTGGGCTGAAATTCTCCATGCTGGTTCTACCTCAGGATGAAAGTTTTTGGAAAATTTTAGCCAAAACACTTTAGTCATTTCTGAGAACTAGGTTATGGAAAAAATGTGGCTTTTGCCCATGTTAAAAAAAATTCTAGTGATCTTCCTTTTCTTTGAGAAGCTTTAGTGCTCTCATGCTTTGGAACAGGGACTTGAAATTTGGTTGAGAGAAAGGGGTGCGAGGAAGAGAGCTTTGGGTCAGGATGCACCATTTGCTGTCCCCATAATTGTCAGCCCAAATTTGGCCAAATTCTAGGCCTTTGAAAAATTGTTGAGTGCACATGCTCAGAAGAGACTTCTTTGATTTTAATAGCTAAATTCCACAAAGATTCTATCCACACTGGGCATGCTCCAGCCTGGAGTTGAGCAGGACTTTCCTTGGAGTTGCAGCTCTGGGCTGCTGCAAGCTGTGCCCAGTTTTATTCTGGGCACCTGAACTGAGAGCAGGGAGGTTGTCTTTCCTTGCTTTTTGGTGTTCACTATGCTGGGTTCAGGCAATGTGCAGGAGGAAGCTGCTTCATTCAAATGCAAACGGGACAAGCCAGGAGTAGGTGGGTGTGGTGGGGATAAGAGCAGATTGGGACCAGGAGCCTAGTGGAGAGAGACTGAGACTGGAGGCAGGCATGCAGTGAAGGAGACTGGGGGTTGATGTGGGGGAACAGGAACTGGTCAGGCAAGGAGACTAGGCATGGAGACTGGAACTGGGAATGGGGGAGGAAAATGACAGACTGGGAGCTAGAGGTAGGGGGAAGACTGATACCAATGAGGAGCTGGGAGAAGACTGGGATTGGAAGCCAGTGGGGTGGAGGGAAAGGAGGGGGAGGAAGAGACAAATCTGATGCGTATTAAGGATGCAGGAGTAGAACTGGCAGTGGCTGAGCAAAGACTGAGATAAGGAGCCTGGGGCAAGGCAGGCCGGACACTGAAAATGGACAAGGAGTCTGGAGAGGGAGGTTAGGACTGGGAGCCAGGGGAGATGGGGAATATGGGTGGTGATGGGGGTGGGGAGATTGGAGACCAGGGTATGTACGCGCAGAGAGACCGATTGGATGAGAAGCCAGGAGGTGGTGGTGGGGAATTGGGACTAGTTGGGCAAGCAGATGGGGGACAAGGAAGCAGGGATGGGTGGGGGAACAGGTGTCTTTCATTTTTACATATTCCCCATTATGAAGGTTATGCAGGTCGAATTAGGCCCTGAGTTACACAGACTATGCAACCTCAAGGCCTTTTGTAGGTCTGCACAGCTCAACTGATCATTTTGAAGATGCAGAAGAAGGAAAAGAATCCAGCTCACTGTTTCTTAAATGTGTTGACTCCTACAGCAATAGCAGGAGTGAAAAGCAGTTTAAAAAAAGTCAGTAAAGAAACACTCCATGCAAAGGGCAGATCTTGCTGTACAAGAAGATGCCATTTTTACAGTTATTAGTATAGCTGCACTTCTTGTTTCTTTATGAAATCACCATTATGAAGGCATCAAACTTACCTTTACATAGCATGTGCCAATCCTGCAGCATTATTTCTTCAATAAATCATTATGCCCAGAATTGGATCCTTTCTTGAGAGGAACACACATGAGATGTTGTTACTTACAAAGTCCTGGCTGTTGGGTTTATTTATTTGCTATTTTATCCTCCAAAAAAAAAAAAAAATACCGGGACAAGATTGGTACAACACATTGGTAATATCAGTCTCCTTAAAAAAGATGATGATGTGTTTATGGGACACAAAGTTCCATTATGGTATGCATACCATCATCCTGCCTTACAAGAACTGAGATACTGAACTGCACAGATGGGCTGTCCTGCCAGCCAGTGGATATTATTTGTCACTTGGTGGGGGAAGAAAGGAAAAGGGAAAATGGGAAAAGATGTAAATACAGCAACAAAGGGCCAAATTCTGCCCTCGCTTAAGTCTGTAGCAGAACTACTACCAACATCTATAGAAATCAAGTGGCAGATGTAATCAGTCTGGAGTGATGTGTCTATAGATGTTTATCTAGTGTGTGAGCCACCTAATGACATGGCCACTGTTGACATAGATATTTCCATGTTAGAAAAGAGTACAGCTTCTGTATATATACACAGGGCCCCCACACTGGGGCTGAGGGAAAAGGCATACTTTACCTGGGGGGCCTGGCCCAGGCTGCAACACCCATTACCATGAGGAAAATTTTTTTCATGGTTCATGAAATTGTATGTATGGGATGAGGGATTTATGCGTGTGGGTGGGGGTCCGTGTTACAAGTTTGTACTGGGCCTGAAAAAATTATGCTTGGGCCCCTGTGTATACACACAGACATCATGGTAATCAGCAATAGTGAAAAAGGAAATCAAGATTAGTAATTTATTAATACATATCAAAAGTTTACTTGATGCTTTAAAGACCTATACGAAAACAAGGGACCTGACCTGAGGCACACATTTATCTAAATAAACAAGCACAGATAACGCAAGAGTGAATCAAGGGGTGAGAGTTGCAACATCAAAGAGAGATTAGGGAGTAGAAGTTGTTTTTTCTCCCATGCATTTTGTTTGTTCCACAGGTTATTTTGTTTTGGTTTAATGTATAATGTTTAGTTTGCCTTTAATGTATATATTATTGGTAAACTAAATAATATAGGATTTCTTATTTCTGACCTAAAATGAAAAAACAATATATAAGAAATATCCAGTCTCTGTCATCTGTTCAGTCATAGGTACATGGCTATTTTAGTGAGGTCATCTGGTCAATAGCCTAAAACCATGCTGGAGTTAAAGAGCAGCTGCTGGTGTTGTACCTAACAAGAGAGAGGCGGTATCCTGATGTTTTGGTTTAATATATTTTTCTCATTTGGAAAAGCAGTGCCTTGACCATCAACTCTTCAGTTGATGTCAGTCAGTTTACTCCTTTTGAATTTAAATAAAAATACAGATTTTATCTATTCATTAAAAGCTTTCATACCAGATGAGTCCTAGGGGATTAATTTTATTTCCAAAAAAGTGGTAGGGGGCGTCAGCTTCAGATTATTTTCCATATATACCAAACACACTCGTAAGAAAATAATATGCACACACAATTTATAGGCACTACAAGAAACACAGATTTCAGTATATTCTAGTTCAGAGAAACTCTTTGATTAAGAAGGCGGAGTGGGTGTCATGTGACTGAAACATAGAGATATAAAAAAGTTTTTTTAAAAAATGGAATTAGGTAGCTTATTTATGTTCTCTTCTTCCCAGCACACAACATCATTATCATTTTATCAGGATCCCATGGCAATCCTGATGAAGTGTGAGCAGATTGATTTACCAAAACTATAGCCCAAATGAGCCCTAGCTCTTATGTTCATAGACAGCTCATGAAGCTTTCCAGTTGGAGTTGGGATCTCCTTTGGGAATACTGCAGTGAGCTCAGAAAATCCTTTTCTTTCTTTTTCTCCCCTTATGATAATATCTTATGTTATTCTATAGCAGAAGGACTAAACCCAGTCATTGGAAATAAGGACCATTGGCTAAATCAAAGATTATTGTAACTAGTTTTTAAAAAAATAAAGTTTCTTCAGCACTTTTTATTACAACTGTAAGTTCAAAAGTGACTATCACATTTTACAGTTGTGAATAAATCCACTAGGTCTGTAGCCTTGTATTTAGGCATATAGGCTAAATCCAATGTTAGCTTTAGGGGGCTAAACAGTGCAATAGATTAATGTGCCATCCTTTAGCCACAAGAAGCTAGGGTTCAGATTTGGTTCCTGTCATAAACAAAACCTAGTTTAATGATATTCTGATGGTGAAAGCGTACATGAGTCATATTACCAGACTGCTGTGTTCTTTGGCACAATTTTTAGGGGCTGCTAAAGACAAGCCAGTGATTGGAATGGCAGAACTATTGCTGATACGAATAAGCTGTCTTGAAAGAGCTTGTATCATGTCATCCTTGCTCTGTTTAGGGTCATGGTTTCAGTATCATGCTATCATTTCTTTCAGGGCTATTTAAAAATTCGCTCATACTAGACCAAAGTGCAAAAACCTATTACTTCCTTCAAACAATTGACAGGACTAATAGTACATGTAATATTACTGTACTGTAAACTGGTGTCACCAAAAGTTTGGACAGTGACTAGCACAGTATGGCCTCAGTCTGGTTGGTCTCTAGGCACTGCCACAACATTTCTTAAGTAATAATAGGGGGCCATTTTACCTACTGAGAGTTGGAATCTCTCTTCAACATGATTGTTGTCCCCCCCCACATGGTTAAAACACAGTTGAATCACGATCAGTGGAACTGGAATCAGAGGTCCCATATTCCCTGGATGGACTTTTACTGACAGAACACCAGAAAAAATAGGGACTGCAAGGAGTTGGGCTAGAAGCAATGCAGCCACATGGGCAGAGTAAGGTGACATACAATGGACATCTGCTCACAGCAGGGGGATTGAAAGCGGATCCCAACAAGATACAGACATGCCAGCTCCAGCAAATATGAAAGGGGCACAGTGCTTCATAAGAATGATACATTTTCTCTCAAAGTCCAGTCCACAGCTGGCTGCAGTAGCAGAACCCATGTGTCCGCTCTCAAGACAGGATGTTGAGTGGGACTGGGCAGGTTCCCAACATCAAGCATTTGACCTGCTGAAACGAATGATAACAGATGATCCTGTCCTGAAAGTACTACCAGCCAGGCGAGTCACTGACACTCCCATGTGACGCATGGGGGAAAAGGATAGGGTTTAGCTCTTTGGCAGAAGCAGCTTGTCGCTTTTGCCTGCAGAACCTTGTCAGACTGATCAGGAGAATGTACAAATAGAGAAAAATTTGCTTCTGGCCATGATATTTGGAGTGGATCAGTTCCATCAGTATATGTATAGTTGCCCAGTAATAGTGCAATTGGACCACAAATCCCTAGAGACAATCATGGCAAAGCCCCTTCTTAGTACTCCAGAGAGATTGCAGCTCATGTTGATGTACGTCCAGGTAGAGATAAGATATTTTCCAGGACAACTACTGGGGTTAGCTGACATCCTGAGCAGGCATATATACCCAGCATCATCAAGGTGGGGGAAGGGATCAGGACATAGTGCGGTATGATAATGGATTCAATCTTCAAGTTTCAACAACGAAGCTGATGCAAATCAAAAAGGCTATGGAAAAGGACATTTGTCTACAGGCAGTCAAGAGAGCAATACAAGCAGGCTGGTCAGAAGACAAAACCAACTACCAGTAGGAGCAATACCATATTTTCAAGTTAATGAACTGCATCACACCGGGGCATAGACAGCAGTCTGAATTGGGCTTGACAGGGTGTTTACGACCTGGGAATGAATACGCAACTCCGCTCCTTGATAGAAGGGTGTGACACCTGCTGGTTGTGTGGTAATAGAATCTCTTTCATGAGTTACACGTGAGCTACCTGTCTGACCATGGGAAAAAGTGGGAGTGGACTTACATACCTTCAATGAAAAGCAATGCTTCATTACAGTGGGCTACTGCTCAAATTTTTGAGAGGTCAATGCCCTGTCTGATACAAGAAGCAAGTCAGTGATTGGCAAACTAAGGGCATACTCGTGAGATATGGCATTCCAGATTTGCCTTAGAAAAACTCAAGGATTTCACAAGCAAATTTGAGTTTGACCATCACATCTCCTCCCCAGCATACCCACAGAGTTAAGGTTAAGTGGATTCATCTGTGAAAACAGCTAAGAGACTGTTACACAAAGTTGTTTCTTGTGGTTTAGACCCTTTGTTAGTATTTTTGGCACTGATTAATTTATCCTCTCATAGCGGTGCCAAAACAGTCCAGCACAGGCCCTGATGTGGCAAAGGATGAAAACCCTGCTACTAGTGAAGGGAAACCTGTGGCAACCGGAGGGATGGGGATACTGTCGAGAAGAAATAGCCAACAATTAGAGAAAGCAGGCAGAGTATGACAAGACACTTAAAAACGCTGGCCCTGGAGACAGGCACTCTGAGGATCTGGACATTACAGAGACACCAGAAGGAGTGAACTAAAGGAGTCATTGGGATGCAGTGGCAAGAAGGTCAGACAAGGTGACTATGCAAGAGGGGCAAGTGATCTGAAGGAACAAGAGGTGCTATGAGCCAGCAGACAGAACACCCCATGAGAACCCACAGAGATCATCCCAGAATGGAAAGACAGAGAATCATCTGGAAGCCAATCCCACAGGGAGAGAAAAGACTCCACAGGGAAAGCATTTGCTAGGCTCAAAATGGATGATAGGGAGACAGAGAGAGGTCACTCCCAGTGTGGTTGCCTGTTGAGGAGACCAAACTATCTCAAATACCAGCTGAGTCTCTGGTAAAGATAAGACTCCAACTCACTATGTACAAGCAACCTCTGTCCAAAGGGACACAGGATGGGGGTCTGGGCATCAATTATTTGTTTATATTAAAATATCTAAAATAGGGAAGATGTATCATGATCAGTGGAACTGGAGTTAGTGGGACGGTTATTGACAAGACATCAGTAAAACAAGGAATGTTTAGAGCTGGGCTGGAAGTAACTCAGCCACATGAAAAGAGAGGTGTCCAAGGTTTAATAAAGTTCCCGTAGTTCAACTTAAGCTTATTCAGCGTCACTCTTTGCTAATGAAACAACCTAGCTGTATTTTTACCATTGCGATAGTGTCAGAATTACAGCATGGTTAGTGTCTGCCTACACTACAACATGGAACCAGGTTTTAACTATTACAGGAAAGAAATACTGGCTCCTCCAGTATTGCTGGGTTTTCTGTTTTTCTCACTTTTTTTTTTTTTTAAGTAGAGATAAATCTCAAAAGGCAAATGGAGGGGATGGAGATTGAATTGAGACTGATATATAAGGGAAGTGAGAAAAGCCACCCTCACTGCTGAGCAATGTAAACAATTCTTAAACCTGGAGTTCTGGGCGTCTTTTGGGTTTTTTTTAAAGTGCACCGGGGCAATTTTAGTTTGCCAGCTGTTCATTTTCATCAGTAATTCAGGAGCCAAAGCAAAGAATGTTCTCTGTCCAAATAACAAGTCATTGTTTTATTTAAGAATTTAAGAAAGATTGTTTTTTTTAAGGGGTGGGTGGGAGGTTGAACCTGTTGAGATAAATCTTTAAATTGCTGACTGGCATTTACACAAACAATAAAGCCATCAGTATTTCCTAAAGGTGAGGTAAAAAGCTGTTTATTTTAATCTGCCAAGACCCAAATTCCTGTTTCTGCATCTCTCCTGTAATTGTTGATAATATCATCCCCACCTAGAAAAGATAGGGAACTCTTTCTCATCCTCTGCTTTAGGCTAGTGACGCTATTGGCTTTTAAAGGAGGATCTTAGAACTGGGGTTGGTTGAAAATTTTCTGTCAATTTTCTTTTGACAGAAAAGTGGGTTTAACAGAGTGAGTGAGCTAATCACCAGGCTATTATTTTCACAGATAGTGGTATTTGCTTCCCTAGACAGAAAATTTCAGATTTTTCACTGGAAAACCAGAAATTTGAGGATTTCATGTTTTTGTTTTGTTATGAAAACCTGAAAATTTCCTCAGTTAAAATTTTCTGCACAGAAGAAACCATTTCCCAACCAGCTATACTTAGAACCCTAAACTCAGCTTGTCAGGTAAGTCAGGATGAAACTACTTGTAAAATTTTTAGTTTTAAAATACGTGTGTCTGAAGTGGTGAAAGTAAACTAAAACAGGAGGGGAAGCATTAAACCAGCCACAGAGGAAATGAAGTGTACTGTTTACTCATTACAAGGAAGAGCTGCGTTCCCCTCTGTTCCCCATTATTTTAATCCTTTAAACAGTTAAATTATGTACTTGTAAATTGTAAATGCACAGGCTGTGTTATTGTTTATGATCCCCAGTCCTTATATTTGTTTGCAAAGCGTGTCCTGTTCATGTTTAATACCACTTAAGAAACACCAGTCCCTCACTGGGAGAGAAAGGGTGCAAAAATGACAGTATAGCAGATAGGGCAGTGTTTTGCAAACATTGGATCTTGACTCACCACTGAGTCATGGGAATGGTCTGGTGGGTTTCCTGTTATTGCCCCCCTGTGTCGCTCCCCCCATGCATGCCCATAAAGCACCCCTCCACCAAGACTCCTCAGAGGGAGGGCAAAGGGGCACTTTGCTCCAGACTCCCATCTGAGAACCCCCAAACTGAGTGGTGTTTAGGGTGACCACCTTTTCAAAATGCAAAAACAGGACACATGCAGGAGCTCCCGCCTTTGGCCCCGCCTCCTGTCCCTCTTCTCTCTGAGGCCACACCCCCCTGGCCAGCTTGGAAGCTAGAGTCATGCAGTGGTATGAGCTGCCCAGGGAGCTCAGACAGCTATGGGGAACCCCAGACCCTCCACTTGCTCTGGGCAGGGAGCCAGGGTGCCCAAGAGCAGGTCCCAGTGCATGTCCCCCCCACAACTCCACCTCAGACTTCCTGTGTCCTTGGGCAAGTCACTTAGATCCCTAACTCCCACTGATTTCAGTGGGAAGAGTTAGATGCCTAAATACCTATGAGAATCCAGGCTGTAGTGTCTCTGTGGCTCAGTTTCCCATCTGTAAAATAGGGATAATAGCATTTCATTGCCTCACAGGGATGTTGTGATAATAAATACATGAAAGATTCTGAGATGCTCAGCTCCTACGATATAAGGGACCATATAGGTATGGCAGAGAGATACATCAAAAGAGCTAGATTTTAGCATATTTATATATAAAAGTGGGAGGATGGCCTGCTCTGTCTAATTAAGGAGTGCCCACACTTATGATACTGAGGGTCCCAACTAAATTAACAAATATTTCCTTCCATGCTATTGCCTGGACATGTCTCCCTAGTGACAAATGAAAAGAAAAACTTGAGTGAATTCACCAGCCATACACAGTTGCTGTCAATCACTTTTGTTCGCGCCCTGAAGCTATAGAGGAATAGCTCTATATTATAGCCTCACCATAAAGTTTTTCAGAATCATTTGGGTAGCATTTGGCCCATAGGCTGCCTTTGGGCACCCTGGTGTAGGTAACCTGAACTACTTTAGCTGCTGGGAAAGCATGTCACAGGAGGACAACTTGTGTCCATCCAGTAGGAATACTGACAATAAATCAAAGCTTTCAGTATTTCTTTCTACAAATGATCTGGCCCTGAATGCCACAACTGCTCATTCACATGAAAGTCACCAGTCCTGCCTCTGTGAGTGAAGCAACCTTCCTCTTTCATCTGGCACCCAGGGCTGGTGACAGATTGGTCTCATATATGCAAGAAGGCTGTAAGAAAAGCTCATCAGCTGCACCTGTTAGAAAAAAAGTCCGGAAGGCAAGCATATATGTTGGAATGATCCCTATCACATCACACACAGTGGCTCTTCAAGAATGACTACATATGCCAGCCAGACGCTGGCTTCCCTGACTCCTTACAGTCTTATCATGAATAGCATCTGTAGTGTGGCACTGAGCATAAAAAATTAGAAACAAGGTTACTGCTCAACCTGCACTAGAATTAGACATAAAGGGGCCTTAGATATTAACCTGTTCTCTCTGGGGTGGGATTTTTCTTATTTCTTTCTTAAAAGTTTAGGTTGCAGTGCCAAATGTTCTAGCCATATTGAAAATATTATTTCATTTATGGCCGGACTATAATGTTACAATCTGCTGTGAGAAAGGGCCCGTGTGTGGCGGTGCTGGCCCAAGAGCAAGTGAGGGAGAAAAGGGACTCTAGGAATCACACTGCTCCATCCTATTCCCTGCCCACCTGCGTTTAGGGAGGGAATGACTACCCTGCAGAGCCTACTCTTCTTCTGGTGTGAGGATCAGTGATTCAGGTAGTTTGCACAGGGGAGCGAGGGAGCATAAAGTGTCCTGAATTTCACCCCTTGGGCAGATTGAGCCAATAATTATTTCCTTAGCTTCTGAAAAAAGACTTTCATAAAGTCTAAATCTCTCACATGTACATTTTCAGTTTGAATTTTTTGCCAGTCTACCTATCAGTAATGGATTTAATGTCTCCCAAAGTTACTATGATAATTCCAGAACATCTGTGCATGGAGACAGTGTGCCTTGGGCTGAATCCTTCCCATTCCCTTGGCCAATCATACAGGTAAAACTTTATTACGTTTTCTCTGACACACACCACTCTGGTCCTTTGGCTACATGTATGTTACCTGATAACTAGCAAGCCATAAGGCGTTAACATTTCATAGTTTCAACAGCCACCCTCCAAGCATGATTTGAATCATCCACTCACACAGCAGCTGTGAAAGAACTTTGATGCAGTTATAGCCACAGAGTGAAGATGTGCAGAAGGGTTTGACAGAAATCTCTGCATGTCTAAGCACGCTGGCTAGTGTGCTGATTTGTGAGCAATGTAAATGTCTTGTTTGGTGAGCTGATCTTAACAAGAAAAGAATTGGGTTTATCAGCTGACCTGGAATCATTTGACTTACTCCATCTGTAGCATAGAGCTGTGTGTATTATCGACTCAGTTAAAACATGTGAGAAGAAAAAAGCTAGGTGTCCATTTTATGTGTGTTACTTATGTAAATATTACATATCAAAAGTATATTTAGTCTCCTCACTTCCTTAAAAAGTAAATTAACTCTCATACCTTACAAAATGTAAGGTAATACGTATACAAATAGATATGATAAAGATTCAACTCCATAGCATTAGAGAGTTCTTGTTCAAATCTTGTCCTAACTGAAGTCTAAAAAGGACAATACTTCTACAGGTTGGAGACTAGATTTCCAGTCCCTTGGCTCCACCTCCCTTTTGCCACAGCCTATCAGCCATTTCCACCTTATGTTAAACTCTCTCAGTTTCCTTGCCACTAACACCACTCACCCATGAATACAAAGAGGACAAAAATCAACAGACTTGGCATTTTCTCTCAGTGGCAAGTTGCAGTGTTGCATTCCTGACACCAGATGGTGCAAACCAGAAACACTCAATTCCTCATCTGATCTAAAATGGTTTCCACCAGTAACAAGTTCTGCTGACTTCACCTGGATCCAGAGAAAATTCAGAACAACTCAAGTCCCGCACCACCTCACCACCCCAAAAAACTTCAATCCCTTGAGTTCTTCCATCCTCAGTGGCAGATAGCTCTCACACTTAAAAAGACCGTTAAGTATAAAATGCTTCGTGGCTTTCTTACTCCCCCAATGTCCTGTGGTAGAGTGAAAAGACCCCTTGTAGTCTCTGGACAGGAGAGGGTTAAACCCCCCCCCCAGCCGCTCCACACACACAACTATTCCTGCATGCTGCTAGCTTGTTTGGGTGGATTAGCAGTTGATCCACACAGGAATGCTAATAAGCCTTATTGGCAGTAGGCAGTTGACTCCCTAAGGAGCAGGGTATATAAACCTATTGGGAAAGAGGGGGTGGAAAGTGCAATAGAACTAAGGATTGGTGATTTCTTCTCACGCATTTAGGGACCATGAAACTGAGTTTAATATAATGTCTTTTTTTGGACTGTGCCTGAGGAAAAATGTATTTTCTTTTGCATATACCTGAGAAAAATTATCCTTAGGCCTTAAAGGGGTTTGAACATTTCCTAGTTTATAATCACACCTCAGGTGATTATATTCTAATCCAATCTAGTTCCATTGTTTCAACTGCCAATGGAGTACAACAATAGTTAGCCTACCTCTTAGATACTTTTTACAGCCTCCCCATCTCCAGTTTATAAAGATTAAAGAAGAGATTTTCAAAGGGTTTAGGATCACAAGTCCCACTGAAAGATTTTGAAAGTCTTTCCTTAAATCACTGATTGCCCTCTTCAGCTTCCTTGCAAGAGTGAAAGACGGCATTTTTTCAGGTACCTTTCCGTTTACATCCACAGTTACATGGATATATCTACATAGAGAGGTAACATGCTAATAGATAGACCCGAGGGCTTAGATTCTCATTCTCTAATTGTTTCTCGGTCACTTACTTAGGCTGGGTCTACACTGACTGGCAAATTCGCTGTCGTCAGATCGATGTCTCTGGGTTGACTGAGTGGTCTGTGTAGACCTGCTTAGTCAATCCAGCAATCGACACAAGAAAACCACCCCAGTAAGTGGTGTGGTGCTGCATCGAAGGGAACAGCGTTCCCTTCGGTGCAGCGCAGTGTGGACCGCACGCGGAGCAGATGCAGCTAAGTCGACAGAAGATACGCAAGTGATTTATGTCACTTGCATATCTCCCATCAACTGTCGCCAAATCTGGAACGTAAGTGTAGACCAGGCCTTACTGTGCAGCTTTGGCCATGCCATTTAACCACTTTGACTCAGGTTTCCCAACTTGTAAAAAAAAAAAAAAAAGTGGCTAAAATCTTCTTTCCAAGGATGTTGAGGATATTAACTAGTTAGTGGTATTAAAGCACTTTACAAATACTCTAAGAGTGAATGCAAAGAGTAACTGGATAGGATATATAGTACAAAGGTAAGAAGGCATAGGAAGGTACATCAAATATGTTGGTAGTTTGATTTACAGGAGGTGACCTCAAGATATCTTGCTTTTAGTGTTTCAGAGGCACAATCCTCTGTGGCCACTAATAAGCTACATGGCAATACTAGGGGTCAGCAAAAGTCTCTAAAGATTCATTAACCCTTCTTAGGCACTATACTTCTTCTGGACTACCATTATTTATAACCATAAAAACTGTGGAGATGAAGGGTTGATGTATCTAGCAGCAATGGGCCCAAAATGGAACATTGGATCTAAACCCCTTCAGTGTTTGGAGAAATTCTAATCTAGAGCCAAGCTGGCCCATCTCTGTAACATGCAACTGGAACATGCTTCTACCACCTCACCCCTGCTGACCTTCTCAGCTTGGGTTTAGTCATAATTTCTGCCTCATTTTATTCAGATTCTGAAATAGTTTTGCATAATCTGAAAGAAAAATCACCTGCATTTTGAAAGATATACAGAATGACCTAGACTCCACTAAGCAAGAGTTGTATGAGATGAGAGGATACCTGGATCAAATTTTGTTCCACTTATAATACCACACCTTCTTCTCACTTTCTTCTTTGTGGGACATTTGCCTGGTTCCTGATAACTATCCCTTAACATTCTGTCTTCAGACTTTCCTTGTAGAGAGTGCTTCTTAACATCTGTTTTGCATTTACTTTCATTTCCACATATGTCCTTTTTCAACCATTATTGGTTTTAGGCTAAATATATTACATTGTATAGAAAATGTCAATACAAGTTAAGACTAGTATATAGTCGAGATGAATTTCCTTTTAATTGCCTTATTTTCTAATGTGTTTAAGTTGAAGGGTTTCAGCCTCTATGATGACAGAGAAGAATTTTATCCTGTCTTGATATAGCCATGAAATATTTTTTCATTATGCTGAGTCTCGAACTAATATAACCATTGCAGAATGACACTACTCTCCACTACATTTCCTCTCCACCCCAAAAATGGTGTATTTGATAGAAACTGCTATACTTTGGGGGGTTTTTTTAAGCTCCTGATTAAGTGCAAGGCAATATAGCAGAAAACGGAAAAGCATATTGGGTTCATCATCTAGAGAACTGAGCTTTAGTCATTAGCAAATAGCTTTATCTTTAGAAGGCATGATCATTTATGTTGAGCCAACACAGACACACACACACACACACACACACAGAGTGGGGGTCTCTCTAATTTTTTTTCAAGTTTACCTTTCATCTATTCTTCTATAGTTCTTCCTTTTCCTTTCCTATCCTCCACTTTAGTTTTGCTGTCATACACCACCTGCTGACTGCATGGTTGGCAGCTCTTCATAATGGAATCGTGACTCCAAACAGCCAAAACATTTGAAGAACCTTGAGAAGGGGCATTCAAATTTTGCATGTGGCTTATGCATCATAGAGAGAAGATCATTTGGCAACCATGAGTACACCCATTGAATTCACAGTAGTAAGCAAGCACTATGCTGTTTGCACAATTGGGCCCTTATATTGTCCTTCTAGTGTAGCATATTTAGTACTTCTGTTTTGCCCTGGCTCCTTATATTTCTTCATACCACATCCCTTTTGGCAGAGTTAGTAGATCTTTTATGTAACTTCTCTATGGGACAATTTTAATGTTGTAAGTTGGTAAGACATCAACAGTACCACAGACGTGGATTTGGCTTGTGAGTAGAATTTTGGGGCAGGTTTCAAAGAAACTTTCTACGTTCTTGGCAGGCAAGCTACAGAAGCATATGGAGCTGTATGACTTACTGTATATTAAAATAGTATAAGGCTCTATATTTCAACTGTGAAACTATATTGCTGCTCATTAAAACACTTCAGAAATGTCCATCTTCATAAATATAAAATATTGAATTACACATGCCAAAGAACAGAACTATTACAGTTCCTCAAAATGAAATCTTCCAGGTTTTATAGTGCTTAGTAATATTGGTCCACCAACATCCTTCTTGTGACCTTAAAACCATTTTTGTTGTTTCCTTTAAATAATTTAGTGAGTGATTGCTTAGCGATGATATTTAAATAAAAACACAATGTGATAGTTAATCTGCAAGACAGATGCTATTAATATTGGGTGAATGCGCTTTCAAAAGTATCCTACTTGAATTCACAGGAATGTACTGGGTTTAAACAGTGGTGAATTTTCCTTACCCAATGGGGCTATTACACTTTCTCTGTGTCTTCACTGCAGAGTTGGTCTGGGAGCTCAGCTTCTAGGTCTGAGCACCTGACTTAGCCATGCCTGGTTGTGAGCAACCACATTGTAAAGACCTACCTGAGTATCCTCACTGGTGCTTCACTCCCCTGTGGGTGTTGCTAGGACTTCTGGGGGCATATCCCATGGTTCTTTGTACCGCAGTAGGCTGAGCTGCTCTGATTCTCTCCCAGTGAATTGTGGGAGTGCTTGTCTGTCCTTCTGGGCCCTAGGGAAATTGTGGGAAGGGATTGAAGGACTATCAGCACTTTCTGACTTAGCCTGCATCCTCATTGCAAAATGAGTGGCTTACTAGGCTAAGTGAAAGCAGAATCTAGGTTCTAAAGCATGCCTCAAGCTGGGTCTAACCTGGGTTGAAAGCACTGAACTAAGGTGAGAAAGTTTTTTGTATGGTACAGGAGTCTGTGCTAACTCTTCAGTAAAAACATCCCTGTTATTACCAATTATTACCTATTATGTTGTTTAGTAATCCTTCCACAATGCAAAGTATCTTAATTGAACATGGTGTAGAATAAAATACCTATAAGTATGTTGAACAACACTGTTAATATACCCTCATTAACAATTTATTTTTCTACTCCTCCCTCTTTCCTTCCCCATCACCCCCAATTAGGACAATATTTAGAGAGAAGAATATTTAGGTAGAAATGACAAAAAATCAGTTGCAGTTATGTTAAATTCTGAATTGTACCCTAATTTACTTTCTGATTGTTCCCATTCAGTTTCCCATAGCTGGGTCCATTTGTTGTTTTGTTTTTTGTTTCATTCCTCTAGTACCGTTAAAAAAAAAAAAAAAAAGACAGAATAGATAAATGAAGAACCTCTGCTTGAAAACTTGATTGTCATATTGTTAATTTACTAACTGAGCTCGATCCCATAAGGACTTCATTGATGCTCAAAGCTAAGCATGAAATTAAGTGCTTTTCTGTGTAGCAAGCTATGCTGTGTAGCAAGATATGCTGAAGCTGCAGAGATTCATGCTTTCAGGCCTGGAGGCCCTCGTTCACTCCTTTCATGAAGAACGGTACAGTGGTTAGGGTTCTGACTTTGGTCTTGAGAAACTGCGGTTCTAATTCTTCCTCTGCCATAGACTTTCTGGGTGATCTTGGACGAATCCTTAGTCTCTCTGTCCCGCAGGGATAACAGCCCTTCCCTACCCCACACAGGTGTTAACAGAATGAGAATATCAAAGATTACGAGGCACACAGAGACTATGGAGAGTATCTGTACCTAAGACATATCAGGGCCAGAGTGCTCAGCACTTTGTAGAACCGAATCACTATGAATGTCATTGATTAAAATATTAATTCTGGCTGTACATTTAATAATCACCAGTTATAATCACATTTGTGATAAGTAACTTTTTGTTATTGGCAGATAGGACAAGGCAAATATTTTGGAAGCCAAGTCTGGGAGTTACTACTGAATGTATTTTCCCCTAGGCCAGCAGAAGCTGAGCATTCTAAAGGTAACACACTTCGGACACTCTTTTTTAAAAGAGCTAAATGTGCAGCTTGACTTAGTGATGATTAATGAGGGGATATGATAACACTCTACAAATATTAGAAAGGCGCTAAGAATAAGGGAGGGAGAGGAAGTGTTTTGACCATAACAGTGGGTATAATCAGGAGTAATGGCATAAAATTAAGAAAAAGAAAATTTTGTTATCAGGGAGGAAAAATGAAATATATTAGGCAGTAGAATTGTCTTCAAAGCAATTCAGTGTACCTGCCATTTTTTGGGGCTTATTAAAGTATACAGAACACTAGCAAATGCACAGTAGAAAACAATCCTGCCTCTGCAGAAGAAGGAACTATTTAACCAAATTTTCTATGTTCAAATTCCAGGATTCTATTTCGTTTTGGACATAGTAAATGTAATGTTTTCAGAGATTCTAATGTTTTTCTTATAAACCTTTACAAAAACAAATTCTTACTTTTATAAATCACACCTTGCAACTACTAGAGATGGTCCTTAAAATAGATTAATTGTGTTTTAATCAAATGGTGGGGGGAAATGGATTTGAAATGTGAGTCACAAATATTCATTTCCCCTTTCCCCCATGCCCAAATAAAGATAATTACATGGGAGAAAGGCATAACTGGCTTAATTTAAGCACTAGTTCTTTTTTACTATTTTTTTTTCTTTACAGTGTAAACATTACATCTATGCTTCATACACAATACAGCTTGTTGAATTATTCATTATGAATAATGCTTGTGGATTTAGCCTTTTTTATGGTTGAGTTGAACCTGATTTCTACAGATGTATTTCTTATTCACAAGTATTAACCAAATAGTTTACATGAAAAAAGTTTGTTCTATGTGGTGTTTACAAACTGTTCATTTTGTCTATTTACTTGTTGTGTGTTATTGGTATTCTAAGTCACATATTATTCCTGCCCCCTGAATGGAAGACTCAACCTTTTAGAACAGGACAATAATGAATAATTAATTATGCTGAAACTCATGAAGCTTTCCAGATTAGCAAACTCCCAGTGGCTGTCTGAATACTCACATACAACAAATAATGACCCCAGAAACCACTGTGAATAAAATTTTGCATTTATATCCACAAAAATATTCATCAGTTGCTTTTTGCATTATTTGACCAGCTCCAGTATGCAACATCCTTTCAATGTCATTGTGAGTTTTGCTGGTAAGACTTTTCAATGGTACTATATATTCTAAAGCAAACACCAAAGGTAAAGGAAGCTCCTAGACAAGTACATCTTCCCCTCCATGCCAGGGGCACTCATCTCTTGACTGCCTCCTAGTGGCTGGGTATGGAACTGCATTCCTTCCTGCCACTGGCACCTCCTGTAGGTTGTAAACCTTACTTGGTAGGCCTTCAGTGGCTCAGCCCTCCAGCCAAGTCACATAGTTAAAAAAGTATAAACACCTTCTGAAGTAACAAGGGTCGAACAAGGACTATCGGTGTATCCTTATTAGTGACTTCAGCCCTGTCTCTGGGCCCTGTGATCTAGCCCCTTTCTCAGGCTTTTGGTTAAGAGTCCAGCTAGCACTGTAATTTCATGATACAGACCTCAGAGGTTTGTATACAGAGGTATATTAGCTGTGTTTCTAATTGTACTTGGATAATTGACTGGCATATGGAATTATAGGGTCCAGTTCTGCTAGGTCATAAGTAACATCAGCACCTCATAAGATCAAGCTCTTGGTAAGGAGTTGGTAATGGTTGGTTTTAGTATGCTATTTATCCAGTCTGGAATATGTAATGTATGTTTTTCTGTGGGCTGTGATGCATGATCATTAAGAAAGCTGGAGTTGGCACACACTGTAAGATTAAATGTAAGGAATTCTATTTGATGTGACCACTGATAATAAGCAACTGCTTGTTATGGATGGGTACTTGGAGTTTTCAGTTGTCATAACAATATTGTATGTGCAGAACACTTCTAACTTAAAGTCATTGAGATGAGAGAAATTTATTTATCTTCATTTTCTTGTTTCCATATTTAATACAAGTACATTGATGACAATGCATCATCTCAGCAGGGGATATTTTTCTTAATACCAGAAATGTTACTTGCCCCAGAGAAAGAGAGAGAGAGACTCTAACATCCTTCCCATCACTCAGATTTTTTTTTAAATAGCTTGAGCTCTGCCATTAATGGAAGATATCTGTATAATTCAGTCATTGAAAGTTCAAGGATTTATGGATTTCTTTTCTATCTTGTCTAGCCAAATAATACACGGCTTACAAAAGCAACAAGTTGATCTCTTGAAACTGCTTCTTTGATTTAAGATATATTTCAAAGTCATCAGAAATTAATTTGGAAAATCTGTGTTTAGTGCACAGGTGCTGGTGATGTTGACGGCCTGTGACATACAGGAAGTCAAACTAGATGATCTGGTGGTCGATGACTCTCTATATATGACAGGGTTGTCAACAGGACAATAGGAAAAGATGTAGGAAGCCAATGGAAAAATCTGAAAACAAGATTTTTGTGCATTTGATCTTTTATGAGCAGCTGCTATGAGGTACATCTGCATGCAAAGACAGGAAACATACTAATGAGATAAGGTCAGTGTTGCAGAAGAATTTGGGTGACACTTTAAGTGACAGAGTACACATAGGTATAACACAAGCATTTACTTCCACGGTAATTGTATCATTTAATTACAAATAAGGAACCACCCAGGAGCAGTGAAGCTAAGTAAGATACAGCTGCAAGGAAAATGCCAACTTTTTAAAGGAAAGTTGTATTTGGTGTTCATTGCAAAAGGAATTTAAGACCCCAGTTTAACAGAACATTTAAGAAACTGTATAACTTTAAGTACATTAGTAGTCACATTAATACTAAACAAATAGTCAGGCCCGAAGTAGCAAAGTGATTTTCATATAGCTCTGACAATTCACCTCAGTCTATTTCACCATTCATTTTTCTAATCTTGGTTATCTTCTGAGCAAAAACTAATTGACCTAAATTATGTGATGAGTTTGTAACAATGACAAATGTAAGACCACCAAACACATCTCCACTTGTGGCCTAACTAAGGTTTGAGAGGACGAGCTAATTGATTAACTCTCTTTTCTAAACTAAACTGCATGTTCCACTGGGATATATAATGATTACCTTTTGAAATTCTGAAATGTAATTACGAAGTCCTGTGAAAGAATTTGCACATACTGTGTATTTGCATCATATTTATAGCACTGGCCACACCAGGTGGAAAAAAAATCACAAATTTATAGCACTGGCCACACCAGGTGGAAAAAAATTGCACAAACTTTGTATGAGCTTACCTATATTAGGTTTTTGTGCACTGATATAGCTGTAGAGGTTCTGCAACAGTGTAGATGCTGTACTATGGTATAAATGGTTTGCATGGGTGCAGCTTACCCCAGACTGAAATTCTAAATTACAAGTGGTGGATTCTCCATCTCTTGATGGCTTTAGGTCAAGACTGGATGCTTTATTGGAAGATCTTCCTCAGTCCAAAAGAAGGAACTGGGTTTGTTACAGGAGTAACTGGTTGAATTTCTATGGCCTGTGTTATACATCAGACTGGATGATCTAATCAGGCCCGGCCTTATCCATAGGCAAAGTGGGCAATTGCCTAGGGTGGCAAAACATAAAGGGTGGCTGCTGGGATTCAGCTGCCAGCTGCCAATCCCCAGCCCGGCCCCAGAGCAGAGCTGAGACCCTGGCGGTAGCCACCCACCTCACACCCGGTCCCGGCGCACAACCAGGAACCTGGCAGCAGTCACCAGCAGCCTTTAGAATCATGCTAAGGGACACCTCCCTGTGCACAGCCAGTAACTGAGGAATGCAAAGCCATCTTTGCAACCTCATCCAGAGCAGCTCTGCCAAAGTCAGAGATCCGATTTTTAGGGCTTGTCAACACATATGCTTGTGCAAAAAGAAAAAAAAGCAGGCTGCCACTCAGGTGGGGCTTTGCACTCCCCAGATCCTGTGGTGGCTGTGCATCAGGCTGGCCTTCTGGCATGACCCTGAAGTCTAGTCTAACATGATGCCGACCAGAGGGTGACATGGCAGCGGGAATCAACAGAGGTAAGGGACTGGAGGCTCTGCTTCTGGAGAGCTAATTGAGGATTCAATCCAGAAAGGTGATGAGCAATTTGTTCCTAATCCAGCAAAGCATTTAAACACATGCATAGTCCAATGGATCTGCTGGATCAGCCTCTTGACGGATCGAGCTGTTAAGGCAACAGGAGCGTTAGGCAGCAGACTTACAATCTTTGACAAGGGATATTTTTGTAAAACTATTTGTAAAAATGTATGCTGCCTTTCTAGTATAGAGACGTGCTGTCCCCATTTGTGGAAAAACATGAATCAGATAAATTAAAGATAGAGAAGACATATAAAACAAAGTCCAACTTGTCCACTCCCCTGACAATGCACAATTGTTCCTAGCCATCTGTTCTCTAGCATCTTTGTCCAGTTCAGATTTAAATGGTGGAAATTATTAAACTTATCCCTGATGGCAATGGGTGGGGCTCCTGGTGCTAAGCATAGTACCATGATACCTATTGCCATCACTTCCAAGACAGTATCAAACCTAATCTGATAAAACCAGGATTAAGAATTTGTGAAAAGGGTTACTTCATTTGCAAAGTTAAGATTGCCATAAACTGTCAATAACTGATTACTGGATTTTATTTTATAATAAAAAGCATGAGTTAGCAAGGTTGCATGTGTCCTTGTACTGCAAGGTACGCTTTAAAATTCATTAGCGGAAATTAGCTGCTTGACTTTCTGATGTTAACAACTGTGCACACCCCTGAAAAATTATGCCTGGGTGTTTTGGATATGTTAGTTCTCTAGCTGCATAATTGCCTAGAGCGTACTGTTATTGATTTTTTGACAGCTGGTCCACATACCAATGGTGATGTAACCCAACTGACCTTATGGCCTCTGCAGGTCATGCATGACTCTTGTATTCACAGTTTAATAAAGCTAGGAACAACACTTCTAGAGAGAAGAATTCTTACTGGGAACAGTGTTTTGCACCAGCTCTGAATTGTTTGATGCACTCAAAACAGCAGAATATCAGTCTATGCCACAATTAAAAATTAAATTCTTGTATGATGTTAAGCAGACCTTGATCCCATCTCATATGAGAATAACTGAGGAATAGCTTGACATCAGTGGAGTTATGTTTATATAAAGCGAGAAGTGAGTTGGGCCCTCTCATTCCAAGACTAGATGACTTGCTGCTTGGATATAGGATACTTAAAGGCCGTAATTTCAAGTCATGCCATTCCCTTTACTTTCAGATATTTAACAGTTTTCTCACTCTCTCAAAACACTGAAGGCTGAAATGACCAATGACTTAATCAAAGTGATTTTATGGCTGTTGAATGGTTCCAGAAGGACAAAGCATTCCCTTGAGAAATTCCTCCCACTGATCCTCTACTTCCCATTCATTTCCTTATCCAGCTACTCTGTTTTTTGTTTTTTGTTTTGTTTTGGGTTTTTTTGGTCACTTTTGGCAGACAAAATTCTTTCTGGAAGTCTTAGTTTAAGACTGGTGATTGTTCCTGTGTCCAGTCACATGACAACAGGAGTGTTTGAACAATTTTTATAGTGGGTATGCTGAGAGCCATTGAACCAAGCTGTAAACGTTGTATACAGTGGAAACCACTGCAAGCCCCACACCTATGTATTATAGTGCCAGTGAAAGCAAATATCTTAGATTATTTTGCTCTAAATAAAGAAAATCAAGATTATACTCATATGGGGTTTAAAGCTGTATATTATGGCACTAGTAAATGCCCTGGAAATCTATGAGTGCCTTCAGGGAGCACCGTATCACATTTTGACTGAGTCAGAAATTGTGGCGTGTGTGCAAATGTCTTGTCCTTTTCACCTGAAACCATTTTAACAGCATTTATCCATTTCCTCTGCCTTCACCACTCTGCTCTTCCCTGCTAAATGGTTGAGCTTATCTCTGTCATTCCACTGGCCATAATCCTCCCTTTAAATTACAGGGTGTGAAATCACTGAAGATGTTAAACATTACACTAGTGTGCCTATATGTCACTGAATAGCCTTTCTCCTAGTACTGCCTAACTCTGTTAGATTGCCTAGAAAGCTGGAAGACATAAAAAAATGTGATGAGAAAGGAACAAGGTACCAATATTTTATGGACATTTTCTGAGAATTTGGTGCATCATATTGTAATCCCTTTGATGCCTCTTCACTACTAAACAACTTACTTCAAAGTGGAATTAATGTTTGCATTCTCAATGTCATAAAGAGGGTTAAATTCCAGAATAATTAATCAAATGCTATATATATTGGAATGACAATGAAGTGATGAGAAGCCATAGGCAAAGGTGTAAATTTTGTAACCCCAAAATGATTTTAGGGATCACTGTCTCATTAGTGCAGTAGAGCACTGAAGATATAAATGATGCCTTGTTCAAAGGTGGTTTTGAACTACACAACATGTGAATTAGGAAGGACAAGTAGTAGAAAGATGAAAATGATGCATTTTTCACTGCTGATTCAAAGATTCTTACACTGGGTCATTTTTCATTGGGTTTCCTGACATTTGAGAGGAAAATAACAATTTTTGTAACAAAATAAAAACAAAGATGGGAAAAAATAATACAGAGACACTACACTTCTTTTCTAATGTTCAATTAATTTGTTTTTATTAGTGAAAATACAGCCATCAAGAAATTACATCCTTTTTAAAATACAGTAATTATGTTGCTAAATCTATAGGTAAAAGTACACGTGAGACAGAGAGAGAGAAAGTGGTTAGTGGTTAGAGACATAATTTCCAGTCACGAGATACTGTTTCTTAGCCACTTTATGAACTGTTTAAAAAAATAAAATAAAATCCATCTACCAAAGTCACAGCGTATAAAACATTTGTCTATGTGTTGAAAACTCCACACTTTACATTTCTTTCTGCATAGTAAACTGTTAAAGTCCAATCTTTACCTTCAGAGTATGATAAGCAGCTGTCTTTGCAAGACAAATGCACTTTTTTCTCAAAGAAAAAAGAGGTAGAAAGGTACAGAAGGGTTATTGAAAGAACGTATCTTTTTATTAGATCAAGCAGAAATAAATTCAGAAAAAAAAGGGCTGAGGGTTTCAAAGTCCTACATTTCTGTAACTCCATGATTATCCTGAAGACTAGGGACCTTTTCGTATGCCTGCTGAAGACCATGGAAAGACTCCCATTGACTCACTGGGCATGGGATTGAGCCTTATGTGGTTATTGTAATGGAGTTAAAACTCAGCCTGTATTTGATAATAGGTTTGGCAATTTTAGTCTGAATTTTGTATCTTTGATACAAATCCTCTGATTTGATACCTATTGGTATGCCAGTAAGGAGTTTCAGGTAGAAATCATAGGAAAGCCAGCTGTTTTGATGGAATATTTTTGTATCTATTCAAACCCTAAACTCAGAATAATTAAGGGATGCAAATCCATGCAAATTGAAACTAAATCCACAGCAAAGACACAGTGCTGAGTTTTGCATCACTCTAGTTGGAGATGATTCAACTGTGCTGAGGGGGGAAAAGTGAAACCAGTATCTGGAAAGGCAATGAGAGGATTTCTGATTTTGTAGAAAAAGAGGGAAGAATTTCCTTCAGCTAAAGGGACTTTTGTTTGTTTGGGAGTTTTCTGAAGGGGAAATAATGGGATCTTTTGATGTGCAATTGGAAGCTGAGATGAGTGTGTATCTGAATGGGAAAATAAATGGCTTTACTTTTTAGCTTTGGACATTGTCCAGAACTGCAAAAGGAAAACATGGAATTGTAACCATTTTAGAGTTTGCTAACTACATTCATAACTGTTCTGAATTACAGCTGCATTGTGTCCCTTTATGGTTTTGTCCTTGTTAATTAAATTGGCTCCTTTGGAAGTACTCACTTATAGCATGACACAAGCTGTGTTTACTAGGTGTGTTTGCCTTTGCCATAATGCATAACTACAATGGAAAAGTACCTACAGAGTCTTTAGGGAAAAATAAGACAATAATGGCTGGCAATTTTTAATTTCTCCTTTTCCATTTTTTTCCACCTCTCCTCATTGGAAGTTACCAGCTTAGGCCCAAATGCTTTCCTCTATTCCAGTAAGCAAAAAGGAGAATGCACATAAAGATCCAGCTTGGGGTGCATGAATGGAGGCAAGGCACCTCAACTGCTTGTTCCTAACCTTCCTTGAAACATGCAGAATCCTCTCTATTGGTGCTCTGCAGGGTTTGGAAGGCTAGGAGAGTGTGGAGAGGAGCCACTAACCACTGTGCTCTTCCAACTCTTGGCAGCAAATGTCTAAATGGCAGTTTCTGCGCCTACCTTAACATTGCATCGTGTACTATTAACTCCAGGTATGTGGTTGAGTCTTCTGCTAAATATGAGCCCTACTTTCCACTAGTTAGTGCCACACTGAGCCCTTGGCATGTGATGGGAGTACAATAGAGAGGCTGAAATTGGTTTGGAGGAAGTGAATGTTCAGCTTAGGTGTTGTAAGTTCTAGGCAGAATGCTGTAGCTGTGTAGTAGTTACAGGGCCTACCTCCTGGCAGTGTAAAAAAGCCTTAAAGTGAGTGGTAAATGTAATTTATGAGGCCTTTTTACACTGCCAGAGCAATTCAAAGTGACTTTCATGTAAATGAGAATCAGGCCCACAGTAGCGTAGTGCATATTAGCCTGAATTCCCAAATGTACACATATTCACAGCTTTTCTAATTACAATGTTATTTCTTTCTGCACATTCTGCTTATAAAAATGAGCCATGGAGAGAGACTTGCACAGAACCTGCTAGCAGTAACCCCTGTGCAAAAAAAACTGTTAAAAGACTGGCAAGCAGAGGAGACTATACTTGGTGAATCAAAGTATTGAATACTGGATCTGGTTAAATTACAGCCCTTGCTGATGTTCACCAGGATGTTGATAAGCCTGGTGAAAGGGAGCTTTCTAAGAATAAATTGCATCATTATCTGAGATGGCTGTTGGCACTAGTATTCCCTGTGGTTTTTCTTGAGCATAACATAAGGTTTCACTGTAATAAAATAGTAGGGTTACTTGTTTTGTTACCTTGAACTTGACTAAAGATTTTGTAACTTCCCAGTTATTACAATAACAAATAACTCTAAGTTCTTTGAACCTGATAGCAATTTTGTCTCATACAGAATAAACCAAGTTACAATAGAGAGAAGAAGTTGATGGGGTAATATCTTTTATTGGACCAATTTCTGTTGGTGAAAGAGACAAGTTTTCAAGCTACATAGACCTCTTCTTCAGGTCTGGGAAAGATACTCAGAGGCCAAGTCTACTCTACAAATTTACATCAGTACAACAATGTCACTCAGGGGTGTGGATTTTCTCTACCTCCGCATTGCAGTTTTATTGACCTAACCCCCAGTGTAGTCAGTGCTATGTCAATGGGAGGGCTTTTCCCATCGACAGAGCTACCATCTCTCTCGGAGATGGATTAACTGTGCCAACGGGAAAAGCTCTCCCGTTTGCATAGTAATGTTTTCACTGTAATGCCACAGCAGCGCAGTTTTAAGCATAGACCTTCCCAGAGTGTCACAGCTAAATACAAGGTGGAACAGATTGCTTAGCATAAGTCATTAACACATATTCGAAGGGATCATTCCAGGTGAAGTGACCCGTTAACACCTCAGCAGTCATAGGACAAAACGGGGGGCTAGTGGGTTACAGATTGTTGTAATAAGCCATAAATGTCTATGAAGTGCCATTATTAAGACAATGATTTTTGTCTTTTATCATTTGCCTGTGTGAGTTCATTCAAGAGTGTAGGATTGTCTGGTTTTACCCACATAGTTGTCACACAGAAAAATGATAAAAGATAAAAACACCATATCACTCATGGATGTACACTTTTCACAAAATGATTGCTCCATAGCTGACCTCTACGTCCCCTTCCTCAAAGGAAATCTGCACAACACCTTCAAAAGATAAGGCTGGGAGCTTAAATTAATAATTTTGCTAGACTTTAAACATCATGGTCTTAATACTGACACTGGATATATGGTTTATCGTAGCAGTCTGTAATTCACTAATCACATTTTTCTTTTTGTCCTATGACTGCAAAGGTCTTAACAGGCCACATAACAATCAGTTTCACATTTTTTTTAGCTGTGACACTCTGAGTACCTTTCCCAGTCCTGAAGAAGACCTGCGTTTAGCTCAATAGCTTGCCTCTCTAATGAACAGGAGTTGGTCCAATAAAAGATGTTACTTCACCCACCTTGTCTCTCTCATATCCTGGGACCAACATGGCTACAGTGACACTGCAAACATGTTAATAATATACACACCAACAGATAATTAATACTGATAGACAGGTAAAGGAAGTACCTATTTAGGGAAGTATTTCAATATTGGTCCAGCAAAGAGTTGTCATCCTGCGGATTAGTCAATTGCTCAGATGTAAGGGCATGTATTTAAAGTAGGCAGCAACGAACAATGTGGGTGGGAATGCTGGGGCTCTGATACTGTAACGACCAGACCCAGAACAACTTTTGTCTGTGTGTGCAGTGAATAGATTGATTTATATCCACTGTCAGTGCGTAGCAAACTAATAATAATATGCTTTCCAAATAGGTCACTATGAAAAAGCTGTCTTTATTATAAGTACCAGTTGTTGGACCTGCTAGAGTCTGAGTCATGGGGATTATTGGCGGGACCCTTGTAAATCAGACTGTGCTGCTGATTTTATACATATACTGTGGTCATAATTTATGTGTTAGGCTATATATATCCCCTCATTTCATATTGTTCTGTAGTTTAAGGCAGATTTATGTTCTTCTTTTCCTGTGTGATTCTGAACTTAATAAAGATAGTCTTGCCACAGGGTATTATTTATATGTGCCCCTCTTCTGGTGCGGGCTGTGCTAGACATTATGACTCACGTATGTCAGAAGTGTCCTTGGCTTCTGGGGGCCTTCGTTTCTGGTACATGCCTTTGGAAACGTAAGGTGAGAGGTGCAGCACAAACTTAAAACCCCTATGTAGTTAGGGGGGTTCAGCCCCCTTTTGTGCCGTCTTGATTCTGAGCTGCTCCAAGGCCCCTGCCATAACTTAGACAGTCCTAAGGATCTAAGTTATAGTAGCTTCCCCAGGCTGCCTTGTAGGCTACAGTCTAGCACACTGCTGCTAGGCTCCTAACCAGAGCTTGTGAGGGGGTCCTCAGAAGACAGCCTTTTGCCTATCTTCTATAGTGCTTATGCCAGGAGAATCTCTCCCTGGTCAGAACCAGGGATCTTAGGGCACTTTTACACCGTTCTGGTTTTTTTATGCCCTGTAAAGGGTTGGATGTCAGGACCCGGTCTCAAACCCTAGTCTTGAACCCAGGCCCACTGGGTTACTGCAAAGCAACCTTGGCCACGCACAAGCAGCATGTGCAAAACATATTGAGAAGGCAATGCCAACATGGAATCTATGCAAACCTGGAAAAATGTATCGTGGAGCAACCTACCGTAGAGTTTCTCAGATATATACTGTCTTCCAAAGAGGTCTGCATGGAACCTCATAAGGTAGAATCTAGAAATGACTGGGCAATGCCCAGAAGCATTCAAGAAATGCAACACTTCATCAGGTTTGCAAACTTTTACAGGCGATTTATATGGGGCTACTCTTGAATTCTGCCTCTAATAACCTCCTTGCTTTACAAACTTGCCAAATTCATCTGGACTTTGGAAGCCCTACATGCTTTTGAACATCTGAAGGAGGAGTTCACCACTGAGCCAATCTGTGTGCACCCAGATCCAAATCAGGCATTCATCCTGGAAATTTCAATGCCTCCAATGTTCCTAATGGGCTAGTGTCATCCAAAAGACAGAGGCTCAATCTCTGCACATATTTCTCTCAAAAGTTCTCCCCTGCTGAACATAATGATGAGATTTCAGATAAGGGAGCACCAAGGCAGCTTTTGAAACACAGAGACACTACCTGGAAGAGGCAATATGCCCTTAGCAGGTATATACCAATCACAAAAATCTAGAATACCTATGCTCTGCTAAAGCCGTGAGTCAACAGCAGCTAAGCTGGGCTATATTCTTCTCAAGATTTGATTTTTATCAACACATACTGCCCTGGCTGTAGGAATGGAAAGGCAGATGTCATCTCCAGGAAAGAATATGCCAGCGATCCTAGAGAATCTGATGTAAAGCTGTGCTGCATCACTTCCTTGGAGGGTCATTGCTATCAGACTTAATGGCAACTATACATTCTGCTCTTCAAGATGATCCTTTTTTGTAGAAGCTCCTAGCTTCGGATACCAAACCTTCACTTTCAATTACACACCGGGATGGACTCCTTCCTGACCACAGGTGTACATGTCCCCAAGGGAAGCTATCATTGGGAAGCTTTATATCTATGCCAGGATGCCCCCTGGAAAGGTCATTTTGGCCAGGCAAAAACCATGTGCCTGGCATTCTGATCATTTTGGTGGCTGAAACTGCAGGCTGACATTCAGGCTTATGCCAAATCCTGAAACACCTGCGCCCATACAAAGATATCTCGAACTAAACCCTCTGAAATGCTAATACCACTGAGAAGGCCCTGGTCCTGGATCACCACGGACTTCATTGTTGAACTCCTTGAATCCAAGGGTTGCCATACCACCAGTACAGCAGTGGACCAGCTTAAAAAAATGGTGCCTTTCATCTCCTGCACACAACTTCCGACTGCGGAAGACACCACCTGCCTTCTTATCTCCCATGTCTTTCGCCTCCATGGCCACCCAGAGCACATTACTTCAGACCGAGGACCTGAGTTTGTACCATGGTTTTGGAGGGAACTGTTCCACTTTCTAGAGGGGTGTCTTCATACATCAACCACTGGTCATCCACAAACAGACAGTCAATCAGAAAAGGAGAACCAGGTACTGGAACAGTGTACCTATGGTGCTTTGCCAATTTCTACCAAGATGACTGGGACTCATTGATTCCATGTGTGGAATTTGCATAGAATAATGTGTACCACACTTCAATCTGGATGAGCCCATTTTTAACCAACTATGGTTTCCAGCCCCATTTTCATCCTGTACTGCCCACAGCGCCTGCTGTTCCTGCAGCATCAGACCTGATAAACTTTACCCAAAAAACCCAAGGGGAGCTAACGTGACATCTTGATGTGGCCAAGGCAATGTACAAGCATTATCCTGACTGCCACTACAGAAAGATCCCACTTTTGCAGTGGGGCAGAAAGTTTGGCTGTCAGCCAAACTCCCCAAGATAGGCTGACTTATCTGCAAACTTGACCAGCAATATGTCGGCACTTACCAGAGCTGAAGACAAATCAACCCCACTGACCTACAGCTTTCCTGATGCCTCAATGTGCTCCTGAAACCCTTCTCAGACAGTCGCCAGCCACAGATTTCGATTCAGGGACAAGAAGAGCATCTTGTCTGTAAGATCCTAGATTCCCAGATATGATGAGGTAAGTTGCAGTATCAATAAGGAAGGCAAGGAGTGAACCTGGAAACCAGCTCACCATGTACACAGCCCTGAAAAAGGTCCATGCCTTCCACAGAGCACACCCAGATAAACCCAGACCTCCTGCACCTTGATGTCGCCCCAAGAGAGGAAGGTGATGCCAGGACCTGGTCTCAAATCCTGGTTTTGAACCCAAGTCCACTAGATTTTTGGGTATCAGCCTTGGCCATCGCACAGTGCCAACTCATCCAATTACCTGGGAATTCACAGACGGGTGGGCCAGTTTCCAGGATTCTCTGAGCTGCTTCCTGATCGGCTACTTGATCTTGACCCTGAGTGGTTGGTGACTGCTGATCAGGACTGTTTTGTGACCTGCTTGACCCTGGGCATTACACTGCAGTGGATTGAGGGTCTCATTCTTAGAGTTTGTCTTTCAGAGGTGCTGAGCAACTCAATGTGTCTGAAAATTGGATCTTAAATGTCCAGTACTGGGCACTCAAAATATAGTGGCCATTTTTTAAAACTGCCCATCCTCTTTTGAGCTTGAACTAATCTATATTCCTAATATCGATTATTGACTTTCTGAAATAAATATCACTCATAAGTTTGCCACAGGTTATCAAATTAGAATATTTCATCTCTTCACTCAGCTCAGTGACTTTTCTCAAAACACCGTATAAGAGATGGCTACATTTAGGTTACCTATCTGTGTGTCTATCATAAAACTTTCACAATTTTATTCCCATTAGTGTCTGTTCAGCAACTCACACAAAAATATTTAATTTAGAATTTTAATACTTAATAATTAAATATCTTTTGACATGAAATTCCTTGTTTTAACCCTTCAGATATTGTAGTTACAATAAGTAAGGAAGGGAGGAGGTGGCAGAATAGGAAACCGACATGATTACAGTATAACATAAACTTAAATGACAGCTACCAGCTTTATATGATTGTTTAAAGTAAACATTCTGAAAATAATAATATATATTTGTCCACAGGAAGTGAGTTAATTCATATTAAAAACCTATCAGATATAATTATTTACAATAGAATATCAAGTCATATGCCATAACTGAGTCACCACATGACTTTATTAGTTTAATCCTTCTCTTACCTCCCTATCCCTTCTGTTCTTTATCACCCTTTCATTTCTAATATTAAATGGTAAATTGTTTAGTGAAGAGTCTTTGTCTTCTGTCTGTTCAGTAAAGCGCCTTCTTCATTTTTGCTGTAAAACAAATACAAATAATAAAAATATTATAATATGCCATTCTCACTATGTATCTTATGGATCAAACTCTAGTCACTTACATCAGCATAAACCTGGAGTAATTCCACTGATTTCCATAAGGATTTCACATGGAATATTTGAGATTGAAATATAGCCCTGTAGCTATTATTCATGTATATAAATGATTGCACAATCCTGCATCAAATGTCTCAAAATTGTCATCTAGTTTGAAAGATAGCTTTAATAGCTTGCTAATTGTTGTGATCCAATCTGTGAGCCAAATTCTTTTTTCCATTATGACAGTGTAAATCTTGAGTAACTCCATTAATTTTAGTGGAGTTAATCCAGATTTATACTGGTATATTTGAAAGCATGGGAATTTGAACCTATAATCCTAGGTGTTGAGAGATTATATAGTATGAGGTTATTTTAGCTATTACTAAGGCTGAGAGTAGTCAGTTTTCTTTTCCTAAAGCTCAGGTTATTTAATATGGATATATTTCCTTGTATAAATACCGTACTGTAAATCTATGTTCCATGGAGGTTTAATTCCTAAAATGTATATATTCTGTCTATAACCGTCTCCCAGAATTCACACCTCTCAATCTGACAGGCCTAAATATGAAAAATGGTGTAGGACAAAAATGAAAATTAGAGACGCAGGGAAAAAATAAGTCAGGAAATGTGTGTGCACAAATGGAGGCTAGACAGAGGCTCCTTTGAAAGTTTAACCCTAATTGATCATGGTTTTGATTTTGCCCTTCATATGCAGAAACCTGTCAGATGTATCTCTTTGTGCCAAAAAGGCAGTAGAATTTATGCCATATAATACTAATTTGGTTTTTATAAAAGTGGATCTAACTGTAGAGTAGGGTTTCCATATCAGCCTTTCTGGAAAAAACATTCAATATCTAATCTAAATCTACAGTTATATATGAGACTGCAGTTATGTTTTTTTTTTCTCTGCTATCTGCCTCATGTCCATCTAATCTGGATGGGCTCCTTATAGATGTTTTACAGGATTTAGATCAGACGGTAATTCTAACTACTCAAACATCATCATGTTTGATCACAGCCCACTGAAGTCAGTGGAAAGACTCCCATTAACTTCAGTGGGCTTTGGATCAAGCCCTGTATGAGAAATAACTAATCGTTAGTTTGAACAACAGCCATGAAACACTTCAGACAACATACGTATGCCCAGGAAATAAAATATATTTGTCTAATATTTCTCCTCATTTATCATACCCTGATCATGATTGTTACAAGGATATATTGGGATATATATATCCCAATAATGCAATAATATTTGGTCAATATATGAATTGTTTCAGCTTTTGTGTTGCACAGCCAAAATATAATAGGTTAAACTCTCAGAATGGTGTAAATCAGCCTAACTTCATTAACTTCAGTGGAGCTTTGCAGAGTCACACCACTTGATGATCAGGACAAATGTGTCTTTGCTTCAAGGAGACACACTTTAATAGTCTGGTGTGAACAAACTCTATTCTGTCAGACTTGGTCACTTCACACAGGTTTTATTATGAAGTATAATTTCTAGCTTATATTAATATCTTGTACTGAATTATCATGTACTAAAAGCTTGACTGTCCCTGGCCTTCATGGAGGTTGGTACATGAGACGGTGGATGGACAAGGTATAACCAGAGACTCCCTGTTCTGCAGGTCTTGCAAAAGAGGCAGGAACATTCACAGTCTCTGAGCTTTCGGGCATGCAGGGATAACTCCCTCTGTACCTCAGAGGTCTGCCTTCATTCCCTGCCTCCCTCTGGGTGAAGTGAAGGAGGCCAGTCCATGGTCTCTCCCCCTATTCCACAAGGCCCACTCCAGAGACTTGACATAATGAAGCAGCAGCATGTATGGTGCCCTTGCACACTGCAAGTTTCAAAACCATCCCTGCCCATGCTCTGCACCACCTCCTGCTCAGGGCTATTTCAGTGACACCTATAAAATATGCATTTTTACAAGAATTAATGCTGTGACTATCAATGGTGAATAAAAGCATGAAACACTGAGGCAATAAACAGACATTTTCTGTATTTCAGAATCCGAATTTTTAGACTACAAAACAAAAAGTCTCCAAACTGCAGAACTGAGGTACATTTGTGAAAGAATTTATCATGATATCATATGGTGTAAAAATAATTGCAATGTTAATACTGTAAAACATAAATTAATTAATGGAAAGCTTGAGGAAACAATTTCAGTTTTTTCAGTCAGAAAGGAAACACTTTCAATCTATTTATTAAAATTGCAACTGTGGTTCTACAAAAGGTATAGCCATCCAACGTTTTGACAGATGAAAGGAAACATGACAAAGTCAGTCCATCAATAGTGCTTGGCAATAGCATGGGAGAAGAGCCCAATGCGCAAGCAGCAGACCTTTCCACAGTGGCTACAGGTCCACGCTCCAGATGAAGGTTGGAGCACAGTCTGCTTCCTGGCTCACCTCTGCGTCTCAGCCTGGGATCTCTGATGACTTTCCATGATGATGGAACTAGCCTTAGTCCAGCTTCTCCAGACTGAGCGGATGTGGGCAGAGCTCTCCCAGATGTCAATTCAGCATTCCTTGAGATACTGTATGACCTAATCGCTGTAGCGGAGCTTTGACCTTCCTCTGCATCATGGGTAGTTCTTGAGTTGGCAATAGAGCATAGCCTTGGGCAGATGATCTTGAGGCATGTGCGCCACATGTCCCAACCAGCAAGGTCTGTGAGCATCCAGCATAGTCTGCATAGACTCTAGGCTGGTCCTCTCAAAGATCTCGTTGTTAGTGATCTGTTTGTCCCAAGTGACTCCAAGGATTTTTCTGAGACAGTGAAGGTGGAAGCTGTTCAATCTCCACTCCTGCTTGGAGTACATGACCCAGCTCTCTCAGCTGTAAAGGAGGGTACTGAGGATAGAAGCCTGATAAACTAACGTCTTTGAATTCAGGGCTAGCAGCTTGTTGTTTCAGACACGTCAGGTAAATTTGTCAAAGGTGACAGAAGCTATGCCAATTCTCACATTAAGTCTGTATTGAGGCTAAGTGAGCTAGTTAAAGTTGAGCCAAGATAGCAGAAGTGATCCACGTTATCCAGAGCTTCATTACTGACGTAGACTTTAGGTGGGATGTTAGTGCCTCGTGACATGACAACTATTTTCTCAATACTGATTACCATGCCGAACTCGATACATGCATCAGAGAAGTTATTCATCATGGCATGCATTCATTAGGTGAATAAGATGAATGCAGCAGCATCTGCAAAGAGCAGATCCCGAATAGTGAGGTAGGTGACATGCCTTTTGCTCTGAAATCACATGATGTTAAACAAACTGCTGTCCATCCTCGATTCAGTTAATACACCAGATTGATCATTTCCAAAAGCATACTTAAGAAGAATAGAGAAGAAGATGCCAAAGCCTGAAGACGCTAAGGCACAGCCTTGCTTCATGCCAGCATCCAGGATATACTCAGACAATGTTTCATTTTCATACTGGATAGTTGCCTTCATTGCCTCATGGAACTCCTTAAATAGGGAGAGCATTTTTTGTGGACAGCCAATTTTCAACAAGATTTTGTGTATGCTATTCCTGTTAACCATGTTGAAGGCTTTTTGTAGATCTATGAATGCTACATAGAGAGGTGCCTGTTGTTCACAGCTTTTTTTTTCTTGCAACAGACAAAATGTGAAGGACATGTCAGTCATGGCGCATCCACCCGCATTGACTCGCAGGATAAACTCTCTCAGTAAGAACTTGGAGTCATTTCAGCAAGACCCGTGCAAGCATTTTGTTAACCATTCTGAGCAGAGATATCCCTTGGTAGTTGAGCAAGTCTGCTCTGTTCCCTTTATTTTTGTATAAAGTAATTATGTTTGCATCTTTCAGATCCTGGAGTATGTGGCTTTCATCCCAGTAGGCACAGAGAAGTGCATTGATGTTGCTCACTAGCTTTCTCCTTCCTACCTTTAGGAGCTCTGGAAGTATCTGATCATTACCTGCTGCTCTCCCAGGTACAATCTTGTTGATAGCTTTCTGTACATCTTCAAGAGTTGCATTATTGGAAGCCAAGGAATGGCAGCTAAGACAGTATCACAGATAATGGCATCCTTTGAGTAGAGTCCTTTGTAATGCTCAGCCCATCGGTCAAGTTGTTCTTGCCTGTCAGTCAGGATGGTACCGTCTTTCACTTTCAGGTTTGCAGTCTTTTTACAAATTGGACCAAGTGCCTCTTTGATGCCATCATAGGTACCACAAAGGTCCCCTCTTTCAAAGCAGGTCTGAATTTTCTTGTGTGGGTCTTGCCAGTACTTCTGGGCACATTCTCTGGTGGCTTTCTGGACTGCAGCCTTAGCCTCTTTGAACTTGAGAGTTCTGGACTTAGTTGATTGTGGAAGTAAAATTAGGCGAGTTTGCTTTTTCTTTTCTATAAGTGGGAGCAGCAGATCTTCAGATGCTGCAAACCTATTCAGGTTGTTTTTTTCTTTGTTCCAAAGACATCGTTGGCAGTAGCCAGTGTCTTATTCTTAAAATTGTCCCACAGTGTGTCAGAATCAGCAGAATCCCAGTTGATGTAGTTCTTTATCAATTATGACTGTTTTCTGAAGTTCATGGTCTTTCCGTTCAAGTCCGATTATCATAGTATGAGCATTCCAACAAGCAATAATTAATTTAGAGCCAGGAAAGAAAAAGTTGTAAGGGAGCGTTTTAGCTCAATTCTCTAGGGCCTTCCCCAAATTAAGATAAGCAGGCCACCCTAAAAAGGGCTGCTTGAACATCTGAGCTGCTGCCAACACCTGGGTTATTCCCCACCAAGACAAGTGGCCATCAACCACAGACCTTCAATGTGAACACCTAGGCAAAACAAAGAAGTAAGGGGTGGCCAAAGCCCCTCCACCTTCTCTTTAGGCAGGAACTATAGAACTCCAGTTGCAAGACTAAGGTTAAGACAATTGGTATAGGCCTGCTGCAGCTTCTAGCTGGAACATCACTCCAAATTGAAGGAAGCACCCACCTTATTGTGTCTGCCTTTTCTAAATGGGTGTGGTCCCAATAGTGTGGGTATCATTGGCCACAAGATTCTGACTCCTCTGCTTTTCTGGGGACATTTTCTTCACCCAGGAGGTTCCACTACCTCAGCATTGGGCGTCATTGGGGCATCCCAAAGGGAGATAGGTTTATTGATCAGTCTCTGACACTTGCTGTTGCATCACTGGCTGCTCCATCTATGCATCCAGTGGCAAAATGCTGAAGTGGATCAGGCAAATGGATAGGTGACATTTAAACAGAGCCCTTGAAAAGACAATAGCAAACTTAAATGGAAGATGAGTTTCTAGTAACTTCAAAGTGTCAGATATAAAGCGTGTTTTTATTTTACATAACAAATGTTGGTATATGGAAAAGCCAATGTGAAATGAGAGTCATCAGCAGGAACCTAAACAAAGTGTTTAATAAGGAAATGAATGGCCAGAGACTCCTTGGTTACAAGTACACAGGTGAAATGTTGTCATCTTATAAAGGGCCAAAGTTTGAGCTCTCTTAAACTGATGAGTAGAGCTATTTGAAATTTTTTATTCACAATTTTAATAAATTAAAATGGCCTCCCCCACAAAAAAGAAAAAGAAGAAAAAGACTTTCAAGGAACTTTCATGTATCAAAATTTTGCGATTTTCTGATTTTTTTTTTTTTTTTACAAAATTCACAAATTATAAGAATTACAATTTTGGGGTTCCTCCCCTTTTTTGCCCTTTCTTTTTTCTAGAGAAAGGAAAAAAGAAGATTGGGGCAGGGGGTGGGAGAAGGGAGGAGAAAACAAAATTTAAGAACCAAAATTGTTTTGTTTTTTTCAGTTTTCAGAGTTTTTTGTTGTTGGGTATTTTTGTCCAAAAATTGGAAAATTGTCCACATTTTTCATGAATGGTAATTAAAAGTGACCATTTTTCATTTGGCTTTAGTGGAGTAGAGTTGCAGAAGTAACTCCAGTGGAGGCACTTGAGCGAATAACTGCTCAGCAGTGTAAGTGGTTCACACTCTGGCCTAAAGTAATAAAAGGATAATTGATACAGCTTAAGTTTTATACAGCTATTTCAACCTGTTTGTGCTGAATCAAGCTTAGACCTGGTCTACACAACACAGTTAGGTCAACGTAACGCAGCTTACGTCAATCTAATTATGTCAGTGTACAAACTACAGCCTTGTTCCTAAGTGCCCTACTACACCACCATCATAAATCCACCTCCATGAGAGGCGTGGGACTTAGATTGGTGTAGTTAGGGTGACACAGTGTCTGCGTTACTTACATCAGCTGTTGGCTGTATTGTCAACTTAATGGCTCCATGCATTGTGAAATTGGCAAGAACACCAGGCAATTAGAGCCCAGCATCCTGTTCTCAGCTGAACTGCTGCCCAGAGGCTCCCCAATAGGGGAACCAAGATGTCTGGGTGGCTGCCTCCCCCATTTGCAGCTGGGAGCAGGGTGCTGAGACCCAAGGGCAGGCATCTGGGTTCCCAGCGGGAAGCTGCACAGAGGTCTCTCAGCCCCCCATACAGCTTTCTTCAGTTGGTGGAAGCTCTTCTGGTGATGACACGCACCACTGAAAGAAAGAGGGTAGTGTGGACATTAGCCACCACAGTAATCACTGTGGTGGCTGTCAGTCGACCTAACATAGGTCGATTTAGGGCTATAGTGTAGACATGCCCTCAGTCTGGTGGATGACACATGATCCAACAACTGTATTTCTATATAATGGAATTTTATAAGGAAGAAAGACTATAGCATTGCAAGGGGCACAGAATCACGCTAAGTTTTTCTTAGGAGGTTATATCAGTGATCAGAGGGTCTTCATGAAAGTTGTGCAAAGAGTTATGAATATGAAAGCTTCAAAACTGCAGGAAAAAGCTTGGAACAGATGCTGATGTTTGTTTAAGTTGCTGAAATTCTGCAGGTGGAACTAGGTTGTCCGAAGACACTAGCCTGTGAGGATGTATGGACTTTGGGTTCGGGAATAAAACCCACTGTAACTGTCAACAAGTTTAAAAATATAAAACTGCAAAAGGAGACACTGGAGTAGGAGAAGGTGATGCATGAAGCACAACTTATGCCTCCATCAGATCACCTCATTTCTTCACATTAAGCTTAGCTGATGTTTCCAGTTGGTTCATATTGATGCTCTCACTGAACTTTCAGACAGACCCAGGGCTGTAGTTCAGAACAGTATCTAAGGACATGCCTAACTTTAAGCATCTAAGTTCCATTGACGTGAATATGTCTAATCACATGCTTAAATTCTTTTCTGGATCATTACCTAAATTTTTCAATTGATCTAAAGTTTGACTGGTAAATTGATAAGGACTTGTGTTCTTTAGTGCCATATTTGTACTAGTTCTCTTTCCAGAAAATTATAGAACAGTATAGTATACGTTATGATAAAGTATTAATTGATTGTGGTTTGATATACTAATTTTTGTAAGTCTGTTTTACTTTGTTTCTTATTTGACTTTAAATTTGACATTTCTTAATAATACTTATCATGTTCTCACTTTGTGAGAAACCTAACATGGGTAACTGGTGAATTAAAATTACTTATCCAGTATGTGTGGTATATTGTATCTATTCCAATGTTATCAGTGTGCCAAAATCATATCACCTATTAGATGCACGAAGCCTGGTGTAACACTGCTCTAATAATACAGCTGCAATGCCAAGATATTTAAATTCTGGACAAAACAGAGTTTTACCAGCATTTAAATGTAAAGGTGACATCCAGTCAACTTGACCCTGGAGGGCACACAGATAAACAGACAGGTCGGCAATGGTGACGCACATAGCAGTATGGACTTAGTTCAAGGACAGCCAAAATAGTGTGACTGAGTGACATGTGCACAAACATTAGCATACACTAATTCAACAGGCAGTGAACTTGCTATTTCAAAGCACTATATAGACTATGCTCTAATTGTGGAGTTACTATACTTTCACATCATGTGTATGAGGGTCATTTACCAAGCACAGGCTCAAGTTAGTGCATAGTAATCTCCTGAGTAAACAAGCCCTAAAATGAAGACTGTTATCTATATTTTTCATGGATGTAGAAAATCCACAGGTATGAGCAACACCCACTTAAAATAGCCATTGCCACTCAGTGGTTGCCAGTGAAATATTAATTAGCTCCCTCCTGCTGACCAACCTATTTCCAGCCTCTAGACTGTTTCCCCAGCCCTGGACTCTCCTGAACATTTCCCAGCCTCCTGGATATTTTACTCACTGTCTAGACAGCCTCATGGAACCCACACACAACACTTACATCAAAATGAATAAAAGACAAGGAAACCAAACCACAGAGTTGACACAAAATAAAATCTTTTATTTATACACACAAAAAAAAAAAAGAAAGAAAGAAGACTTACTACTGGGTCCTAGATAAAAAATAGAAAACCAAACAAAATTGGGAGGGAAGATTTTACATAGATAACTTGAATACGTGTGTGTGCTTGTTACTCCTCAATTCCCATGGGATTAAGATCTCCTCCAGCTGACTAATCTAAAAATAAATAAATTTGGTTAGCTATAAACTGGAGGAGGGGGGGTTCTCCACAGTTGCTAAAAGTAGAGCCCTGTGGTAAAGATAAGTAAGATTTTTTGTCCTTATAATTTGTTACCACAAGGTGGTGGACCATAGCCCAGTACTTCCTGCCCCAGTCTTTGAACTCCCTCCCTCCACCCAGCTGCTAAGTGAGCACAAAGGCTGATGGGGCACAAACAAGCCTCGCCAGCATGCTGTCATGTGATAGCAGCAAGCCAAATGTGGAGCAGAGCCAGCAGACGTTCCTTCTCATTGTAATGTGGGAGGATGAGATGCTGTTGCCAGATTGCAGATGGATAGGGGAGGAACAGAGAAGCGGAGCAGGGAAGAGGGTCTGCAGGACAATGAGGCAATAGACAGTCTATCAAAGGCTGTCTAGTCTATGGGCTAGATTCACTGTGGGAGCAGAGATGATGTGGAAATTCCACCTAATCCTGCACCAATAGGAGCATCTGTGTGTGCAGGGTGGCTGTGCTGCATGACCCTTCCCATGAGGGGTTTGCCAGGCCGCAGCTCTATCTTCTTTTGCTGATAGTTACTCTCTGGGACATATCTGTGTCAGGGCATCTTTGTCTGGCCCTGCCCACTTTGTGGGCTGGGCCAACTACCTTCAGTCCCTCCAGCTTGTGCTCACACCACCAGTGGCCAATTTACATTCTCTCGTGACCCACAGCCTGAGCTGTGCTGGTGCAATCCAAAGTGTGACACAGGCTGGAGTGATTCAAGTTGTCTACTATTTTATAGCAGCAACTAGAGGTGTTACTAATAGATGAGTGGTCATCTGTTTGGGGATCCTAGATGAATGGGGCACACTTTAATCTATATACTTATCTAGCATAGGTTTTAAAGACCAGTGCAAATGGCCCCCTACCACTAGCAGCTCCTGCCTGCTAGAATATGACTCTTTTCTTACAAATTGTATGCTCTTATTTCCCAGGTTTACAGCTGGCATCAATTAAAATATAAGGCCTGACAAAGGGTATTGGACAGCTCAAGAATCTGTGCATAAAATAGCATATTGATATTTCACTGGAGGCTGAACTATCTTTTTTGCTTGTAATTAAGAATTCTGTGGACATCCTACAATATATACTCTGCAAGTCAATCCCAGTGCTCTGTAGAGTTTTTTTTCACTATAAGAACAACTGATGTATCTAAATACCAGTGCTGCATCCTAAACGGGTGAAAAAGGTTGTGAGTTTTTCATTTGGCCTACAATACATTGGAATCTTGGAAACGTGCCGTGAATCTGTAACTAACCACACAACAAAAGACACTGTAGAAAATAGGGAGAAAGTGTTGGTGGAAAAATCTGGAGACTAGCTAGGCTTTCATGGCTGAAAGACATGGCAGTGAGAATTATTTGACAATGAGGCTTTCCCTAGATTTTTAGGCATTATGACCATTTTTCAGTTGAGGTTTAGTGCTAAGCTCTTGCTGATTTGCAAATATAGGAAGTATGTGCAGGATTGTGTATGATACAGCAAAGATCTGGAATTTGGGGGGGAGGGAAGGACCTTTTCATGCACTGGCTGTATCCAATCAAGTTTTGCATGATGCCAAAAAATTAAACACAGTACAGCCAGACCCTGTCAGCAATGAGTTGATTGCTTTAAATAAGGGAGATTTCCTGAATGTTTAAATTGAAACTTCGACTATGATTAAAGCAAAGAGAAGTACCAGGATGGCTTCCTAACTATTTAGTTCCTAAAATTCCTGTGAGGTCTGGAGATGACAAATTCAATTCTGATGTGCTGTGTTTTACACTCTGCAGGCTGTAGTAAAAGGGAAAACTAATCAAGATTGGGTTTCCCATGGGCTGAGTTTTAAGATGTTTTCCTATTTAAAGTCATGGAAATATGTTAAAAACCACATAGACTGGGTGAAGTTTACACAAGGCAAAATGTATGTGACTGGTTTTGCACAGTGTGCATATTTTGACTTTTCTTTATTTTTTGTTTGTTTAATCTTTCATCCTGCTTAAAACTGTATTCCAACCACATTTATATTATAAAGATGTGGAAGAGGAGTTTATAATACACTCTAAAAATGTTGCTTAAATCTTTTGTTGACCAGAGTATACCTGAATTCTAAATTGAATTTCTTCAATAAGGACTTAAGTTCAGCAACCAATATAATAAGCACATAATCATCTGTATAAAAGATATACATACTGTGAAATCCTGGCCTCAGTGAAGACACTGGGAGTTTTGCCATTAATTTCAGTAAAGTCGGAATTTGACTGCTAAAGATTCTGTTTTAAGAAAAGGTTTAGCTTACTTGTAACTATCCCATCAGGCAGTTTAGAGTATAGAGCTGTACAAAATGTACAGATGAGAGGAATCTAACTAATGACTAGTCATGAAAAAGGTAGAATTTATGTACATTTTCTAGAGGTGCAACATTTTACATAGAAATTAATATAATTAAATTGGACTATGCCATAGTGTGTTTGTATTAAAACCTACCTCCGAAATTATTGTGACACTAAATATATATTTTCCTTGATCATTTCTAAGTATCCCATTATAAAATGATGCATAGTTTTGTGCATAGCTGCATTACTTTTATTATGCAACTGCAAACTTTGCCATACAAAACGATATAATCAGGATTTCTGGATTCTACAATAAGTGATATTGATATTTGGATCTTTTGAATCTGATAGGTTTTAAAGTTAGTTTGACTAGCTGTATTGTTTATATTGCCAAAGCTTTCCACTTTCATTATGGTTATACATTGCAGAGATATTTTCCAGTTTGTAATTAAAAAATTTCCATGTAAAATCTCTCTGATACTTACTATTTCACATTTTAACTACAGTGACATGGGAGGGAGAAGGAGGAACACATTTTTGTAGCTTTATTTTGTCATATAAATTATTTATCAATACTTTACATAGTGGATTGATGCATTCATGATGTTTACTGCTGAGTGGCCTTCATCATTATTTTGCAACGTCCTTGGAAATCTAAAACATTTGAAATAAAAATAAAGGAACAGGCCAATAAAATGTTTCACAGGCTTTTCCACTGAAAGTAAGCATGGCCTTGGCTGTGATGATCACCCGAAATTCATACTTACGTTAGGAAATATTTATGTGAATACAAAATTAGATGTTTCTCAAACAACTAATGCTATCTTTTCTCAATGAGCTGGTTTGAAGATGCAATTATGTAGTTATTGAATATGGAGCTTTCCTTTTTTTCACTTTACCCAACTTTCATTAAGAGCTGTTGCAACCGCTAGAAAGTTGTTTTGTTTTGTCATTGTAATACATACACTGGTTTTAAACTCCTTTTTCCCTAAACATGATCACTTTGACTGATATACAGTAAATGGCATCTGTTGATAAGCTTTGGTTCCTTTTGAAATAAATTCAGGGTATGTCTACACTACAAACGCTACAACAGCATAGCTGCAGTTATGGCACTGCAGCATAAAAGCTCACTGCAGTGACAAAAGGGGTTTTTCCATCACTGCAGTAAATCCATCTCTCCGAGAGGTGGTAGCTAGGTCAACAGAAAAACTCTACTATCAACCTCGCTCTGTTTACAGATCGACCTAGCTCCGTCTTACAGGGTATGACATTTTTCACAGCCCTGAGCAATGTTGCTAGATCAATCTAAATTTTACGTGTAGATCAGGCTTCAGATCAGCCCATTTTTTTAATCAACGGTGTTGTGCTGCTGCATACTACAAAACTGCCATCCTGATCCATACAACTACCTCTGTCTCAGATCCCAGAGAAACTGAATTTATAGCTGGGAATTAGGCTAGTTTGTGATCCTAACCCTATAGGCACCTAATTTTTAGGGTCTACTGAAGACAATGGCAAAACTCCCTTCACTTTAGTAAAGCAGAACTGTGCTCTTAATTAGAGGATAACAAGCAGTAAACTGGCAGCCTACTTTGCTGTCTGGCAGCATAGTCCCAAAATAATAACATTAATGCGCTCTCTTGCTCTCTACTTGCCCAAATACTGCAGCCATTTGCATGTTAAATTCCACGCCACATGAAACTATGCCATCAACACCTCAGGGAAGCTTACGTTGACTCTGAAGGACTCTTCTGTGTGTGGAATTCCCATTAACTTCAGTGAGGGCCGTGAAGTGAGAATGGCCCTAAATATAAAGAAATAATTGTCATATGTAAAGGGTTGATTCAGTGGGGGTCATGCATTTTAGTTCACTCTTATTTATTGATTAAATAAATCAGCTAAATCTTCATTTACTGGGGAGATTTTCCTGCTCAGATTAACAAGACTGGAGTGACAGTCTTTGTGGTTTATATACTGCTATCATTTTGCTCCAAACATTGAAAGAAAGTGAAGTGTCTGTAGAGTCAATGGAACTGTGCAGTACCTTAAAAGTTAACCAAAGTGAACAAGAAAAGCAGGAGTCCCAGCTGCAGACAATTACCACATCCACACAGACTAAACAAAGGGCTACCACTCCATCCTTGCTGATCCTGAAAGATAGGGATCACTGGCCAGTAGGAGTGTGAATTAGATTTATACCAATTCAGCCGCAAGAGCGCTCACTCAGGCTGTTGTTTCATATAATTGCACATGCTAAGTGCCACACCACAACAGCAAGCAAGTAACAGAGTGATTGCAAATGACAGTCAAATGCAAGAAAAGCAAAAAGAAGGGAAAGAGAAACTTTTTGGTTCTTTGAATGAGTAACAACCCTCTTCCTTCTGGGAACTTTGTTTTACTGCTTCCCTCAGAGATAGATTTGATTCTCCCAGTCTTGTTTTCAGAGGTTTCATTTGGGGAGAAGAAAGAAGTTTCTGTGTTCTTTGAAGCTTGTGTTTGCTGCTTAGACAGGAAGCCAGAGCTTCTGTCAGTCAACAGCACATGCAAAATTTATCAAGTACATTACTTGACAGAGGTTACTCTGTCATTACTAGCTAACAGGGGTCTGCCAGGGAATTTTTTTTATTAAAGCATGTGCTGCCAAAGGCAAAGTGTCCATTGATTGATTGCTGCAGCTGACCTAAACATACAAGAATCACTGGGTAATAACCCCTTTATCATATATAAACCACCCAAAACTAAGTTTAAATAACATTAAGAGTCTCACTTAAACCACTAAAGCCAGGCAAATTGAAATATAGAGGAAATATATCCTTTCTTTAATTGCCCCATTGTGTTTAGGTGTTGCAGTATATACTGAAAATGATAGAACCCGCTGCTTGGACGCTCCAATCCTACACACAGTGGGTTGACATAAAGCTTGACTTCAGCCCATATTTCTGGGCTTCCTCAATGTTTCTGTTTATTATTTTATTTTCTTCCAAACAGTATGCACACACCGTACAATTGCAGAAATATTTAAAACAACAAAACGTTCAAGTAATCCATAGGCACACAAATTACTCGGAGCCTAGGAAAAACCTTCAGAAATATTTAACAGTAGATTCTGATAAATTAACTTGCCTTTCTAAAAAAAAGGTGGCATTTACAAAAAACAAGAGAAAAATTACTCAAGAGAAGTATGAATCTACATGCTCAACTGTAAGATCTCAAAAGCCATTACAATCCATCACATATTGTATTAATTTCTTTTGGGATGAAATTGCAGGTACAGAAAAGGAACTATTAAAGTTATCTCATTTTCAGTGTTGGGCCCTGCAAAGCAGAGAGAGGCCTGTTTGGTGGAGGGTTAAGAACAGCACAACACTAATTCATGTATAGCAGTCATCATTAAAAGTTAACATTCATCAGTCATATGCAGCAGTGTCTAACATGAGAAAGTCTTTTACCTATTTTAAGTAAAGGGAAATCTGACAGCATCAGGTAGCATTATGGTAAAACTTAGCAAATGCTGAATTCACTCTACCTTCCTCAAGAAGAAACTAAAATGAAAAGGACTATTGTTAAAGTGGCGATACGAGAATTCGCTCACCCATTGCTCACGGGCTGTGAAAACCTGCTGTGTAATAGCAAATACAGCAGCTATTTAGACTGCGATCAGAGATCATTTAACTTGCTAGAAGCTAAATCCTGGTCCCACTGACATTAGTAACATTACTTGGCATAATAGATATCCAGGCACCAGGCCTAGAGTCAGTTCTGCCGTGGAGGTATAAAGGACTTCTTGCCCACCCCTGCAGTTGTGCTGTCTGGAATAGTATGCGGGCACAGCTACTTAAAATGCATTGGCAGACCTTCAGCCAGGACAGAGCAACTGTAAACAATCATTGGAATAGACTATTTGGAGATTACAAACCAAATATTTGGAACCCACATATAAAAACAGCATTAATGCTATGATATTAGCATGTAGTTTATGCTACCATAAAAACTCATTGTAAAAAACAAGGTACACATGAGGGAAGACTTTGATCCTAAACAGGGCCTAACAGAGCCCAGCAAAACTTTCATAACAGAAAGAAATGTGCAGAAATTTCACAATGAAACTCGAAAGGTCAGATAGGTTCACCAGTAGCTTGGCTGTGGTTCACAACCCTTTCATAAACTTGGGCAATCTTAAGTGAATTGGAACCAACATACGGCTTCCAGTGGAAAGCATATAAAAATAGGTTTGTGTGAAAGTGGTTTCCCATCGTTTCAACCTCAAACTGCACAGTGGTTGGTGGCTTCAGGTGCGATTGACACTTGGGATTCATTTGTACCTGAAACTTGAAAAGCAGTTCCAGAGACACAAACCCAACTGGAACAAAACCAAATTTTGCATGACCTGCCACCCCCAAATTATGCTAACCAAAACTTTGAAAAGATGATCCATTAATTTCCCTAATTTATCATTATTTCTGTGTGTGACCCTTCTGCCAGGTGTAGTCAACAGCGACAAAAGCCAGGTTCACACATCTAGGTTGTTCCTTTTAAACTTATAAACAGCATTGGCTCAAGCCCCCATCCAGAAAACCCGGGAACACTAAATTCCTTCCCTGGGCACCCTTAACAGGCAATACTTCCCTGCTAGCATGCACTGAATCTGTGTATGAAACAAAGAAAGACTTTATTAAGGATACAGGGACACCGCATCATCTCAGGAAAAAGCAGCAACAATAAATCAACAATACATTTATATGAATAAAAAGTAAACCTCTCATCCCTACATTAACATTGTGAGTAGTCCTTTAACTGAGTTCCCCACCTGCTGACATGAACATCCAATAAGTAAGTCTCCCCTTAACACATCATTTTCTCCCTTCTCCCTACTTACACCCCACTCACGGTTTAGTGTCAGAAGGTAGCATAGACCCAAAATCCTGAGGTGCACTCGACTAGCTGGTCTTTAGCCTCTTTGAGGTGTGCTTCCTGGGCTGTGTTTCCTCACTCTGCTCTATTGCTTATCTTGGCACTGCATCTCGCTGAAAAAACCACTTAGGTGTTACTTCTCATCACAGAATCATCCTGCATCATCTCTTATCACAAAGCCTTCAGTGGAGGGGGTCAGTGGCATATAGGATCCTTGTCACCCAGGATGCACTCCTTGTCACAAGGTAGGAGTCCCTTTCCCCTCCCTCGCTTTTTGTGGCAGCTCAGTTACCCACTACCCAACCTATTGGTAGTTCATGTGCAGTTCTAGTGAATCCCCAAGGTGTAACTTGGAGGGGTTTTGGGTAGAAAACTTATACAAATTAATTCTCTGTAGCCATACTTTTCCCAGTTTACCAACAGCTGGAGGCAGAGAGCTCCTTCCTTTGGAAACTTCTGGCAGTCTGGGTAAACAATTTATGAAGCAACTCTTGGCGTATGTTGAAGGACTGTATCTTTTTTTCTATTGCCCATGTTCACTCCCGTGGTTGAACCTCTACATTTTTTTCCTCTGGACTTCCAGGATTAGCCACTTTTATAGTTCTCCCTGTATGAATAATGTAAATTTGTAGTCAGACATTTTCAAATGATTGACTGTCTGTCGCTCCTTGACTAAATAGTCCACATTCATCCAGTGTAACACTAGCATTGTGCTGCACCAAAGATGAATTTGGTTTATTTACATATTTTTAGTATTAACAACCTCCCTTTTTTTTTTTTAATGCCCAATCTTGATCCAGGATAGACCCCATGGTTCCCTCTGTAAATTTTAAAACATTAACACATATTCGTTCTTCCAAATGACATTGAATACTGTAGGTCCCATCACTCAGCTGTGTGCAGTCCTAAATATATTTCACTTATATGATACCCTGTTCTTGGCCAAGATGGTTAATATAGTGCACTGCTTAGGCCTGTCTATGTACTTTCATTCACCAGTTTCGTGTATAGCAATTTATCAAAGGCTTTGCTCAAATGTAAATAGATTACAGTATGACCACCAGCTTCATCAGTTATTTCTCAGCCACAACCTGCTCTGAAACAAAGTCCCCATGGCATTTAGAGTGAAAACTCACCCTGTCCCTGATGTTTTGCTTAATTAACAGTAACATAAAAACTTCAACTCAGGCTTTCTCCCTAGGTTTGGTTGCTTCTTGGGTTCCTCCCTCATGACAGTTCTGCCCTTGGCCTAGATCCTTCCCCCGCACATACATTTTACTTTCTTTCTCTCCCTGAGACCAATACTCCCCCTATAAAGGTATCAGTGCTTTGTAACCTGCTTCCTACCTTTTTTCTGGAGGGCCCTGATGTCAGGTTCATACAGCTGGCAGATGTTGGACAGGCTTAGCTTCAGCCACTATCTTCAGGGCAGACCACTAACCCCTTCCTGCCCATGGCCAGTGCAGGAATTGTCCACCACCCCTTTCCTAGTCATCCTTTCATAGAACTGTACCAGAATGGTCTAAAATTATTTATTCTTTGTAACCACTTCCTTTTAATAGCCCATTCTTCTCAAAATAGCCACTCATTTCATCCCTAATAATAGATGCAAATATCTTACAGTACCTGGAATAGAGGCCAACGAACTGTTCTGCAGTAACCAACTTCACACCTGTTACCTTTCCTAAAAATAGGCACTACATGAGCCTTTCTGCAGTTTTATGGTATCCTGCCTTTGCTCAGTGACATTGTAAATAAAACATATGTTATGCCAGTGACTCACTACTTAATTCCTGCAATATTCATGGAGAATGTCATCCATCCGGTCTCAGTGATGTATTGATATGCTTCGGCTGCACTTTATTGCATGCCAACTTAGCCTTCATATTGAAACAATGATTCACTGGTTATCAGCACCTATCGTATATTCATACTTCGTATTGGTCCCTTCATAGGCATTGCACTTACAAAATAATATGTGGCATTCTTGCCATAGCTATTTACATAACATTCCAGCATGTAGGGATGGAGTAACATGAAGATGTGATGAGCTATGGAGATGTGTTGAGTTGTCAATCATCTTTTTTCCTTCCCCTATTAATATTCTTATTAATATTCCTAAATAATTTTTAATCTCCTTTAAATAAGGTTCACTCTCCTGCAGGTACCCTGTAGTTGCAGGAGAAGGGAGAGATGGAAGAACTCCATTGTTAACTTCTGACTAGAGGAGGCAGAATCGTAGCTGTAAACAAACTTCCAGATATGGCAAAGTGTGCACTCTACAAATTTTAAAACGTCTACCATTTTAAGTCAGTCAGCATCAGACTCAGGGAGGAAAATTATGAAGGCACTGTCTCCAGTCCCATGATTGCATTTCAGAACTGAAAGAATCACACAGCATCATTTACAAAGCAAGACACAAAGGGAAGACAGGGTTAGAGATTAGAGAACTAACACACCATGGTTCAGAACAACGCAAGACTGACTTTGATTCCTATTTGCATGCACTCATCCCTCCCTCCTCTAAGCCCATCTACTGGCCACTCTGGGCATTCACAACTAACACCACGTGGGGGACAACTAGAAATCTGACTCAAAGAGGTGCCTGACTCTGCCGCAGATGTTATAGTCAATTTGCACATCTTCTCTTTGAAGCCAGCTTTCTAAAAACATTTCTTTAGGAGTTGGACCTGCCAAAAATAACATTTGGTCAGCAGCACAGCTTGTCCAGATCGTTATTTTAGCTAGGGCAAGTGCTTGGTGTGCAAGTAATGTATTTTCGGGAACGAAGTTCCCAGCCATTGGAAGGTAAGAGCTATTAGCACACTAGTGTCACTAAATCTATCCTTCCTTTACTCCCTTCCTACTGATAAAATGCTATTTTCACTAATCTCCTCCCCTTAATAAAACAATATTTTTGGAAAGTCCTTTTCCCTCATGAAACATTATTTTCCTCAAGCAAAACTCCTGATCAAACTCCACTTTCAGCAAGCTTTTCTTCTGATTAAATTGCCACAGTCCCTATTACTGATTTAAAAAAAGTATTTTCTGTATGTCTCTGCTTCTGATAAAAATTTTACTTTTTCCAACCCTCCACTCCTGATAAAACATTCATTTTGCCAAGTTCTGCTCCTGAGAAAACGTTATGGTTGGCAAAGTCTGCTCCTGATATAACATTTATTTTTGCCAAACCTCCACTTCTATTAATTTTTTTCTGAAAATTATTATTTCCCCCCAAAGCCTCCTTAATGAAAGAGAATGGATATGAGACAGCAGTGGGTGTCAGGGTGCTACTTGCCAACCAATGTTTATCACCAACCATGATTGTTAAGGGTGAAGCCCTAGAAAAATTGATGTCAAGTGCACCGCACACTCTTCTGGAATGACATGAAGCAACAATGAGAAAGCAATTTGCAGGCTTGTGTTGAAAATGGGTTCAGTGACAATATAAGCTCCTAATATATTTCCAAAGCTGGTCCTATGTAAAGAGGGGGAGAGAAATAGCAGATTCACAGGTAGATTAAAGGTAAAACAGTCATGGTGATCTTCTCATGTTCTTTTTATTCAGTGCTCCTGTAAATAAAATGATGTTACGGTTGTGGGTCCCCTGTTGGGTAAATTTGGAGAAAAAAAAAACCAGGCAACAGTTCTGTCTATGGGTAGGTCTACATGGCAATGTAAGCCCATGGTTAGTAGAACTCAAGTTAGCAGACCCTGGGTTTTTTAACCTAGGGCTTGAGCATCTACACTCGTTTGCAACCCCAGGTTAGGAACTGTTGAACCCTGGGTCCCAGTCCAGGGTTCCAGTGCCTATGCTGCCTTATGCAAGACTGAGTCCAATCACCCATGTCACAGACTTCCTAGCATCCTCCCAAAATGTGGCTGCTCTAGTCCTCTGTTCATGGTGTAGTCTGGGAAAACTTGACTGTCCCTCAAACTTGACTGTCCAGAGGACAAAAGAAAGTTGAACTGTGGGATTGTGGAATACTTTTGGCAGGCTCTCAGAGCACTAGTCCAGTGGGACTGCATCTACACTGTAAAGCAATAGGGCTTGTGAACCCTGGATCCCAGCTTTACTCAGGTTTGGCCCATCCAACCCCACAGGGTCTGATACCTTGGGTGTGTGATTTTTCTGTGGATACAAGGGGTATGTCTACGCAGTAATTAAACACCCACAGCTGACCACTGACATGGGCTCAGGCTGTGGGGCTATAAAATTTCTGTGTAGATGTTCAGGTTTGGACTAGAGCCCAGGTCCTTGGACCCTCCTCCGGCATAGGGTCCCAGACCCCAGGCTCCAGCCAGAGCCTAAGCCTGATTGTCTAAATGGCAATTTCTAGCCTGCAGCCTAAGCTCCGTGAGCCCAAGTCTGCTGACCTGATCCAGTCACAGCCATGCCGAGAGTATTTTATTCCAGTAGACATACCCAAAGGAGCTTCAGCCTGAGTTTTTGAACTGTGGGCTTTCCATTCTTCCCAAATCCTGATTGGTGACAGCCATACCTCCAGACACATTGTTCTAAAAATGACTTTTCTCACAAAGTAAGGGGAAAATTCTGCTTTTCTGATGATGAGATGTTGAGGGAAGGGGAGGAGCAGAGAGCTCCAGTGCTATGCCTCTCTGTAAGGGCAATATGAACTGCCAATAATACACTGCTGAACTGCACCATGTGAGCAAGGGGCCAAAGACTGGCCTTGAACTCAACCCACCTGACCATGTTACTAGAGTCAGTAGTCAGACATTCCACCTTGTCCAAAAAAATAAAAAAGAGCAGTAGCTCCATGTTCTGCCATCCTGTGTGGTTGTGCTAAAAGTGAGAAGGGGTCCCATTATATATCCTTTTTCACTCCTAGTACACAAGAGTCCAGAATTTTGACCTAAACTTTTACATCGAGTTAAAACCAAATAATTTATTTACCACCAATGAGCCACTGTCGTGATCTCTCTTTAATTTTGACAATGTGGCATTGGCTAAGATGTAGTGACGTGTAAAGCTGTAAGTATCCAAGATGAAAAACAATACAGTATTTCAGATATCAAAACAGAAAACAATATTTGTTTTATGAAAGAGACTGAAAAATGGTTGTAGGTGCTGTTCCAAAAAATGAAAACCAAAAAAAAAAAAAAACCCACCTCACTACAAACTCCACATTTTTAGAAACAGTTCAATGTACAAAATTCATCCCTCACTTTACATTAGCAAATATAATGAGCCAAGTCTGCGTTAGTTTGTGTTATCTTCTCCTCTCAGACTGGGAGCATATTCTTGCCAACAGAACAAAAAAAAAAGTAAAATGTTTTCCTGATTATGTCATAATTAGAAATCATAGATCCACTGTAGCAAAAGTTACATGAGAAAAAGTTAAAAAGTCAGTAGCAACAACTAACTGGACTAAGTAAAGACAAAGCTTAAGTCAAGTTAAGTGAATCTTAACTTAAGTTATAGCGCAAGCTTCACAAGCCTGAGTCAGCTGATAGGAACCAGCTGTGGGTGTTTTATTGCAGAACAGACATACTCTTACTTTCTACTGCATTCGTGCATATTTGTGTGTGCATATAAGCAAGCCCAGGTTTCAAAACAAGTTGATTCTGGTAATGTTCACTCTTATTTAAAATAATATCTTGATGATTGTAATGGGTACCTCAGAATTGTTTTCAGTAAAATAAATAATGAGAAACGGAAAATCTTTTTGTTTCATGTTAGATTTTGTAAACCTGTTTTGTTTCTTTTTACAAGATCTAAACTTTGGGCTGGTAGCTAATTGGCTGTCTTTCTAATGTTTTTGACAGCGAATTATAAAAATATGTTAAGTCCATTTTTCAAGTTCTCCACATTTATTGTTTTTTTGATGTTCTCTTCTCCACAAAACAAAGCTGTTCAAATCTAATACAGTTGGTTGGGTTCTTCAGCATTTGACTCCTCAGACATGTGCAATGTAAACCTAATGATTCCACAGACACAATATTCATGTACTCTCATCAAGCAGTGCCATGACAAGAGAGCAGAGCAGTTGATGGTCAGCTCTATTAACATCACTAAATCTTACAACATTGCTATTTTCTGGATTAAGGTTTGGACCTTTCAGAGGTTTGCACCTCAGTCCCCAGCAGTATCAGTTAAAGAGTTCTCCTGAGGTCACTTTACAATTCGGGTAGTTTGTCTATTTTAAGACAGTAATCCTATTTCTAATATTCAGTCCCTTCTGACATCCCTTGCACTGTTGACCTGGCACCACTGGCTGCTGTTCAGCGGCTAATTTGCACACCACATAAGCATTTGGAAAGCCCAGTTAAACTAGGAATACGAGTCATCAGCACCTTGCATTGCTGATGACCTTTCTATTATGAGACACAAGGGGATAAAATAACTATATTTTATATGAAAAGAAGAATGTTTCCTTTGCTTTTATGAATCATGTATCAGACCCTGATTCATTTACTATACTTAATAGATCAAGTCACAGTTATGTTATGCCTAAACTAATAACACAGCATATTAAGCCATTAACGCTGTGTGATTTTCTAGGAAAGCTTTACTAACAGATTTCATTTTTATATCAAATTGTGTAATAGTTGCAAGTCTAGTGGCATACAGTCCCTTTCTAGATGCTACCCCCTTTATATCACATCTATTAAGTTGCATTGCATTGCACTAAAATACTATAACAGGTCCCAGAACAACAATGCACCATCAAGAAGATAGGAAACTTCTAGCTCAACACCTCAATCAAATCTCTTCAATCCAGGAGAAATGGAAGTAAATCGAGGTTAATGTTAAAACTGTGAACCAAAAGGAAAGAAGCAGTGCAGATTCTTTCTGTCATTATAGTTGGGCTGAAAAATGCAATGTTAGGATTGCTCTTTCAATTGTTAGAGCATGGCTTGATGCTCTGAACTTCTAGGCTGTGGATTTCTGCCTCATTAAACCAGTTGTCATGCCACTTTTTAACACTGAGAAGAAATAGGTGACAGAGAAAAGCAACAAACATCTGCCATCTCTCATACACTGTTAATACAGGCAGTCAATTAACATCTATATCTTTGGCATTATTTGAACTAACATAAACTTACCAATGTTTTCTAAAGCTTCAGAAACATTTAGTTTGTAAGGGGAAGGGAAAAGATGTACCAGATATGAAGTGGCTATAGAACTTGCTTATACACGCCAGATGTGCTCATCAAAAAATCCCTTAATGCTCTGCCAGGTATGGCTGAGGTTTGCTTTAAATAAGGATTCTTACACACAGCGCCACCTATTGGCTGAACCATGTAATACAGTTTAGCATTCCATTACATGTATCCCTTTAAGTTCTCCATTCCTACCATTTACAATATTTACACTATCATGCTGTCTTTGAAGTTCAGTACATATCTGTCTGTCAAGTGCCTCTGAATCATACTGATTTTCTAATTACATGACCCAAACATGTAACAACTTGGTCATCTTGCTGTCTATTAGTTTCAGTGACTGGTTGTGGTTAGTTAGAATCCTTGATTATTTGCTCCATTGATCCTTCTTTGTGAGGCACAAACTGTAGAGGTCGACAGTTTCTGTTGAACTTGCCACTGTTAGTCTTAATCACATATGATCTGGCATTGAATTATTTTTCTTTATGACAGCTGGAGTTGTCCATCCTTTTTCTCCATCCAATTTGACACAAATACAGTCACCATATCTGTTGTAAAAGTGTTCATAAGCTCCTTTAGTCTTTTTATCATATTTGTCTATTGCGTCATGTCTGGACACTTTGGAAATTGTCCATAGTTGGAATAGTAGTTCTGAGTTGTCTTCCCATCAGGAATTGTGCTGGACTATATCCAGTAGCCACTATTGGTCTTGATCTGTAACTCAGAAAGACCAAAGACTGGAAATTCCAGCTGTAGGATTTTCTTGGCTTTCTGTACAGCTCTCTCAGGCTCTCCATTTGCTTGTGGGTAATGTGGGCTGCTAGTAAGATAATCAAAATCATTTTTCATTTGGAAGGATTTAAATTCTGCTGCAGTGAATTGTGGTCCATTGTCCACCACTAGTTGTTCTGGAATATTGAAATGAGCAAAAGTGCACTCCAGGTTCTCAGTAACATGTTATGTCTTTCAAGTACATTATTCTTATATACCTGGAAAAATAATCCACGACAACCAGGTAATGATGTCCTCTGAATTTGCATAAACCTGCAGCTAGTCTCTTCTTCCAAGGTCAGTCTGGTAAAGGTATTGTTATTAAAGATTCTTTATGTTATGTTGGTCTGTTAGTTCTGTAGTGTTCACGTGCAAATACTTTATTCTTTATATCTTTGCTGATGCCCAGCCACCACACTGACTGGCTGTCTCATTCACAGCATTTAGTTAATCCTTGATATCCTTTCTGAATGAGGTTCAAGATTTCGCCTCTTACTTCATTTGGAATTATGGTGCAATTGCCTTTAATCATGAGACAATTTGAGTCGATTAATTGATTATGCACCGCAAAGTGGTCTCTTGTCACATCCTTAGTGTCTTTTAGATACTTGGGCCAGCCATTCCTAATGTAACTTAGAACTTCCTGAACCTGATATTTGTCAAGGTTGCTTCTTGTACTTGGGGTAGTCTCACTTCTGATACTATTCTATATGCATGCACAGCCTCCACTTACGCCTTTATGTCATCTTCAAACTCACAGGTAGTTGAGTGTGATGCCATGCCTCATGACAGAGTTTATTTGCAATACAAAATCTTACAAAATTCTGCTTCTAGTCTGTCCATTGTGAAAGTTTGTCAAAGCTGAAGGTCCCTGGGGCATTGAAGGGTGGTATGTTGATGAGATTCTGCAACCTTTGTTGCTGTTTTCCTTCTGTTTCTTTTCTTAGTTTATTTCTGACACCATGTCATGTATTTCGGTACCAGACTGGCTACGGAATTTGCTTATACACATCAGTTGTATTCATCATAAGATCTTTTAATGCTCTGCCAGGTATGGCTAAGGTTAGCTTTAAATCAGGTATTTTACACACAGTGCCACCTAGTGGCTGAACAGTATAACATAGTTTAGTATTACATTGCATTACAATTACATATGTAGCCTTTTCCTATTTTATTTGGAGCATGAAAAAATGGCTTCCCACCCTGACATTCAAGAAATGACTGTAGGTCATAGGGTGGCTGGATTATCTTTGAGGCATCCTTACCCTGTAAACTGAGCACAATCACTGCTGCAAACCCCTCAGAATCTGTAGGTTTAGACCTTCTCCTTGATGCAGATCATTTGGCTGGCAGCATGGCTGCTTGTTTCCATGTGCTCAGGTCAGCTTGGCTCCCAAGATCCTGCAAAAAGAATTTCCATGATTTACGAGCTATGGGGAAGGAATGAGTTATGATTGAATGGATGGCCAGAAGTGTATTTTAGCTGATCACTGCAACTGTTGATTATTGGGCTGTTTTAAATACTGGAAGGGGCTCCCAGAACGTGGGCTGGCTGCTCTTAGCACATATGTTTTAAAAATATCTTTATTTTGATACATTTCAATATCTACCACCAGATAATTAACATACTTTATTTTTAACAAATGTGAGTTAGGAAAGAAAGTTCTGGGATCGGGAGGAGGAAGAAGAATAGGGCATGATGCTCTGTGTCAAGATAAAGATGATCTAGGGGCTGACAAAAATTATATTTTATGGTAAGAGAAATTAATAAAAGAAATTTTAAAATGACTACCTCCAAGCTATCTCTGGCTATGTCTTCACTGCCAAAAAGGGTGTGTTTCTACAGAGAGATAACTAACGTGAGTTAACTATCTCACTGCTCAGGCTCAGGTAATTTTTACCATGATGTAGGTAGGAAAGGTCAACACTATACGTCCACCCTGATTTGACCTCACTTATTTACCTTGTACATTAATTCTTTGGCTGTTAAAAAAATCCTCTTTTTTACAGTGAAAAGAGTCTGTGTTCACCAGAGATGGAGACTGGGTATATGTAGCTGAAGGGTGTGACAAAGTGGCTCCTTTAAGGAGCAGTGGTACAGAGCAATAGTGCAACACTGTACTTATTCTAAAGAAATAAAGATCACCCTGCTTTTTATATACCAACCTTGGAGATAAGGAGGCTAAGGGAAACTCCCATCATAGTTGGGAGAAAATATTCATGAAGTCTTCCTCCCATACAGGGCTCCTGATCAGATTCCTTTATGTAAATGCTAATGAAACCTCCCCCTGATTCATTAATGGACTTAACCCCTGAAAAATACATGGGGATCCAGGGATAGCATGTCCAGACATGCAAGCTGACTCTCAGAAGGAAACTTGAAAAATGAGTCCTGAAGACAGGAAAACATGGGAAACTGGTCTCTAGTAGCACAGTGCTTTCAGGTGTGCCAGTGTGGTTGGAGAGATTTCAAAGGATGTAAGCTTGTCACTTTCCTGATCTTCCTCTGTATCTAAATTGAGAAGGGTAAAGGGAGTTAGCTGATGTGATTTCAGAGCCATTGGCTATTATCTTTGAAAGCTCGTGGCAACTGGGGGAGGTCCCTGATGACTGGAAAAAAACAAATATAGTGCCCATCTTCAAGAAAGGGGAGAAAGAGGATCCAGGGAACTACAGGCCTTTCAGCCTCACCTCAATCCCTGGAAAAATCCTGGAGCAGGTCCGCAAGGAATCCGTTTTAAGGCACTTAAAAGAGAGGAAGGTGTTCAGGAGCAGTCAAAATGGATTCACCAAGGGCAAGTCATGCCTGACCAACCTGATTGCTTTCTATGAAGGTGTGACTGGTTCTGTGGATGTGGGGAAAGCGGTGGACATGATATACCTTGACTTTAGCAAAGCTTTTGATACAGTCTCCCACAGAATTCTTATCAGCAAGTTAAAAAAGTATGGATTGGATGAATGGACTATAAAATGGATAGAGAACTGGCTAGATCATAGGGCTCAACAAGCAGTGATCAATGGCTCCATGTCTAGCTGGCAGATGGTCACAAGTGGAGTGCCCCAGGGGTCGGTCCTGGGGCCGGTTTTGTCAAACATCTTCATTAATGATCTGGAGGATGGGGTAGATTGCACCCTCAGCAAGTTTGCAGATGACACTAAGCTAGGGGGAGTGGTAAATACCCTGGAAGGGAGGGATAGGATACAGAAGAACATAAACAGATTGGAGGATTGGGCCAAAAGAAATCTGATGAGGTTCAACAGGGACATGTGCAGAGTCCTGCACTTAGGATGGAAGAATCCCATGCACAGCTACAGACTGGGGACCGACGAGCTAGGCAGCAGTTCTACAGAAAAGGATCTGGGCATTGCAGTGGATAAGAAGCTGGATATGAGTCAGCAGTGTGCCCTGGTTGCCAAGAAGGCTAATGGCATATTGGGCTGCATTACTAAGAGCATTGCCAGCAGATTGTGGGAAGTGATTATTCCCCTCTATTCGGCATTGGTGAGGCCGCATTTGGAGTATTGTGTCCAGTTTTGGGCCCCCCACTACAAAAAGGATGTGAACAAATTGGAGAGAGTTCATCAGAGGGCAACAAAAATGATTAGGGGGCTGGAGCACAAAACTTATGAGGAGAGGCTGAAAGAACCAGGCCTGTTTAGTCTGCAGAAGAGAAGAATGAGGGGGGATTTGATAGCAGCTTTTAACTACCTGAAAGGGGATTCCAGGGAGGATGGAGCTAGGCTGTTTTCAGTGATGGCAGATGACAGAATAAGGAGCAATGGTCTCAAGTTGCAGTGGGGGAGGTCTAGGTTGGACATTAGGAAAAAGTTTTTCACTAGGAGGGTGGTGAAGCATTGGAATGGGTTACCTACAGATGTGGTGGCATCTCCATATTTAGAGGTTTTTAAGCTGAGGCTTGACAAAACCCTCTCTGGGATGATTTAGCTGAGGATAGTCCTGCTTTGAGCAAGGGGTTGGACTAGATGACCTCCTGAGGTCCCTTCCAACTCTAATATGCTATGATTCTATGAAATCTGGAGATGTTAAGAAAATTGTTTCTTTCTTTTAATTCTGTTTTCTTTCTTTTTAATTAATCCAAAATACTTTATTTGCTCAGCTCTAGTAGGGACAGAGGGATTAGACTGCAATGAGTGAACTCAAGGGGAAAAGCTAAAACACCAAGCAGGAAGTGAGAGTTATTGGTCAGAAGTTTATTAGATATTTGCTCTGCACAAGGCTTGTACTTCCAGCAACTAGAGCTAAAGTTAAGTCTGAAATTTAGAACATGAGTTAATCAGAACTCCCTAATCTAAGGTATCCCTCCAGAGGACTAAAGCACCCTGGAATAGAATAAAAGTGATACCTTGCTGCAAGTAATGTTGTAGCTGCTCCTGTGTGAACAGAGAGCATCATGAGAGCCACCTGAAAGCAGGTTCACAGGAAGCTTTGATCTCTGTCAATCCTTGGAACATTTTTTTCAGTGGCTAATAAATGTTAAGCATAGTTTAAAAAAATCCAAGAGAATGCATTCACATTTCTAGTATATTGCAGTGTTAAGGATAGTCTCTCCCATAATCTGTTGAATTCCGAGTCTCCTTCTCAGTGTAAATGTCATTATTTTAGGGTGTCTGGACATTCCTGGGGCGAGTGACAGTTCCAGTCTGATCTAGCAGCAGCCAGTTTCATTTGCCCCAAAATAAAAGGTATGTTTTTATTCTGCATTTTGCAAAAACTAATAATTGAATATCATTTATTTAGTTCATGTATATGATTCATTATGGTTCCAGCATATAGGATCTGGATGCATTTTTAAAAGGTGAAATAAACAGTAAAAGATTTACTTGCACAACTGTGAGGAGCACCATTCAAGAACTGTGTATTGTATTTTACCGTGTGTTTGTGTGTGCCTCCTCACTTTACCATTCATGCATAAGCTGTTATAACACACTGTGTGCACAGAATACATAGGTGGGGTAGCTCAGGCATTCTCAGCCTTGCATTTCTTTGCAAGAAGTTCCTTATGCTTGTTGCAGCTGCAATAATTACAAGTGAAAATAATACAATTTTCTTACAATTTTCTGTAAATATGCACCATCTCTCCAAATGGGTAAACTGTTGCAACAGCTGTATTTATGCAGCATAAGAATTACATACAAAGAAAATGGGACTCCTAAACTGCTGTTTATTCACCCTGCCGTATTCTAGTTCTTCTCAAGATCACATATAACCTACTTAAAAAGCTTAGAAAATTTTATATTTTCTTTTCAGAAGTGTAAAAAAATACTTTAAAGTACATATATGGACTGACCTCAGATTTATTGCTATTGACTTTCTGAAAGGCAGCCAGAAGGAGGCTGCTAATGTAAGTTTATGAGTACAGCTGTACATTTACTGGCAGCTTTATAAGCACACCTCAAGAACTGTTCCACGTCTGTAAAAAGTATGGTATCAAACAAACTGTACTGGACATGTGGGGCTATTGATGGGCAACGCACTATAAACCTCGCCATAACTATTGCAGCTGTGACCATAAAACTTTTTAGAAAAGCAAAATAATCAGACACAAAAACATTTAATGAATTTCAAATGAAAAACCCGGATTGCTGAGTGGAGCCATGTAATGATTTGGGGAGTACATTACAGGTCTAAATTAAACAACAAGAAAAGTTTAGCAGTCATTATGTTTTGTTGTTTCCTCTAATCAGCCTCAGTTAAAATTTCCTAACTACAATTAACTTTCTTGCTGCTTTTAAAATCACCTTTCAGCATGCAGACTACCACTAATGTGTAACAAAACAATGGGAGTTCTTTAATAGCACTGCCAGGAGAGTGCTAGTTGTAGCATTTTGTCAACACGGACAGACCTTGTATACTTGGATTAACCAGAGAAAAGTAAAGGTCCATTCCAACTTTATTCTTCGTCTGGCAGGTGAAGAGCCTTTGTTTGGCCCCTCCAGCATCCCTTAATGAAAGTTTATGTCCTCAGGACATTCATTGGTTTTATTTATTTATATTTTTACATGAACACCAGCAATTGTTAGCTGAATTCAGAAAATTGACTGTAATATTTTACTGACGGGGTTTTTACCTGAGTCAGTGAATGACAGCTTCTTTATTGACACAGTGATGTAGATGTACGTATGTGTATTCCATGTGCTATTCCTTCAAGCTCTCTGAGGAGAAAATAAACTGAGTCTCCAAATAAAAATGTGGTTCTGTGAAGGCATTTCTTGCAGACCGTGAAACATTTCTAAGGGGGAAAAAAAGCCTTCCCCAATGAGATATACAGGATGATACCCAGGTGAAAGAGCTTTTAGCAAGGCTTCAGATGAGTTTAACCTTGTGTGCTAGGAATCCTTCATAGATCTGAGAATCTTCACTCACGTGGTTACTATTACTCTAGCTTTTCTTAATGTCAATGTCCCTCAGCATCTGCTAATCCTTTGTCTCAGCTAACATTATAATTTTCTTTTTCCACACATACATACCCA
>ML675604.1:36807594-36955618 GCA_007922155.1 Mesoclemmys tuberculata | reverse complement strand
GATGGCTCAATAAGTCGTCATGTTTCCTTGGGGGTTTCACTTTGTGCTTCAGAATCTATGCTTCTATTTAAAAGAAAAGTCTCTAGAATATATGTTTATAAAGAAAGTGTTCAAAATATGAACTGAGTATTCCAGATTCAGCCACGTCTGCCTGAGCTAGCAAGCAGCTTGGAACAACGGCTGTGAGAGCTATTCGCGGCAATGCGATGTTCACTCAATAGCCCAACCATGGTAATTTAAACATCAGCCATCCCTGCTGTTAACTATTTCAATGGCTGATTTAAAGAGTGTAAGAGAGAAAGGGGACACTTGCAATGTGAAGTGCTGCACAATCTCTATAAGTTGCACCTCGTATTGGCCTCATGAAAGGGTGATTCTTGAATTATGATTTGAGTTTGGGAGTTTTACTTCTCGTTTTATTCCAGTCTTACTCTGGGTTTTGGTTCAGACCCATGTCAAATACTGAGCATAGTTTTTACTGTTTAAAAAAGTTAGATTAAATTTTGTTTTATTAAACATCTAAATTAAATGTTAAGTGCTTTTAGTAGATGCAGCCAGGCTGAAAATGGAAATACAGAAACATGATGACAAAGCCTGTGCTTATAGTAATTTGGGCCTGGTTAAGACAACAAGGAAGTAAGATAACTTTAATGTATGCGACTTCTGCAGCATTCTAGTTTTGGTTCAAATGGATTTGAATTTTTTTTTTTTATCAAAACCAGTCACATAGATTGGCAAACCTTGAGGTTGGAAAAGGTCCCAGTTTTCCCAAATTGGGTTAGATGAAGTCCAGGTTAATATATATTTATCCATGTTTGTCCAAATTTTAGGTGGTTTGCTGTTTTGGTGGAACCAAATTAGGCTTTGACTCTACATGCTGCTCCATCCTGCTGCCCATTTGGAGCCCCATTGAAGTCAATTAATGCAGGGACAAATCTGGCTTACAGTTCCTGGATGCTGATCAAAATACTGAGGCTGTTGTTTTCATGGGATCTCAAAAATTATATAGATGTAGGACATTTTCTTGTGTTGTGAGTGGCAGGAAGTCAGGATTAGAAAATAAAATATGCCCTTAGGGCTTGTCTATACATGAAAGTTAAACCAGAATGAAGTAGGATGTGAATTTAAATTTAAAATTAACGCCATGTGGGGACTCTTTTATTCCAGAATACAGGTGTCTTATTCTGGATTAATTTAATCCAAATTATTCAGGAGTTAATCAGGAATAGATATTTTGGAATAGCTCCCCATGTAGGCAAGCCCTTAGTCTACCTTTTAGATATCACAAACAATTCAGCAGAACATGCACAGAAAAGTACATTTATTATTCCTGGTACTCAGGGTGGAAAATAAAATGATTTAACATTGATTTATGACATTTATAGCTGTCCAAAAGCATTTAAAATCTTGACTTGAAACTGGAAATAGGGACTGGCAACATATTTGTCACATCAAGGCCAGCTGCAGACTTCTAAAGTAAAATTACTTTCCTGGGTTTAGCTGGGAAGAGTGTGGTTTGTAGGAGTGAATCTCAGATTTCCATAGAGGTTTGTTAATTATATATTATTATTTTTTAGACTGACTCAGTCATTTAAGTTTATTGAAATGTTATGTGTATATATATGTCACATGAATTCTAACACAAACGCCTTTGACCACCTACAATTCTAATACATTTCAAAGGGTGACTATATACTTACTAGGCTAATTTCCACTAAAAGTGTACCCCATATTTATTGCTCTGTGTTTGGCTTGGGCTATCTGAAACCTTGCCACTTTTCATTCCAGGTGCAAGGCACATTTCTTTGACTTGCCTCCCTTAATAAAAACACAGAGAAAGCATAAATACGTAAACTTTAAAAGCAATTCCACACACAATTTTCTGCTTTGGCAGAGGAAGACAGAAAGAAAGATTAAATCACACGTAACGGATGTTAGCCATATTGCTTAGCATAGGGGACTCCTAATGGTCTATAGTGGGGGCACAATTTAAAGATTGTGGGGCATGAGACCATCTCACATGTTGCCTCTGCTGCCCACCGATCAGCCTTTTGCATGCTCTCCTCTCCTGCTCACTTCCTCAGGGGTGCTGGAACAATTTGTAAAGTAGAGGTGCTAAGAACCATTGAACCAAACTGTAAACCCTGCATATGATGGAAATCACTTCAAGCAAGGGGATGCGCAGCACCCCTAGTTCCAGCACCTATGCGCTGCCTCCTTCCCCAGCTTCCCCTCTCAGTCCCCTCTCTGCCTTGCTCCTTCACACCCTACCCTCAGTGCTCCTCCATTTCCCCGTGTTGGGTTGCATCCCACTCCCAGAGTTGTGCAGAGAACCAGACCCTGGCGGGAGTGCTTAACACACCTGCAGCCTGGCTGGATAGCAACTTCCTTCCCGGAAAGCCCAAGACCCTCTCACACGGGGCACTGGCCAGGTGGAGCCAAGTCCTGTGCAGTGCTGGCACGGGGGAGCCTCTCCAGAGTCTCCATCCTGCAAAAAAGTGCTGGGGTGATGGTGGGGGGAAGCGATTTCCAGCCCGTTTCTGTCCCGAACTTGCAGGCTCCACAGCAGCACTCCCGTGGTGGGGGCTTTGCACCCTCTTTCCCCCCGCCACTGTGTGGAGCTGCTCTGTCCCCTAGGCACCCTCCCCTGCTGAACCACCTCTGGCTGGGTTCCATCGCCACTGACACCCCTGCAGTCGGGTTCCCAGCCCAGTGCTCAATGCTGCCTTAGGGCTTCACCCCTTCCTGCCCGTGCTGCAGCCATGGAGGGTTCTGGGTTATGTCAGTGGCCAGCAACAGCCTGGAGCTGTTAGCTGCCTTTTGGTGTTGTGTGGGCAGGAAGGGATGGGAACTGCTTCCAGCCACAGGGAGGGAGAGAAGCGGGGGGGAAGAAATGATCTCTGTAAAGACACAGGCCTTCTCCTTTCCTCCCCGTTGCGGCTAGAAGCAGCTCCCATCCCTTCCCTTCTGTTCTCTCCCTACCCGCATGGTGCCGAAAGGCTGCTGCTGGCCATGTTCTGGTGTGAACCCCCCATGGCAGAAATAGGAGGCGAGGGGCACATGACCTCACATGGTCACCTATATTGCTTAGTGCAGTACTAGAATGCACTCAGATATCACGGTGCTGGGTGCAGTGTTACTTATACTGTAAGCTCCCTGGGGCAGAGACTAGTTTTTTTGTTCTGTGTTGGACAGCACCCAGCACAATGGGGTCCTGGGCAGTGACTAGGGTGTCTCGTCTCTATGATAATACAAATAATAATACCAATAAAAACAACATCGTTCTTCACATTAATGCAAGAAGAGTTTGCATTGAACAAATATGTTTTTTCACTGTTTACATTATATCTGTCTAATAGTACACACAGCCTGGAGCCTACTCGAAGCTGAGCTTTCTATTCTGAATAGCATTGACAGATCCAGCATTGCCATGTGAAGGGTGTCCCTTTTGAACTCTCCAGACAACTTTCTGCACACCTACATAACAGGTGCAATGGACCCACACAAGTGGAATGGCATAACTTGAGTAGAAAACATCAAAAATGGGAAAGTGCTCCATTTAATTTTGCCCCATCTTGATCACAGGCTCTGCACTCCTTTTTCTCATCCTGCCTCCATCTCCACTGGAAACTTCATAGAAATATAGGGCTGGAAGGGACCTCAAGAAGTCATTAAGTCCAGTCCCCTGTGCTGACCAGAACCAAGTATATCTAGACTTTTTGTGAGAGGTGTTTGCCCAACCTGTTCTTAAAAACCTCCCATTTAATTTTTCTACATATCCATTGTGGACATCTTCACAGTATTTGGACATGATGTTGCGAAGGCAAAAGTATAACTGGGTTCAAAAAAGAATGAGATAATTTCACAGAGGATAGGCCCATTAATTGCTATTAGCCAAGATGGTCAGGGTTGCAGCTGCATGCCATGGGTATCCTTAAACCTCTGACCGCTAGAAGCTGGGACTGGACAACAAGGGATGGCTCACTCAATACATTGTCTTGCTCTGTTCACTCCCTCTGAAGCGTCTGAAGCACTTTTGGAAGACAGAACACTAGGTGTGATGGGCTATTGGTCCGACCCAGCATGGCCATTCTTATGACATGGTACATCTTTGAAACTTACTTCATATCACTGTGTGATCTATGTGGAATCCATCCTTTACATGATAAATCTATGGGACTTGCCAAATGCTGCCCTGAGCATTTATTAAGAGATGGAGCAAATGATTTGGAAAAATAATCCCCTTCACACGTATGAGCCTTCATCCCCAACCATGCACATAACTCCCTTCTCACATTTTGGAATGTTTTTGTACCTTAGGGTTTGCTGGAAGAGGAAATGCCGTAATAGCCTGCCAAAAGCTGTTCTTGCAATATTTCTGGTAGAACTGATGAACATTTCACAAGAAAACCTCACTCATGCCAGGTTTTTAAGGTACAGATAGTTCAGGTAAATTTTGCATAAGCATCTAAGCTCCTGGATGTTTATCTGATCTCCACATGAACTTTTGAGAGTCAGCCGTCACTAATCTTAACCTAAATTATAATTGTTCTAACCCTAGCATAAACAAAATCTTCATTCCAAAGGAATGGCGCCGAACACACCTTTTTCAAGTATGCTTATAACTTACAGAAAGGTGAACACATATTTATAAATACATAAATCAGGCTATTTGTTTTCTGAGTCTAGTTTGCTCTAGTTTCTTTGTTTGATCTACTTTCTAAAAACATGATCTCCAGCAGCGATAATCCCTCAGACTAGAAAATTGCCAGCTGTGATTAAATAAGATTGCCAAATTCCAGATCTTTTTTCCACTCTTGGCTTTTCCTCTTATGCAATAGTAAACAGATATAGCTTTTAATTTAATATGGTTCAGTTGTCAATGGCATCAGTTGAGTCAGCACTCTTTGTACTGTAGTCAGGTATTTATTCATAAATCAATCCCATTCACTGTAATCATGAGCAATGTTTTCCATGAGGGAAAACAGCAGCTTGTTCCACAGAACATGGTTGCACTTACATTGCCCTCATTCTATTGGACTCCCACAGGTGTCATTACTAAATTGTTACTATTGTATTTCACAGTGGTCTTCAGGGTCACCGTCAGTTTCGGGAGTATTGATTCGGCCACCCAGGGCAGGCTCACAGCAGGAGTCCCAGCAGGCCAGGACTGAGAGCAGGAACCTCTCCTTGCAAGGCCCCCACGAGGGGAGGCTTCCATTGTCAGCCCCAGGTGGCCAGAGCTCCCTCTGTCAGCCAGATGTGTGACCTGAGATCACCTTAAAGGTGCAGAAACCAGAAAGGAAATAAAGAGAATCTACATTTCATTAAAAATAATCCTCAAAATTTTTAAGCCAGTTTTTGGTGGGTCTGACTCATGATTTTCCAATGGCAAGGGTTGGCAACACTATGGAAGGAAGCTGAATTCTGCATCCTGGAGAAGTTTAAGGAAAATCATTTGAATCCACACTATACTGAAGCATGATCAGGAAGTTATAAGCGAGTGTTTCCCCCATGACAAAGTCAGCATAACATTTAACATGACTACGTGTGTAACCCACATGATTTACACTACAGCATTTGAGTTTGTTTGGTCCAAAGAAAGGATGAGAAACAGTATGGAGGAGACATGGGTTTTAGCTGGCATACTCTGTATCTCTGCACACATGCAAAGAGCAGGGCAGGAATTCAGCTAGTTGGATGCAGAAACATCCAAGAGCCGGCCAGTTACTAGTCAAGCTTGGTAGTTGTTTCTGAAGCTGTATAGAAAGGTTTCATTGCAGGCAAGGAGTCTTTCAGGTCCCATACATATTCACTAGTTGAGAGCTGAGCCAATCAGAGTTTGTGAGAGGAAGGTCATAAATACTGGCTGTTAAAGACAGCCCAGTGAACTCAGTGGCTGATCAACACAGGAACAAGAGATATGTCTGCTGTGAGGAGTCGGTTCCAATCCTTGTACCATTTTGGCTCTGGAGTTCCAATTCACTGACAACAGAGGACCAAGCACCTATTAATGCAAGAGCTGGAATGCTGCGGTCCGTGGAGATCCCCAGATTGTTTGTTTGCCGAAGAACTGGGATGCTGCCATTCTTCTCAAGCTCTGAAGAGTCCAGGTGACTCTACACACTAGTCAGGTCGCGCTAAAAAGACTGAGAAATCATCTCGGAAAGACGCTCAAAGAAGAATGTGTTTATACGTGTGTGCTAAAGTATAGAAATATAAATGTTATGCCGGAACCCTATCTTTCAATATGTGTAACAGCAACAAAATGGCAAAGTCTGTATAAGGAATTAGATTTACTGTGTAACAGCTTTTGTTTAAAAGTTATTCAGCGTATTCCAAATACTATTTACAATCCTTTGCCTGTGCATGAGATATTTGTTTACTGAGAAAGCTGTGTGGTTGTCTCTCTTTCAAGTTGTCTGGGAACTATTAAGACCTACATATCAGTGTTTTACATACAGCAGCCCTGAAGTTTGACCCCGTGTAATGCTTTCTGAAAACTCCTGAAGAAACAGAACTGGCTTATACTGCAGCAGAGTTAAGGCAATGAAGTTAATATACATACTATTGCCTCAGCTGCTTCCAACCCTTTTACACCTCCTGTCTCAGCTCAGACAAACCTAGTGTCTGAATAGGACTATATTAGAACTGAGGTGCATTGGTTGTGTACAGAACATGGGGGATTTAAGTAGTACCACCTCTCACAGCACCTGGCTCAGTGTCGACATTGTCCCTCTTCCAGTATCTTTCATGCTACAGTGTATCAGATTCAACCTAGAATTAATCTTTTTACCTTGGATTACCCTTTCATAACTTGCTTTCTTGGCCAACAAGGAACAGTTGGACAGTTTCTTGTTTTAACAACTGAATTCTTTTTATCTAAACATGGCATAACACAGCAATGAGAGCCTGCAGTAAGCTTCAGCCAGCCACTGTCTGTTCTGTCCCCTGCAGGCCAGGGCCCCATCTTCCAAAATGGAAGATGACCTTTGGTCTCTGCAGCCGCACGCCATGGCAATACATGATGACAGCTACCCAGTACACTAAGGCTACATCTACACTATGAACTATGGGTGCAATTCCCCTGCTCTCATACACATACTTGCAATAGTTCCCATCAAGCTAGCGTGAGTGTGCAAAACAGCATAGCTGCAGTAGCCTGGGCAGCAGCAGTGGAGGAGTGGCTAAGCGATAGCAAGTACAAACCTACCAGTACCCAGTGAGTAAGTATTTCACAACTTGTTTCCTTAGGCAACAAGGAGTGGGGATTGTTGGACAGTTTTTTGGTGAGACTGAAAAAACTGCTTTAACTGTATTGGTTTGAATTTTACAGTGTTCAGGGCATGCTGCTGTTTGTATCATTCCATTGCCTTTTATACCTCTCAATCCGCTTACTGACATGAATATTTATTTTCCTACCAGACAGTACCTAATGCCTTACTTGTCATCTTGGTCTGTTTGTGTGAGTGCTAGTTCTGCACCCCAACGATATCAAATGCACTTTTCTCCTACTTCAGTTGCAGTTCATTTGATCCTTTTTCCCCTTCTCCTGGCATTATCTAATTACAACTCGGAGTAGGATTTGAATTTTCCTCCATTATATAAGATGTGCAGTGTTCAAAGAGCTTTTGGAATCATCTCCCAGAAGCCCGGAGGGCAACTTTCAGGAAATCCATTTAAATTACAGTTATGGAGATTGTTGAATGAATGGTTCATTGTTCAAACTGTGAACAGTCAGCTAATTAAATAGAAGATGGTAAATGAGAGGGAAACTGATTAATGTCCAAACCGAGATTTATCATTGCTCTCTACTTGGGTTTGTCATTTAATTTGTTATGTCCCATGGGAAAAGTAACACTGGAATAGAAGCAGTTTGTCAGATCACCTCAAACTGCTATTTTCTCTCAAACTCTGTAACACATCACTTTATTTATTACTAATCACATTTTATTTTAGAAAGTAAATGAAGAACAACTCCCTGAGTAGTGGTCATGTGTCACACACTCTGTGATCTCTGCCACTATATTATGAAAAATGGGCCAAGGCCAAATTGTGGAGTCCAGCATTTCTGTTCTGGTCAAGAATAAGGTTAATGTGGTTCAGATTAATCAAAAATTGGGCCTTCCAAATACACTGGCAGGAAATGATCACAAGTTTGAGAGAGAGCAAGTTTGGGGGACAGTGTATATTTTACGTCAACCGGGTTGAGAGAAGCTGGCAAATGACAGATGTCATATATGGGAGGCATTTTGGGCAGCTCTGCCTCTGAGCTCCTGTGGCATCTTGGGCACATTATTTCACCTCTTTTGGCCTCTGTTTCCCCTCTCACCTTTAGTCTATTGTGTCTATCAGCTCGTAAGCTCTTTAGAATCATAGAAGATAAGGGATGGAAGGGACCTCAGGAGGTCATCTAGTCCAACCCCCTGCTCAAAACAGGACTAACCTTACCTAAATGAGAATTTAAGGCATGGGATTACATTACATTTAGGGCAGTAGATGTCTTTTACCAGGTGTTTGTATAGTGCTAGAGCAATGGGGCCTTTGTCTTAATTGTGGCCTCTCGGTACTACTGCATAAGAACATAAATTTATTAATAATTATTATTTTTAGTAAAACATGAAGGTGTAGGTGGATTATCTGAATGTGAGTGAAGGGTTCCTTTGGAAATGATTTGGTGTCCCTTCACAGCACAGAATCTGCTGAAAAAATGTGAGTGCTTGCTTTGAAACACAGCACCTGGAAGGGACAGATTTGTTCAATCCTCTTTTAATTCATCACTGTTTCTCTTATGCAAATATTACCTGTGACTATTACCAAATAGTTTAAAATATTTGTAAAGTGCCCTACAGCTACTGGGCCAGATCCTCTACTGGTGTAAATCACCAACGCTCCTTTGAAGTCAATGACATGACACTGATTTACACTTGCTGAAGGTCTGTTCAATTTTGTCTAATCGCTCTGGGCAGCCCCATGCCATGTTGTAGTGTGAACTTGAAATCATCTATCACACATTTTTAATTCAGAACAAAATGCCGTTTAACCTATTTATTTCCCAATGTTTTGGTATTAAGGAATTTATGTAGCTCAGCCAAGGCAAAATGTATTTGAAAAGTTAAAGAAGTAGCATATTAAGTTTATATATATATGTATATAATTTTTTTATCAATAAAAGTATTTGAAAGTAAGGTGAAAAAGGCAGCTATGCATGCAAGAAATTTGTGGGATGTATTACTATTACAGGTTCTGATTCAGCAAAACACGAAAACCCATTCTTATCATTAAGCACATGTGTAAGTCATTTCTTATTCAGTAAACTTATGCACAATTTTGAGGCACAATGAAGAGCTTTAAACTTAAGTGCTAATAAAACTAACAATAAATAATATTGACACACGTCAGTGGTCTGCTGTCTTAGGACTCCCAGTCAAATCAATGCGAAAATTCTCATTGACTTGAATGGTGCAGGACAAAGCATCTACTGACTACATCAATCTTCCTACTGAGCTATTATTTTGTCTGAAATGTAAGCACACAAAGTACCCGCTTAAGGCTTTTTTTCCACATTCTCCTTGAAAATAAGTGATTGTCTCAGTGGGTTCTTGTCTCACTGAATAACTAACTAACTACATTTTAGTAATCAGGTAAGAGTTTCTTGGATCGATAGCAAGCACTGACAGGACTTGCTTCTGCAGGAGTTAATACAACAGATTAATTATCCATATTGATGTATAACACTGTTGCTGCAGATATCCTCGCTATATGTATTACCTGAAAGGCAAAATAAAACAAAACAGTCTGTATTATGTATGTGCTAGCCTAATCTTTCCAGGCCACCAGGTTAAAAGAAATGCTTTTAAGCTAGATCTAATAAACACAACATGAGCAATACAACCCCGGATCCTTTGTATATTCTTTCCTATTTTATGTTTTATATGAGCAGAGCATTATAGCTATGCAATATTCATTTTAACCTGTATTCTTCTGGGCACTCCTAACTTCCTGCCTGTGATAATAACTAGCACTCATACAGCATCTTTCATCCAAAGATGAAAGATCCCAATGCAATGTATAATAGTAAACATGTAATTGCGGGGACCTATGGGTGCAGAGACTCTAGCTGAAGTCAAGGAATGCTCACAAGTGAGAGGTTGCAAAGGTGGTTGATTCAGATTTTTCATTCTACATTTATCACTCATTTTTTCCTTCCTGAAATACATTCTTCAGAATATCACTTGCAACAATCATTTTTGCATCCTTCAGTAGTTTTGGCTGAAATATCACTTCCATATGAAATATAATTGTAATACAATAATACTTGCTGCTGTATTCTGTGACAATACATGCAGAACATGATGAATTGTGAGATACAGTACCAAACTTCATTTAACTCCAACCATTCACTGTTAGATTAAAAGTGTCATTATACTGAGATTAATAAAGGCCATTTTGGGTGATCTAAAGTTAATAATTTTTTTTCTCCTAATTTGAACCTGATGCTGCATCTCTTGTTCTCCCAAAACTCCCATTGATTTCAATGGGAGTTTTGAGTATGCAAAGAATAGATCAATATCCTTACCATTTGTTATCCAAGATCAAGCATTTATATCATCATGATGATTCATAGACTTTAAAGCCAGAAGGGACCATTAGATCATCTAATCTCAGCTCCTGTATAATCACACTCCCTACAATTTCACTCATTCAATCCTGTTTTTAGCCAAATAACTTGTCTTTGGCTAATGCATATCTCCTGGAAAGGCATCCAACCTTGGTCTGAAGACAGCAAGAGACAGAGTATTCATCATTTCCCTTGGTACTTTTCTCCAATTGTTCATCACCCTCACTGCTGAGCCAACAAGCTCTGAGATATACTGACCATAAGGCTTCTTCTCTGGTACCTTTTGGTATTTTGTTCAGGAAAAGTTCAGTTGTTTTGCTTGGCAAAGTCATATAAAACCAAAGAAGACTAATTTTCTGAAGATCATTCGCTACCTTTCTCTTAACTGTTTCCAACATGTGGGCTGACAGGCATGAACTCCTGGGTGCAGGGACCATTTGAGATTTACCCATCACTACAGAAAAGTATTTGTGAGCTTGAACAATTTGTAAAGACACTTCCACAGCATATCCTGTCCCCAAAACTTGCATGTGGAGAGGATGAAACTATTTAATACAACTGACTTTATTAGGTTTGAATTTGTGGGATGATTAAGAACTATGAGCATGACATTGTTTTCAGATTTGAAAAGAACTCTGCCTCAAGGTTGGTAAATATGTAAGAAAGAGCTAGTGTTTGTGGTATTTCTTGATACAGAACTTCATGTGACTTTATATGTGCAGTCCCATAATGATGGAATATTTATTAATATTTCCTAATCACATTTTTGTCTGCACTGAATTTTAATTCTGTTTTGATTCCCACCAAAACACTAACAGTCGATATACTGAGGACTCAGCAAAAAACCTCTCCATCTCCTGCTCCCCAAAATTACATAACCTATAAAACTACAGATGTTTCAATTAGTGAAACCTAAAGACTTTCTTCTGCACCAGTCTAAGCAGCCCGGTATATCAATACATTGTTCCACAAGTTGCTTTAACTATATCCCTTTGAGAGATCTGCTAATTAAAGAAGACTAAGTGCTGTGGACAAATAAAGAATTAATCAGAGAAAAGCCACATTACATGCTGTTGCTCATTAACAATCTTTCATTTTAAAAAAAGTCTTCAGCTTGAAAGTGGAACAGATGCAACGCTCACACTCACGTATAAAATAGGATAACAATAAAGATTCCTTTTCTTCAGTTGACATGACATCCCTTCTTTTTAGCCTGGGATTTTTTCAAGAACATGGTCACAAACTACAAGAAATATATTACTTAGCATTTTGATTCTTAATAGGCCTGTAGATGCTTTCAGTACAGTTACAATACAAATCTTTGTTTTGGAAACACAAGCTGAAGTGTAAGCCACCAACACTGACTCATCAGCTTCAGAGCTGGAGTCTCCCACATGTTTAGTCTGTTAGTTTTAGGATGCCTGTAACTGAGGCAGCTTGTTTTGACTCCCTTGTTCCACAGGCTCCGTTTTTTTTTCCAATCCGTGCAAACAAAATTTCCAAAGTCATTTCGCATAAATGTCATTGGAGCGAACCATTTTTTCTTCTTCTTCGCAAGCCAACATTTTAGAAGGTTCAAGGTTGATTAAGTTAAACAATGTGCATATTACATCAGGCAAGAACATCCTCTAGTTGAAAACCCTGCAGGTACGCAGACATATGTGATTTCAATTTGGCAGCTGAACGATTTTACAAGCCTCATGCTCTTCAAATAGTATTTTACTCTGTCACTGTGTGAAGGAAATAAGAAAACAGTGACCCACTTTGCCAGAAAAGTTACTTCAGCTGAAACGGACAAAAAAAGCAAGGAAAGAAGGAGGAGGAGGAAATGACTGAGACAGACAAGTTACCCAGGTTTTTGAAAGGCCTGGATAGCTTTCAGTTATGCAAGTGAAGTCAATGAAACAAAGAAAATCAAACCTCATATTTAAACTTATTGTTGCTGTGTTGAGAAGTGACTTCTTAACTAAAGGCAACATTTTCAAAAGCACCTAAGTCCAATTTGCAATAATGACTATGGGAGTTACGGGTCTATGTCCCATTAACTTTACCTGAGGGGCTTACTGAAGTTAATTCAAGTCCTGCCATTGACTTCAGAGAGATTGGGATCAAGAGCTACATGAATACACCAACCAGCCTGGGAAGAACAGTCTGTTCCCTTGACCTCCATGGCTCTAGTCAGCGCACAATCGGGTGGGACCAGGAGTTAAAAATTAAAGAGGAAAAATGGAGAAAAACAATAAACAAAAGACACATGAGTGGACAGGAAAGGATCTATTTACGTATTTTATTTGTGGAGCACTGTCAGGGTGTTTGGAGTTGTACAAGAAGGAAGGCAGGCAAGGCTCTTATCCCATTAATCTGATCATCGAAAATGGGCAGATAATATAGTTCAGACGCAAAATATTATGGACAGCCAGACAATCTAATCTCAAAGTGGTTCAGAGATATTTTTTCCCCTCCAAGTCTCTTAATGAATCTCAAATGGAAAAGAATAAATTCATTTAAGCTAAGAGATCCCACAGGAGTCACCTTTGCTCCTTCGATAATCCATTCATAAATTGAAATGGAACAGAAGAAGCAAATGCATACGGAATAAAGAAGCATACAGATATACAAAGAGAAATATTTCCCATTTGACAGGACTAGAGAAGAATGTATTGTTTAGGTCATGGGTTCAAGAAGGAACCAGAAATAAGTGTGTTAAAGCAGTGGCTCTCAGCCAGGGGTACTTGTACATCAACTCATCTAGATATTTGCCTAGTTTTACAACAGGCTACATAAAAAGCACTAGCAAAATCAATGCAGATTATAATTTCATACGGACAATTACTTGTTTATACTGCTCTATGTACTATAACTGAAATTTTAGTACAATATTTATATTCCAATCAATTTATTTTATAATTATATGGTAAAAATAGGAAAGTAAGCAATTTTTCAGTAATTGTATGCTGTGACATTTTTGTATTTTTATGCCTGATTTTGTAAGCAAGTAATTTTTAAGTGAGGTGAAACTGGGGTACTGAAGACAAATCAGACTCTTGAAGAGGGGTACAATAGCCTGGAAAAGTTGAGAGCCACTGTGTTAAAGGAAGTATCTAACAACATAAATCAAATCTTACAATCTGGTTATCAAAAGTGTAGTCATCCACTGTCTCCCCCAAGAGCATTTGAACCCATGCTATTATGCACTGAGGAACCACTGTCAAACTGAAATGTACAAGCTAAAAGATAAATGATAGGTCCAGGGTAATGAATTTAGAATCTCCCTCTTGAGGATTTCATTCACTGTTGGCTTCCCGCTTCACAGAGAGGCTTGGTAATGATGGAGACTGCTCTGGGGGATGCATTAAAGTGACACACTACATGAAATATTACTTGTAAAATACCCACAAAAAAGACTTTTCACAAATGTTTGTGTGTCCCCTTTCCATCGAGCCTCCTAGAGCCCAGAGGCAGTAAAAACAGTGTAAATTATCCGCACAGAGCACATTACACTGTGAACAAGTGCAGTGTTTCAAGCAAAGCTCGGGGTCTGATGTAAGCCCCGTACTGAACTCACTCCATTGTACTTAGGAGTCGCTGCACATAACATACAGTATGAAAAAATCAGCCTATTGTTTGGGGCAGGAAGAGAAGTGAAAGGAGGTTTGAAAGAGAACAGTTTACCGATTTAGGCCCGGATCCTGTGCAGGGAAATGCTCCAGGGGTGGGTGGAAGGAACTCCCCAGCACTCACCATGGAACATCAGCAGCATTGCACCGTAGCTGCCACTCCCATACCATAGAAGTCAAGGGCTGAGCTGGTGGTGATTCATCCACCAGCCCCCATCCCTGCTTTTCTCCCATACCCAAACAGCACCGGATGACAGCATGAGGAGTCCCCTTGGGCTGGGCGCTGTGACTTGCAGGAGGGTGCAACCCGTCCTGCGCAGTGGAGGCATACTGGTTCTGCTGCAGTGACTGAGGGACCTTCATGACCACGGAGAGGGCAGAGGAGCCCTTGCATCTCATCCCATGCACATACTTCAGTTTGTAGGTACAAGTGAGGTAGGATGTTGGCCAGATTGTCATCAGTCACTCCAATGAAGTGAAGGAGTGGGCAGCAGCAGCCACGGTGGGTTTATGCAGCTATGCCATGCCCTGGCTCCAGGTGAGGGATAAGATTCTTTTCCCCTCAACCACATGTAGGTTCCTGTGCTGAACTCCTGGGGAAGCTGGCAATGTGGCTGTAAAAGAGCAGCAAAACCAGGGCTTATGAACTCGGTAGAAGAGCTAATGTGGAAAGATAAGTAATGGATGGATCAAAAGTCCTACTTTCAGGGAGAGAATGGAAGAATCAGCATTGTTCGGTTCTTTGAAATTACCATGAAACCAAATACCCTTTCAGCAATGAAGTCAGAGCACTTGCCTGATGATGAACAGCAAGGGAGTACAGTTACCCTGGCCTCAATCCTCAGGGAAACCAATTCATTTGCTTCACTTCCCTCTGGGGCTGAGGTTACTGAATAAGCATATGAGCCTGCAGATTAGTGCCCTTCTCTGATTAAAGAATAAATCTTTTGAAAACAAAGCCGAAGTGCTCCTTAAATGCAAGAGAGCGTTAATTCTGAGCAGGCTTGAAAGTGCAATCCGAAACAACCTAGCTCTAAAGAAAAGGAGCTATTGGGATGCCTTCCTTTCCCTTTGCTCGGCTTTTTAAGCAGGGTTGGATTTGTTTAAAAGGATTTGGCTGAGATGAAAGTTAGCACCTGAGTAAAATTAATTCAGCACATGTCGTTATGGAGAGGGACATCTGCCTGTGGAGTGGCAGAGATTATAAAATGTATCCCGGCTCCAGGATGAAATAAACCCAGAAGCAGGGCTTTTTAAAGGCATGTCCCTTATCTCACCTCAGGCTCGTTAGCATGTATAGCAAGGGGGTTGGTTCTGAAAACAGCTGATTACTGGCATTCAGATTGCTTTGATTTTATGCTTCGGAATTATATAGGTGCTAAGTTATCTGAAAAAGATTTACTGGGGCGCTCTTCTTTGACAGGTAGGATTCTCCCCATCTTACCCCATCTCTACTTGCTTGCTCAATACTAGTTAGCATTTTAGAGGTGCAATTACTGCATTGCCTTTGAGCTCATTCATCAAGGCAAATTCTGACTTTGTGTGAGTACTTATGCAGATTTCAGGCAAAAGGAATGCATCTATGTATCTAGGCAATTCCAAGGCTTCATTCAATTACATCTGATCATGGATTACATAGTCATCCAGTTTGGTTATGGCAGTGTCCCCAAATGGAGGAGTGAGATTTAAACGCATTTGGAAAAATGATTTGGAGGTACATACTGATGTTGGCATATGAGTGATAACCGTGCATATCTGACCCAAAGCACATTCAAGTCAGTGGATAAGCTGCTGGTGATGTCAGTGGTTTTTGGATCAGGCCTTTCATGGAAGTTGTGAAGTTACCCCTACAGTTAATGGAGATCATGCCTTTATTTAAGCATTTATTTTGAGCACCATATACTGAATTATTATGATGCGCATAATCAGTTTTATTATTTAAATATTCTACACAACCTTAGAAGGCACAAAATAGAAGGCAATTTAATGAAATTTTAAATAAGAAATGCAGCATGATTCATAATTATTAGTTGCAGCTCCTAAAGTTCCTAACACTGGGCACGCTACCAACCATGTATCTTCAGCCGCAGCACAGTCTATAACTTTATTATAATTTGTTTTTATCGCAGCGTGTCCTCCCTCCACCTCCCTTTCCTATTATCTTTCTGTTCAATTTCTTTTTCCTTGCACTGCTCACTCTTTTGCAGTCTAGGTGCTAGTCAAACAATGTCCATACAGAGAAATCCCATAGAGATTTTGTTCTAATGTGCAGTAACACTTCCCCCGGTGACTGCGTTCATAGCACAGAGATTCAGTGCAAAGATCCACCCAGGACAAATCTATTTGACAAGGTGAAATATTCATTCTCTTTCCTATGGTGACTTTTTGCCCATCATTAAGTGTACAGGAAAGACTATACAGGAAAGAAGGCTAGGTGATTCAGCCAAGTGTGTCAGCCAAGCATAATGGCTTTCCATAATGGTTCACAAAAAGCTATTACCTTTATCAGCACAAAAACTACCAATTACTTATCATTAATCAAATTCCCATTTGAGACTATTACAACTTAGTTACCATTAAGTTTCTTAAAGCTTTATGGTCTTTCATAAGACCAATTTGAGGCTATATTAGCTCCAGAAAGTGTCGTCTTTGTCTTTCTCTCGTTCTGTGATTGCTCAAAAGGTTTAACAGATTTTTAGGCAAGATTTTCAGTGTGCTGAGCCCTTCTGAAATATCTGCCTCTGAATGAACAGCACTTGACAGCCTATGTAAAAATCTTCCTGCTGCTCCTCAACTTTAGAATTTGGCTTAATAATAATTGTTTGTATTTCTCTCTGCCACAATTTGAAGACCTCTGAGTACTTCAGCAAAAAATAATATGAAGTAATCAATGAATGAGGTGAGAGAGCCTAATTAATATAAATCCAGAGCAGAAAGTGAAATTAAAAAAACCCAACAACATAGCTAGCACTTGCCCCCCAAGTCTACCAAATGACACACATGCAAACATAAAAAGCAAGTTTTATTACTATTTATATTACAGCAACTCCCACCAAGATTGGGGGCCCTGTTATGCCAGGCATCGTACAAACACATAGTAAGAGACAATCCCTGTCCTAAAGAGCTTTCAGTCTAAACGAAAAAGGCAGGCAAAGCTTGGGAAAGGAAACTGAGGCACAGAGAAGTGACTTGCCCAGGATCCACAACAGATCAGTGGCAGAACCAGGAAGAGAACGCAGATTGCCAGCGACCCAGTCTGGGATCCAACTTAAAAATGAGATTTAAAAATGTCCTCAGTCCTGTCCTAAAGGAATCCAGAAAAGTGCTACAGTGAATAGGCAAGAAAGAGAGAGTTCCAACAATACAGACCCTGAATGGAACAGATCCTTTCCCTTCATGGCCATATCTATGAATGGTCAGCAGTTCCAATCTCAGATACTATAATAGCACAGGCATGGCTTATACCACCTCTTCTGACACAAGCTGCTAGAGAGCAGAGCTTTCTCACTCTGTTCTCCCCATACACAGCTTGTTTGGAGAGTCCCATGTTGCACCAGTGTGCAGCCAGCTTGGAGGTTCAGAAGTATGGCTGATGTTAAATGATACAGAGGCTGTTGAGATGAGTTATGATAGTAGTGATATTGTTACGCTAAGGGCAGAGCTACTCCAAGAATTTTGTCCCAGGCTCTATGTCCTTTTTAACAGTTATACCTACTGGCAGCAGACTTAGACATCTCATGAGAACCACTTCCTCAGATACATATCATGCTCAGAAAGTCCTATGACATGAAAGAGAAGGAGACCAAGGTTTTATTAAGATCCAAGAAATATCTAATCTGTCTTCAAATGAATGAACCAAGGCAGACTGTTGAAGAAATCAAGGAAATCCTCACTTCGTCATTATTCCATTCGTAACCGTGTACAATGAGGTCTAAAAATGGTAGAATAACTTTAGAGAGATCTGAAGAAGGACGAAAGAAGTAAAGGAGGGGAAGAGGGAGATAGAAAAGGGAGAATGAAGCCGTTCCCCCTCTTGGGTTCTTTTTTCTCTGACTCTCCCTTTTATTATGAAATTCTCTCTCCTGCTCTGCTCTTTCTCTTGTGTGGTGATCTCTCAAACCTCTTAAAATCCTTTCCCCTACCTCTTGAAAGCCTCCATTGTTTACATTAAGCAGCAAACTAAGGCCTTGTCTTCACTACAAAGATAAGTCAACCTAACATAGTTGATACATTGATAACATAATACATTGACTACTGTAGTGGCTGATGTTCACACTACCCTCCTTGGATCAGGGGTCTGCGTCCTCACCAGGGGTGTTTCCACCGGCCAAAGAGGGGTAGTGTGCGGAGCTGAATGTCTGGTCTCTCAGCTCCATTGGCAGCTCCCTGTGGGAGCTTGGCTGCTCCACAAACTCCTGGGAACCCAGTGGACTGCCCCCCACCCCACGCCCTGTTCCCTGCTGGGAGCCAGGGAATCCACCCAGGGCTTCTTCCCTCCCTGTTCCCTGCTAGGAGCTGGAGGAAGCCACAGTGGGTTTCTTGATCCTGGGATGAGGGGTTTCTCTCTTCCCCGCCACCCCCATCCGCTCCCTGCTGGGAGCCGGGCGGCCTTATCAATTTCCCAGGGGCCAGCTGGGCTCTAGTGAATTACAGCCAACAACTGATGTAAGGCTGACACTGCATCCCCTTATGTATGCCGACGCAAGCCCTCCTCCTCTCATCGAGATGGTTTTATTATGTCGGCATAGCAGGGGAGTTACATCGGCAGGAGGAGCATTTCAGCGTGTACCCCTCCACTGTCTTGTCGATAAAAGCTGATTTTTGTCAACAAATCGCTGTAGTGTAGACCAGCCCTTAAAGCCCCAGCCTTGCCTGTTTCCCCTCATGAAATGCTGTCCTACTTGCTCCTCATTTCTCACTTAGACAAATCTCTCACTGTCTTCAGGATTTGGTCCATTGTATTTCATAAACATAAACATTTCTTGATTTTTTGTTTTTTTAAGGAAAGTTTAGGCAATAGTATGGGCGGATCTGAGTGTAGTCCAAGCATGCCTTGGTTCTGACTGATTTCTCTAGTCCCAGCTATTTAGCACATACTGTGCTTGCGGTAGCTGCTGTGTGCAAGACTTAGATATTTGGGCTTGACCCTGGCAGGGGCTAAGCACTCGCAGCTCCAGCCAATGTCAATCACAGAGCCAGCTGCGATGGGAAAGAGGCTTTCATTGACATCTTATCTGGCTCGTAGTCAGCCAGGATCCTCTCCTCTGGAAAGCTGCTCAAAGTGTTACTTACTTTTATTACACTGGCCCAAGCAATTAAGAAAATGGGCAACCATCATCCCTAGAGGTGGCACTTTCTAAGACACATTCAACTTCAGCTCTTATGTATATTTTCAATAGTAGAAGCATAATCAACCTAAAGAGCCTAATCTTGGAACAGATTCCTTGATCTGTGAACATGACCGGACAAGAAGCAAGGTTCCCCAGGCAGAATCTATCAGAAGAAACACTAGCTCACATGAAGTCAGTTGTAAATATTTATTCCACAGGCTTTGGTGCTGCCCAATTACTGTAATCCCATATACTGGCTATAGTTAGCAAAGAGGCATGCAGGTAATTCTGCAGTCTCATCAGCAGCCCGCTCCCCTGAGCTATATTTTAGGCTCAGCTGTCAGCTTCATGTATGCTGATGCTTGTGGTTTAGCCTTTTTGGCTTGTGTGCGGAGAAAGCCACTGGTGTGTACTAAGGCAAAATATCTGCCTAGAAATGAGAAATGTGCAGTTTGCATAAACTACATATTTTGAAAAGTGCACATAAACATGAAGCTGGGATTTTTCTTTTCTCCTGAGAACTCTCTTTGGCTTGACCTAAATTGTTACTTAATGGAAATTTTCTCGGAAAAAGGATTATAGATATAGTTTCCCTTATCAGATTTCAGACCCACAGATCCTGAATTCATGCCCATTAACTTCCATTTTAAAACATTCCCTAGATCACAATCTCTTTTTTACGAATAGCTACTTTCCTGTTTCATTTACCATTCATCTTCTTTACATCTTGAATAAATTTGTGTTTGCTCTTGTTTCTAAAGTAATGAGTTAACTGAGCTTACAGAATCATCATATTTAAATGGCTCAGACAGCATTTGCACAACCATGAAGATTTCATGGTTTTGGTTTGTTATATGTCATGTTATGTTATTTCATGAGGTCACATGTTGTCCAAAGTCTTTTTACAGAGAAGGTGGCAAGGGCAGGGGTGGGAAGCAATGCAAATACCCCAAACCAGCCCTTATTGAAACCATCTGGCAGCAATTTAGGCAGATGTAAATAAGAAGGATAATGGCTCTCTCCTGGGAGACCTGCCAGGTGAATTTCAATAATTTATTTGTAGTTTTACAATATGCAGTGACCATATCAAATGATAGGATCAAATTCTATTGGTTATTCTGCTAGGTTCTGAAGACTGAAAGGGATCACACCTTCAAGCCAGAAGGAACTGAATGTTAAGTCTTTATGTTTATAAAAGTTAAAATGTTGTCAGTATTGAGACGAACAGAGGTTCTTTAGTGATATAGGAATTGCCTTACAAACCAAACCAGTGGCCCATCTAACAGCATATCATGTCTCTAACAGCAACAGCCAGTGCAAGGGAATGTCACAGCAAAGTGTAAACCTTCATAATGCATCTAATTGTACAATTATATACACCAGGAGGATCATTTCTTCCTGAACTCCCAACTTAATCTGCTGCTGGTGGTCCTCTTCTACCATGAAGTATGAAAATGTTTACAGTAGCATTTGTATCCCAGCTAGTGTAACTGCAGATGCTTTTCTTTTTCACATAAATATCAAATCTTTTTTTTTTTAAACTGCAGGGGCACTGTTAACTCAAAACTCATGCTTGTATCTGAAAATTTTGTACCTACTCTGGTTAGAACTAATTGTTAAGATTATTACAAAGGAAAAAAAAACAAGTGTTGTTAAACTCTTTTGAACTCATTTTTTAAAATTGGCAAGGTTTCAAGTTGACAGTGCTGCAACCTATTTCCTCCAATAGCATCCAACAGCAGTGAGTTCCACAGGTTATTTTCTTCACATTGCATAACATTCTATTTCCTTTTAAATTTGTCACCTTTTTCTTTCAAACACTCTCTTGTTCTCCTGATCTTCAGAGATGATCATCCTATGCTCTGAATGGGCTGTAATTTCAAAATCACAGAGGGGTGAATACTTGGTCATCAAAGACTAGTCTGGACTTATTTTTTTTTTAAAGTAAGTTGTGGAAAAGTGACAGACTTAACCATCTATTTGAAATTAAAGACAATAATTAAAACTATAATGTTTGAGTGCGCTTTCTGCCTAGTCAACATCCAATGAGCACTCCCAGTCCTTTAGTCCAGAACTATTTCAGGACATGTGGCAGGGCCCAACAAAAGATGGAATTGATGAAAACAATATGCTGTATTGAAAATGAAAACACTGATAATACAATACAACATAAACCACAAAATAAATGGATTATTCACTGCAGTCTTGGCAGACATAATCTGGCTTGAAACAAATTTTTAGAATAGGCAATGAAAACATTTGTGTCATAAGGATGAGCTTTTGGTTGTTAAGGCATGGAACTTGAACTTAGGAGATCTGTTTCAGCTCCTGGTTCTGCCACAGACTCTCTATGTAATCAGTGGAAAGTCACTTAGGATCTGATGCAGTGTCAACTGAAGTCAATGGAGTCTATCTATCTGTGTTTCAGTTGCCTATCTGTTAAACGAGGGAAATAATGCTTCCTTTCTCCTGCCTATCTTGTCTATTTAAAGTGAAAGCACTGCAGGACAGGGACAATGTCTTAATACCTGGATGTACAATGCCAGGCAAAGTGAGTGCCCCCCACCCCGTCCCCACACATTTCTTTTCTTTTCTTTTCTTTTCTTTTCTTTTCTTTTCTAATTTATTTAGGAGGTATTAACAGGTTTACAAATCCATAACAGTGATTTCTTTGTTTAAAGAGGCATTATGCAGTAATATAATGATCAGACCTCTCTATTTAACAGAGTGTTACCATATTATTGAGTGGACATCTTTAGAACACCTGTGACATGTTTTTCCTATTCATTTTATTAGATTGAAAGAAATCTCTGATTACACACATTTAACAGACCAGGCACATCTATCAAATGTTAACATTAAAAAAAAATTGGCCAGGTGTGCTGTTGTTTGTGCAGGTGGATGTACTTTATCTATAATTTCTCAGCACCCAGCAATACAAATAATAATTAATAATAATAACAAATGTGAACAGCACATTTTCTCCAAATGAGTCTTTTCATGAGAAATTGCTTATATTTTTTCCAATTCTGCCCTTTATATGTGCCATTTGATTTACTGCATTTGTTGGTCTCTGCTCATAATTCAGTGGCTGGAAAAGGCTTCACTGTCGTTGAATGGAGGGTTAAATGGAGTGGCCATAACAAAGCGAGAGAATGAACGAAGGAAGGAAGGAAGGAATGAATGAAGCAGTTTATCTGATTCTGCTCCAGTTTGTTTAAAGAGAGAGCTTATATTTTTAATTGTTCAGTAACTCCTCTCGGTAGCACAGTCCCTTATGTCAGTTTGTCTCTGATGCTAAGCGTCTTTGCTCCCACTCTGCCCAGATCCATTCAGAAACATTTATCCTGTTGCCCATGGAAATGACTTTGTTGCCATAAGCAGAGATGAATAGAGAGTGAGCAGTACTGTGTCTCTAAAATCAGGGAAACACAATGTATACTAGTAAAGTGGTGATATGGAGCTTAACACATACATTCCCAAGAAGACAGTGGCAGTCAAATACTGTACCCTGTAGCTTTCCATCTAAAAATTGAGCTGCAATCATTCTGCCATACCCAACAAAAGAGAAGAGGCTAAAAATCAGGAAGTTTAAGTGACAGGTGTCCAGTGGTTCTACAAATTGTCTGATACTTTCCTCCTGTCTTAGCTGTAATAATGAGTTGTGACTATGTGTCATATTATAGGCTGACATATTCTGCTGAACACATGAGCATCTTTTTGCGGGGTGATGAATGAAGAGAGTAATGCAGCTCTTTAGACTAGTGAATGAAAGGTGTAGAGCAAGTCAAACCCATTGGTGTGTGTGAGGGGAGGGAGGCAGAGAGTGAGAGATGCTGCAACATCCCTGGACTCTGATTCAGGGTTTTTTATTCTGTTCTGAATATCCGGTTGTGTTTCATCAAGATCTGTGGTATAGCTGTGATTGACATATATGTCCCAGAACAAACATTGCTTACATCATTCTGTTACCCCCTTTGCATACAATGTCTTCGCCCTTGGTGTATAGTAAAACTAGCAGTTCATGCTTCTACTTACAGTAGGACATTGTTTCTCCCCCTTACAGTGGCACATTAAAAGACAGAAAGAAAATCCTTACCCTCTTTTTAAAAAATTGAAAGGCTGAGCACTTCTTGACTGGGAATCCACTCATGTCCTTGTTGACCATTTTCCACAATAAGGACTACACAGTGATAGATCCGGTGTGGCACTTGCTTAGTTAGTGCATCTCGTTTCCTCAGTAGCTCGTCTCAAGACAGTTAATGAAGACAAAGTAGGACTGGAGAATCACAGGCAGTCCTCGGGCGACTATCTTTCACACGTTCATTCTGCTGCACCAGCTACTGCAGCAGCAGTGGCAGCCGCCTTTTCCAGCTTTCGGATGCAATAGGCTATCAGCTGGTTTTAAACATTCCTTAAATGCATGAACATAAACTCCTGTAAAATCCAGCGACAGCCCACAAACCACAGGCAGCAAATCTCTGGCTAAGAGGGTTTCACATAAATCCTTGCCTTTTCCTCTAGATGTGCTGCTGGCACTTCGTGTTTTAGAAGCAATCAGGCTAGTGCATTCTTTTTTGCTCCTCTGCTTCTTCAGGTGATGTGATTCACTGGTGTTTGAGATGAGAGCTGGTTTTGATTCTGCGAGTTCCAGAGGGAGCTGCTGTTCAGCAAGAGCACAGAGAGAGAGAGCGATGCACAGGAAGGAGCTGCAGAGCACAAATAACCTTACAAAGATGGGAGGAAGGCTCAGGGCACAAAGTACCAGAAGGCAATGGGATGACACACTGATAGCTCTGGTTTAAATTTGGACCACCTCCGTATAGAATGAAAAGAAGGGGAGCCTGCATCAATTGGAAAAAATGCTGTTCCTGTTTTATTCTCAAAGCACCAGTTTATTCTGGAAAAAAGCCTTCAGATGACTGCAATTTCAAGTTGCGGGGTTTTTGTGGGTTTTTTTTAATGACAGGACACAAGGTAGAAAGAAAAGCCTTAAAGCTGTATGTGGAGTTTGCTGAGTATAAAGAAAGCAGTGACTCCCATGAAATGCCATTGCCACATTGCTGTAGAAATACAGAAAGTAGACATGGACTAATCCACTCAGATTTGTGTCCCTTTTCTGGATGCACAGATCCGTAGTTTAAGGCCAGGAGGACCATTAGATCATTGAGTCTGTCCCCCTGTAACTGACAGGCCTTTAAATGTCACCCAATTATGCCTATATTGAGTTCATTAACCTGTATTTGGCTGGAGTTTATGCAGCATTCCAGTATTGGTCTCACCAATGCTTTATACAGAGGTAAAACCCATTCCTACTTATTACTCTCCTATTTATATATCCCTGGATCACATTAGCCCTTTTTGGCACAGTATCACACTGTGAGCTCCTGTTCAGTTGTTTGCCCACTATGATACCTGAATCCTTTTCAGAGTCACTGCTCTCCCACCCATTGAGCAGGCATGGCCTGCATTCCCTGTTCCTAGATGTATAACTTTGCATTTGGGGTGTATTAAAATGAACTTTATTTTAATGGGCCTAGCTTACCAAGTGATCCAAAACACCCTGTATGACTCTCCTGTCCGCATCATTATTCACCATTCTGCCAATCTTTGTATCATCTGCAAATTTTATCAGCAGTGATTTTACCTCAAGATAAATGAGGAAAATATTAAATTGCATTGGGTCCAATATTGAACTCTGTGGAGCCCCACTGGAAACAACCCCTTCAATGATGATTCCCCACTGACAACTACTCTTTTTTTGAGATCTGGCAGTTAGCCAGCTCTTAATCCATGTATCATGTGGTTTATTGATATAGTGAAGTGCTAATTTTTAATCAGAATGCCACATGATACTAAATCAAATGTCTTACAAAATCTGCCTTTATTACATCTATGCAGTTACCTTTATCAACCAAATTTGTAGTCTCATCAAAGAATGTAATCAAGTTTGTCTGACATGACATATTTTCCATAAAACCATATTGATTGGCATTAATTACATTCCTATCTTCTCATTCTTTTTCAGTGGAATCCCATATCAGCTATTTCATTGTTATGCTTGAGAATGATGTCAGGCTAACCCGCCTACAGTTACCCCGGGCATCCTGTTTTTTGAATATGGACAAATATTCATATGTAATAACAATGTTAGCACTCTTCTAGTCAGTTGGAATTTCCCAAGGTTTGTTGGGAATGAAAAATGAAAATCAGGAGGCCACAGATCCCCTCAGACAACTCTTTAGGATTCTTGTGTGCAAGTTGTCTAAGCCTGCAAATATAAAATATTTATCCCTAGTAGGTATTGATTAACATCCTGCTTGGTTACTAATGGACTGGAAATTATTTTGTCACCCTGATGTGAAATGAATACGTCATCCTATTTCATTCCAAATACAGAATACAAATATTTATTGAACACTCAGCTTTTCCTGCATCATTATTAACAATTCTACCTTTCCATCCAGTAATGGACCTATACCATAGCTAGGACTACCTCCTCCCCCCCCGCCCCCAAAACCCCGAAACTTTAAAATGGCTTCATATTTTCCTCTGCCCTTGATTTTCCATTACGTCTTTAGCTTCCCTTTTCAGTTTTCTGTATTTCATGAATTCTAATTTATATTGATTTTTTATCTGCTTTCCCCTTTTTCTATTTATTATACATTGCTTTTTTATTTCTAATTACCGTGGTCACATCCTCACTGAACCAGGATAGGCTTTTAGTCAATATTATCCTCTTTCTTGATTGTAGAATCATGTTTTATTGACCATCTAATAAACTCTTCTGAAGGAAGTCCCAATTTTCATTAACATTTTTCTGTCTAAATGTTTCTTCCCAATCACTTTTGCTCATAATTTGATTCAGCTTTGAGAAGTTATCCCTTTTGAAGTACCAAGTATGTATATATTAGGGTTTACTCACACTGAATGTAATCAGGTTATGATTACTAGTTCCTAGGCAACCACCTACTCCATCCCAGTGAATAACTAATCTTTATTCATCATAATGAGGTCCAAAATAGTTACAATACACCCTTGCTATAATGAACCCCTGGGGATCCAAGCCATTTGTTTGTTATAACCAGGGGTTCATTATAGCAACAGAGCCCTGTTAGAGGAGATGGGGGGCTGACACCTCAAGCTGAGAGCTCTCCAGCCTTGTGGCAGTGGCAGGGTTTGAGGTGGGATCCAGTGACCAGGTTTGCTGCACATCATTTGTAATGCAATGTCCTTTGTGTTAGAAAACTATCATCTTTAATTTTTAGAAACTCTTATGCTGATTAACTATTCGCTGAATATGGCAGGCCTTCACCATATGTCTCCCACAATTAACTCTCCCATAATAAAACATTTTTTTCTTTCCATACATTACAGACAGCTTAAGGGGTATCTCATCTCTGATTCTCTGGGGATCCCCATCGGTGCCCATGCCTGGGCTTTGTTAGTAGCACACTGATCTATATGCATTCAGGAGTCTGAGTTACCAATCACTGTAAAACAGGTAACTCTGTCTTTAATGTAAAGTGCCTCCCCCACCACCTCTTTTACCCACTCTGCCCTTCTTGAACAGTTCAGAACCAGTGGTTCTGGTTATTATTGGTTATTATCTGGTTATTATCACATTATGACCATGTGAATGGTCCCACCCTTGGGATGTCAGGGATACCAGTTATATAAAATTTCTTTTCATCAGTGAGAATTTTCAGTACTTTTTGCTTCTCATGTAGGCTACGAACACTGATGTATAAGCAACTGAAAAATGTCTTCTCTTCACATCCTCACTACATTGGTCCAATTTGTTTGTGACAAGCTGTTTGTGCTGTATTTGCCTGCTTAGAAACCTCTCCTTACATTGCTAGTTTAACTCCCTCCTACCTGCCCCTTGCTAGTCTCCAACCAACAAGATTAGGCTACCTTACCAGTGTGATTCTGGCCTTCTCATTCTTAGAGCCCTCTCCCATTGGAATGTAGCCCAATGTTTCATAATCAAAACCTTCAGCTTTGCACTTGTGGCACATCCAATGGTTCACCTCCAGGATTTTCTGCCTTCTAATTAGAGATGGGCTCAAGGTACAAAACGAAGTGGGTACAGATCTCAAGCACTCTAAAGTTCAGGGAGGTTTGGATCTGGGCTTTTGGTTCAGCCCGTTATGGGCTAGAAAGTAGCATTTAGCCACAGACTGGATGGGGGAGGTTGTGTAAAGGCAGACATCTTGAAGGGATTGTACCTGAGCTCCCAGCGGTGCAAGGAAATGCAACCTGCTTTTCTCAGCATGTCCATCCTGAGCTGATCTGAAGGGGACCAGGTCAGCCAGTGCACACCCCTCCTAACCACTTTTGGGTGATTTGCAGCCCGACAGAGTGCATGGGAAGAATAAGTACTTTGTTCCTCCAAGAGCAGAAACTGCCATTGTCCCCAGATGAGTACATCAATGATGGAGACAGCTGTTTGCTCCTGTCCTCTATGGGTGGGCCAGTCCAATCCAGCACTACAAACATAGGATCCAGCACTAAATAATTTCCATTCGTCACCTATAGCCCAGCGCACCAAGCTCTTTTTAAAACATGGCCATTTTCAAAATTTGATTCTGGATCCAGGTTTGGACCCATAATTTTTTGAGAGGATCAGATCCTAGTTTTTAGTTTGAACAGTCTCACCTGAAGGGGATGTTTCAACCAGAGCTAATGTAGAAGAAGTTTTGCAAGGTAGCCACTTCACAGGGCAGTGGCTGAGTAGGAAGAAGACTGAAGAGGGGGATGACTGGGAAGAAGGATTACCAGTTGTTAGGGTACTAGCCTGGGTCATGGGAAACTGTAAAACAAAGTCAATAGCACTTCTGTGTTACACAGGGGTGTTGTAGGGATAAATACATTAATGGTTGTGAGGAACTTGGATTGTGTAATAAGGAGGGCCATATAAGACTCCTAAAATAGATTTAAATCAACATGTGTCTTGCATGGAATGTAATAGAAACTCTCTTAGAAAATTTTTGTAAACCATTAAGATTGGTGTTGTACATGCCTTTGTGTTTGCTAGGGTTCTTAGTACCATCAGTAGTAGAGCGAGGGGATAAGACGAGGAGAGCCCTCTCTCCTCATCTCCTGTTGCTCTTTGGAAGTCAGGTATCAGAGCCATCCAAGAACTCCTGGGCCGTTCTCAGCACGGTGAAAGATAATGTCCAGCCATCTCTATAGCTCCTGTGTTCTGTTGGGTACAACAAGGTAAAAGAAGCTGCTGAGTTGAAGGGGGGCAGTGGATATCTGAAAGCTTGCCTCAGCAATGATGTACCCTGGCCAAGTAATCTTGGAAAACAAATGGACAGGGCCAAATTCATCCCAGTCAGTTCCTGAAACCAGTGGATTACACCAAGGAGCAATTTCGTGCCAAGTCCCTTGCCCAATTAACAAATAACAGGTGGTTTTAAGTGTTTCCATTTTTAAGTGCCCATGAGGGGACCTGGTTTTTCAGAAAGTGCTGAGTTTCTGCCCTTTGCAAGTCAGGACTGTTAGAGGTGTCACAAACTGGGCACCCTCAGTTGAGATACCCAAAATCACAAGCTATTTTTAAACGAACGAACCAAATGAACAAATTTTAGTTCTTTCCTACATCTTGTGACCACCAATACTCTATACTGGTCCCTGTAGGTATGGGACCATATAATTATGGCATATGGGTGTGCATTTTTTCACCAGTGGGCACTCACAATGCATTATGGGCATATTCTAAGTGGCACATGTATTGTCTGTGAATCTGTTCTGTTAGGGAGCTATTGCTCTAAAAATAACAGAAGGTTTTTACATTCCTGGCCTTTCTTCAGGCTAACTAGGCAAATTGCTATGCACACACATTTATTTTGAAGATCCTTGACCTATTCAGCCATAGCTTTAATCTGTTTCTCACCTGTGGTATTTCTCTGGACATTCATTGCTATCGTCCATCTAAACATTTCTTCATTCCCTCCACCTCCTCTATAAGCCTTTCGTTCTGCTCGTTAAAATTCTGTTCTCCTTCTACCCTTTTAAACCTGGCATGAAGCATATTAGTGGGATTGGTGGTGATCTCCATTGTTATTATTATTATTTTATTAATTACTATTATTTTATTTTACCATTCCTGATGCCAGGGCTTCTGCCTTCAATGCCTGATCAGAGACATAGCTGACAGGCTTTTTTTTTGCTGTTTATTTCTCCCTGGATTTTGGCATACTTTCAACTGGCCAACCTAGTTCCCACTAGAGAAGCAGCTGTTTTCAAAAATAGCTTGATAGTTTTGAAATGTCTTAGGAGTTGTTCTTTTGAGCCAGGTGAGTTGCTCTGAGGTGAAAGTACTATGACTCTCAGCTATGTAGCCTGGCACCCCCAGATGTCCATATTTTGACAAGAATTCTTCTTAGCAGGGAATTCTTTTATCTCCATGAGCTCAGAAGATCGTATTTCCTACTGCTTTGTCAGGTGTGTCCCAGGCTTCTTTGGTGATGGCAAGACTTAAAGCTCTCGTTGGAATGTTAAAGTTGTAAATAGCTATGAAAGGAAGCAGTTCACAGATGTTTTTATATGAGTATCCAGTAGTTATAACGATTTAAGGCCCAAGAGTTTTCCTAAGAAAATTGGCTCAGTTTTATTAAGGCTCCAAAGCACAACTCCATAATTAAGCCTGAAATAAGCACACAATTCCTTGTTCACTGCATTTAATTTCAGTGAAAAGGTATAAAAATTGAGCAGGAAACTCATAAGGTATTTGAATAAGTATAGCTGACCCCCTCTGCAGAGTTTCATTGTCAGCGGTGTAGAACACCAAAGCCTTTCATATACTTGCTGGCATGCTGGATGTACCATACGCATAAAGTGGGTGCTTCAAATACTAGGTTATAAATTCACATGCTCACCAGCTAATAAGGGAGTTTTTATTAGGGCTGTCAGGAAAGAAATCATACAGATACTCTAGCTACAAGATTTCAGACACTGATAAAATGCATGTTAATTCCTAAAGCCCTGCCTGAAGAGACAATCCAATAGATGGAGATCCTGGAGATCCTTATCTCTCAAATCTTCTTCAATTATTAATTGTTTATTATTAGTATTACCATAGAACCAAGAGGCCCTAGTCATGGCCCAGGGCCCCATTGGACACAGAGCAGCAAGATGGTCCCTGCATGAGGCTGCTTATGCTGTGAGTATAACACAAGCGATAACAGTAGCTACAATACAGAAGATAAGGGAGTACTTGGAAACAGTAAGACTATATCGGTCAGCATGAGGGGCAGAGGTCTCAGCACACCAGCAGCCTAACGTTCTGAGAGAGAGAGAGAGAGAGAGAGAGAGAGGCTTAGGTATTTGGTCTAGCAGGCCTGGGTTTGATTCACCTGGTTGCGTTCCCAGTGCTGCCCAAACCTATGATAAGTACAGAAAATATGCTTTATACAGTAATGCAAATGTCTTGTCAATGTCATACACTGGGTTCTTAAACAGGAGCTGTACAATAGCTGCTTATGGTCAACAAGCACTCTATCCTTCCCATTCCCAGTAAGAAAATACTGGTAAGGAAATACTGGTAAATTCCATCAACAGTTGATCCTATACTTCCCCACAGATTCTCATGAGCCAGAAAAGACATGGATCCCACTCATGGCTTGTTGCACGTAGCTTCTCTGAAACTGCAAGACTAACTGAAACTCAGACAGAGAAGATCAAACATTTGTTTCTGTAAGCCACTGTTCTATCTCCCTGGTCAGATAGTTCAGTCCAAATATAGTCTCATCTTCTCAGCTCTGCTGAAAAGCCAGTTCATGACACTTCCCTAAATTACTTGCTGTGTTTGGTCCTAACTCTACCAGACTCTACTTGTGCTTTATGGTCAGACTCTGTTACCGGAACTCCGTTCTTTAGTCACCTCCCATTTCTTGCCTCCAGTTTGCTGCTCACATATTGTTGTTATCTCTCAGTTCCTTTTTGTGGTCACCATTGCCCTCCACAGCCACTTCCTGTTCCTGAGCACTATGGGAACTCTCTGTTGACCAGGTGCTACTTTGGGTTCTTAATCTGTCATCTGTTCTTGCTCTCCAAGTCGTTCATAGAATGGGGAAGACAGTAGTCAGCCAACAGGCCCTTTATATAACTTTAATATTTACAGACTGGGTGTGAAAGATGTACATAGAATTTTTACATGAACAAATAAAAGAAATAAGCAATGAGTAATAAATGAAATAAGTAATAAGTAATAATCTGACATAAATAAAGAAAATGTTTTCAAACTAGGATACTAGTTTAGAAATATCAGAATGTTAGATGCTTAAAATTTTACTTATCAGTCATTCCCCATCTGTCTTAGGTAATTCTGGAGTTTTTAGCACTGTGGTATCTGAGTGCTGATAGAGATGATGGGAGGCAAGTTTGGCTTTAATTTAAAAACAATTAAAACGTGATGTGATGGTTGATGGAGGTGCAGTGCTTTCCTGTGGAGACTTATCTCCCACAGCATTGTGATAAGGCGGAAGGAGCAGAGAAAGGGGAATTTCCACAATTGTGAGAGGTAGAAATAACACTGTGGGGAAGGCTCAGAAGAGGAACAATTAGAACAATGTGGTGCTGTGCAAGAAGTATGGGTTGCGGAACAGCCACAAAACTCTTGTCTTTCCTGTTCTTTCGGGTGCTGATTACTGGCTACTCCAGTCTTTAGCAACCTACACTGGCTCACTTAAGGAGAAGATTTAATGGTTCTTTAGCATTAAAATAAAAGTCTTTAAAACATCGACAATAGCTTTTGCATACTTTATGACTGTTGCAATTTGAAGGTCTGATATCTCTGGACTTTCTAGGCTTAGCAGCAATTATTCTGTGTCCCATTGGAAATCTGGGAATCTCTTTTTTTTCAGTATTAAGTAGTTCATGTTTCTAGCCAGCCAGGTAAATATATAACATATTCTTCTGAAGGAAAACACCCATTTACACTACAGGCCACCAAGCAATCACCAGGTAGTATTGAGCTACTGGATAACTGAACAACATCCAGAGACGTTATTTCTAGACATAGTCATCAGGTAACACATTGATAAAAGGCTGTTCTATAATATACCTCACAATATATTCAACGGGGTTTTACATTACAATTCTCTTCAACTGACCTGAACAAAATTCAAATGGTGAAAATCTCCATGTCCCAGTATCAATCACCTGAGCCAAAGAGTTCTCCTATTTGTATTTATAGCTGGGGTTTAATTTTTGTGTATTTGGTATCTTGTTTTTTAATTACCTCAGGCATCTCATTTCCTATGGTCCTGTTTGTAAGGATTTAGCATTAAAAAATTAAATAAAGTAGATCATAAAAAAGACCAACAAAGTGAGGCCAAATTCAGCCCTGCTGGTAACCAGGCATAATTTTACTTGACTTGATGGAGATGTATTTACTTATACCAGCGCTGAATTTGTCCTAAAGCATTTAATCTAGAGAAACAATGTAGAGCAAGATCATCATTATCATCACAGTCTGTTAATTAGATTTCCCTGCTGTATCTAGATTAATCAGTAAGGTTTTAGGCTTAAAAGAGCGTGAAACCAACGTTAAAAAACAGACAGCATTTTATGGAAATCTTATCAGACCCACATTTCTCCTGAGCTTCTCTTTCATTTATAAAATCCATTTACAGAGAGAAACCTTCATACGGTAGAAGTCCTGGCAGCCTGTTCATTACACAGACTGTGACAGTCAACTTTGACAATAAATGAATTCTGAATGCAAACTCTGCAGCTCTGCTCCATTCATTCACATCATGTGTGAGGGTATATGTATGTGTGTGATATTCCAGTGTCAATGGGAATTTCATGATTGTTAACAAAATGCTGCTGGATGTGTAAGCACAGACTAACAGATGGAGCTAACTAAGTGGGATGAAGCCAGATTAAAATAAAAGGGAAACACCCCACATGCTAAATATATAAGTATATATATTTATGAAATATATATATATATATGAAAAATCTCATTAACAGGGTGTGAAGGTAGATTTATAAGTGATAAAATATAATTAGTCTTGTACAAAAACAAGTAGTGAGTCCAGATGAAAAGGCACTAATGTTCAAATTAAGGTCTTACGATGAACATATTTTTCACATGCACATGCATGCACACCCTGTTACAACACACACGCACTGTCCCTTCCATGCCCTCCCTTCCCTCTCCCCCACATATTCATTGGGATATATCAGTGTCATATTTTATGCATCATCCATCTGCAGAAAATATTTGGTCCCTATAATTGCTGACTCCATGGATATGTAAACGACTTGAACTGTGATAGATCAAAACAAAATACATGATGTTTCTAAGGTTATAGCAGCTGCCCAGGCTTGCAAAAATTATGACTGAAATTATTAATAATTGCCTTTCACTAGTTGTCAGCAATAGGATGACCAGGAACCGAAGGATGAATGTCAGTTCAGTATGGAAGAGTTAATAGCTTTAGAAGATTTAGGAAATCATAACCAGAGATTGTAAGATAAACACTCCGTCTATCATTTTGCATAGATTCCATTTTAAGTTTGCTACAGAGTTTTTGCAAGCTTTGTGTGACCCTAAGAATCCCTCGATGCCAACTGGCAAAGGGTTGACTGTTCTATAACAGCAACTCCTATCAGGTCTGACAAACTTACTACACCTAACACTTTGGGGTCATAGTATTTATCTATAAAGAATGTTGTGTGAGATCTTAAATGAAAGCCAGGACCATGCCTGACATTGCTATCACTATGAAACAAATGCAATAATTATATTTTAAAAGTTATATCTAGCTACTGAAAACATGTCCTTATAGTTTTCATTAAGGTAACTCCCCAGCAGAGGTAAAAAACTCATTTTGCCAGACAAAAGTTATGTATTTTCAGATGAAAATTAATCATTGTTAAAGCCAACACAAGGAAGCCCCATTTTCATGTGCATATCAACAGGAAAAACAGGTTGACAGGGGGATGTGAAACAAACAGCAGTATAGGAAGAAATTTTGGAGCCAGCATCAGAGGAAAGGAACCATAGGAGTCCTCCTGCTTTTGGGGGGCAGAAAACAGTGAGTTTGGGGAAATATAAGAAGCAAAGAGACATTTTATCATCTTCACTGAGGAAGCAAAAAGGAGAGTGCTTTTTGCATTAATGAAAGTTGGATCCTGGCCACCTGGCCTAGTGATGCTAAGAAACTAGTGATGCTAAGAAACCTCATTAGGTTAGAAATTGCTTTATGCAAGAATTTCTTAGTCTCTAAGACTTTGTTTTACCTGTATCTTGTTGTTCTTTTTATACTTGCTCATTATCTCTTAAATATTAATCTTTGGAAATAAAATTATATTTGTTTTCACTATAAGTCGACTCCAGAGCTTTGCTGTTATAAAGGAACCTGATTCTGAGTAGTACCAGCCAAGCTGTGGGTACACTGTCTCTTTGAGGACAGCTCACCTGGCAATTACTGTGAGTGTCCAGTGACAGGGTTGGATACTACAGGAGGATGTTTATCAGAAGTTCGGGGACTGGGATACACAACGTGTTAAGCTGCAAGGCAAAGCAGGGGCAGGGAGATCCCAGATGAGAGTGCATGAGTTGACTGAAGGGGCTGGTAGCATCAGGAAGCTGACATCCAGCTACCACAAGAAAGACCTCCTCACACTGGAGGCAGGAGGATAACGTGGTGACTCACAGTCCTGGACATTCTGAGGCAAAACTGGAAGCCAAATGTGATACTTGGGTAAATCTGTATTGATGAACACATTAGTCCAGACCTTATTAAACAGAAACTACTCCATAGGAATGACCATATCAACAAACCGTGCTCTCTGTGGTATTCGTCAGTTCTGAGTGGTTTTATGGGAAGGTATAAAATGCCCATACAGTACCCTGTAATCTTTGATGATTTCATCCATTTGATTTGGTTGGCCCAGTTTTCAAATTTGTCTGTTTTAGTTAATTCAGCCAGTTTCATTCAAATTGGCATTTAGGTGTCCAAATACTAAAGATGTGTGAATCATTCCAGTATGCCCAGGAACTCACCTTAATGATCACTTTGGGGCTCTGTTATTTTCAAGAATTTCAGGCCAGGTCCAGGAAAGATTTCTGAATCTTTCTCCTTTTTCAACTGGATCATCAGAGAGCATCTGCTGACTTCTACAGGGATTTCCTCTCTATTGAGCTTGCCACAGAGCTGCCTCATAACCCCAGCACTGTTGCTAGAGAGCCTCCAAGTTTGTTCTGCAAGGGGGTATTAGGAAAGAGGAGGTGATTCTTGAGGTGCGAGGGGAAGAAGGGAACAGGTCTGAGTGGTTGAGCTGAGGGGAATAGGGTAATGATTCCATGGTTATGTCTATACTGAAATAAAAAACCTATGGCTGACCCGTGCCAGCTGACTCGGGCTTGCAGGGCTTGGGTTAAGGGGCTGTTTAACTGCGATATAGACATTCGAGCCTGGGCTGTATGACCCTGCAAGGTGGGAGGTCCCAGAGCTCAGGCTGTGGCCTGAGCCTGAATCTCTACACTGTAAAAATAGAGCAAGAGCCCTGTAAGCCTGAGGCACAAATCAAAGTGAAGTGGCCCGTCAACCCCTTTCCATCATAGGGAGGACACGGTGGATTCATTTAATCCATCTCATGTTGCTGTCTAGTGGCAGGTTTGAGCTAGGAGGTCTTGCAGGATCTAAACAGCAGCCTTTCAACAACTACCAAGAGCAAATACTCCAATCAGACAGCTCCTTCCACAGCCCTCAAATTTGGGGTCAATGGATTCTGAAGGGAAAGCAATCTGGCCCTTCTTGCTGCATGCTTAAGATACTAAATTCTTCTCTAGTTCTTACATGGGAATTGGGGCTTTTATATACACTATTATACCGCACAGTATCTAAGCCCCAGAATGCTTTCACAGAGTCATAAATTATAAAGCCAGAAGGGACCACTGTGATCATATAGTCTGACTTTCTATATAACACAGGCTACAAGACTCTCCTGAATTAACTCCTGTTTGAACTAGGGCATATCTTTTAGAAAAACATCCAGTCGTGATATAAAGATTTCCAGTGATGGAGATTCCATCGTGACTCTTGGTAAATTGTTCCAATGATTAATTACTCTCACTGTTAACAACATACATCTTATGTCCAGTCTGAATGTGTCTAGCTTCAGCTTCCTGCCATTGGATCATGTTATACCTTTCTCTGCTAGACTGAAGAGTCCATTAATAAATATTTGTTCCCCATGTAGGTACTTACACACAAATCAAGTCACCCCTTAGCCTTCTCTTTGTGAAGCTAAAAAGACAGAACTCCTTGATTCTATCATTGTAAGGCATGTTTTCCAGTCCTTTAATCATTCTCATGTCTCTTCTCTCAACCTTCTCCAATTTTTCAACAACCAGAACTGGATGCAGTATTCCAGTAGTGGTTGCATCAGTGCCAAATACAGAGATAATATAATCTTCCGACTCCTACTCTTGAGAGTCCCCTGTTTATATATCCAAGTATCACATTTATCCCTTTTGGCCACAGCATCTCATGGGAAGCTCATGTTCTGTTGATTATCCACCATGTCCCCCCAAGTCCTTTTCAGAGTCACTGAATCCCAGGATAAAGTCATAATCCTGTAAGTATGGCCTACAATCTTTGTTACTAGATGTACGTCTCTGCATTTGACTATACTGAAATGCTTACTGCTTGCTTGTGCCAGGTTAACAGAGCAATCCAGATCATTCTATGTCATAAATCTGTCCTTTTCACTATTTACCACTCCCCCGATCTGTCATCTGCAAACTTTATCAGTGATGTTTTTACTTTTTCTTCCAGATCATTGATACAAATATTAAATTGTATTGAGCCAAGAACTGAACCTTGTGGGACCCCCACTAGAAACACACCCACTTGATGATTTCCATTGTGCAGTTACATTTTGAGACCTGTCAGTTAGCCAATGTTTAATCCATTTTGAATGTCTGGACTGATCGAGGACCCACATAAGTGGTCAAAATACTCCTGCTGGGGGAGAGGAGATAAGATTCACTGCCATCCTCAGGTCAAGATTTGAACCTAATGGCCAGGCTCCCAGATGAAATGGGTCATGGGGGAAAGGCTGTTTCCTGGAGATACTGAAGATGTGGGGCTAGAAGGCAAAAAACACACAGATTAAGAAATGGAGAAGACCACACTTATTGGGGCAGAGGAGACAGACTTGTTGGATCACACAATCTTCATGGTCAGGGTCTGAGATCAGATAACAGAATCACTGTATCACCTATCTCTGTCTTTACAGAGAACTTAGCTATTGTGAAGCTACATTTGTAGTGAAATAAAACTGAAGTCACTAATTGTTTCAAATTTGCATTCTGGGAATTGCAGTTTCATTTTTAGTAAAACTTTGATTACAGTATAATTGTTTTGGGGGAAAATATGACTCCACTTTCAGAGGCTTCTGCTATATTTTTATGCTACATACATCCTTGAAGTTATATATCTCTCTATTTTCATCAACTACTATTGCACAATAGTCTCTTCAGACCTTTACAAAAGTGTAATACATATTATATGTTTCCTCAGATCAAGAACCCTGTGGAAATCCCTTTTTTAGATAGAAGAGCCAAACAGCAATAGAAATGTAATGCTTTTAATACCCTCATATTTGCTGAGTTCCTGAGGTGATATCTATGAAATCCCAGGGGAAATATCAAGTCATATTTTTTAGGTTTGCTCCACAGCTTTAGACACTGATATCTCATCTGATGCTGTTTCCTTCTGTGACTTTATCATTCCTTTTCAGAAGTTACTACTGACACTATCTTTCAGGGCCAATCTAGAAAATTGTCCACAGTTAATGACTGTGGATGTGCATTTCAAATTTACAATAATAAAATAAAATTTGAACCAAACTATTCATATGTGTGTCTAAACTAAGTAAATGCATAATCATATTTTTATTACTCATATCCTTCCTTGGTCCTCCCCTTCCTGAGGTATGTTTTATTCCACGCTCATCTGTTACATTCAACATTGATAGGTTCATAGATTCTAAGGCCAGAAAGGACCAGTGTGATATCTAATCTGACTTCTTGTACAACACGGACCATTGAACTGCCCCAAAATAATTCCTAGATCTTATCTTTCAAAAAAATATCCAATCTTGATTTAAAAATTTTCAGTGATGGAGAATCTATCATGACCTTCCTTAGTAAATTGTTCCAATAGTTAATTACTTGCACCATTAAACATTTGCACTTTATTTCCGCTCTGAATTTGTCTAGTTTCAACTTCCTGCCATTGGATCGTGTGATACTTTTCTCTGCTCGACTGAAGAAGCCATTATTAAATATTTGTTCCCCTTGTAAGTACTTATAGACTATGACCAAGTCACCCTTTAACCTTCTCTTTGTTAAATTAGCTAGACTGAGCTCCTTGAGTCAATCATTATAAGGCATATTTTCCAATCTTTTAGTGATTTCTATAGCTCTCTTCACAGCCCTCTCCATTTTATCAACATCCTTCTTGAATTGTGGACTCCTGAACTGGACACAGCATTCCAGCAGTGGTCACATCAGTGCCAAATACAGAGGTAGATAACCTCTCCAGGTCTTCTTGAGACTCCCCTGTTTATTCATCCCAGGATTGCATTAGCTCTCTTGGCCACAGGATCATACTGGGAGCTCACGCTCATGTTTAATAATGATTCCCTGATTACAATTTGAGATCTATCAGTTAGCAAGCTTTTATCTTTCTAGATTTTTAATCAAAATAAAATGTGTTACCAAGTCAAATGCCTTATAGAGGTCTAAGTATATTACATTGACACTATTATTACCTTTCCAACCAAACTTGTAATCTCATTCAAAAAAGATATCAAATTAGTTTGACAGGATCTATTTTCCATATACCTATGTTGATTGACAGTAATTATATTATTTTCCTTCAATTTTTTATTAATCGAGCCCATATCAGCTGCTACATTAGCTTGTCTGGGATCAATGACAGACTGACAGGCCTATAATTAGCCAGGCCATCCTCTTTATCCTTTTTCAATATTGGTAAAACATTAGCTTTCTTCCAGTTATCTGGAACTTCACAGTGTTCCAAAACATATTGAAAATCAACACTGATGGTCCAGTGAGCTACTCAACCAGCACTTTTAAAACTCTTGGATGCAATGTATCCAGATCAGATGATTTTAAAATGTCAAATTTTAGTAGTTGCTGTTTAACATCTTCCAGAGATACTAGTGGAAAAGAAAAAGTGTTATCATTATAATGACTACATTATCTGTTTTTCCCCAAATAAAGAACAGAAATATTTATTGAACACTCTGCCTTTTCTGCATTATTATTGCTAGGTCTACCATTTCATCTATTAATGAATCAATATCATTTTTAGGATTCTTTTTGTTCATAATATACTTTAAAAACTCTTTTTTGGTGTTTACTCTGCTGGCTATACATTTCTTCTTGTGTCCCTTTGCTTCCCCTTTCAATTTTCTGCAGTACCTAGCATCTGATTTATATTTACTATTATCAATTCCCTTTTCTTCCATTTATTATATATACATAGTCACTACATCTCTCACATTGATATTATGATATTAAATGATATGATATTTATTTAAAATGTGATAAATCTAACAACAGAGTGGCCATTATTTCACAGTGGCCACTGTGAAATGTTTATAACAACGTTGTAAGTGATTTTATTGAAGGGTACTCTGACATTATGTCTTGCAGACTTTGAAGAGACAAAGGCGACCAAACAGGTTTTTCCAGATACAGGAGAAAGAATGTCTTATGGCAGATGCCCTGTCTAGGAAAGAGGGCTCTGACCTGCTGTCTCTGAGTCAGCAATGGCTAACACTCCTGCAGTTTTGTAAAGGCGAGGTATGATCCTAAGAGCACCCCCAATGCCAGATGGCGAGGGGCTCCTTGGTATGTTGCAGTAGTTTCAGCAGGTCTGACCATCCCAGTGTACCTCAACTCACTTTTGTCATAGTCTGTATCTCAAATGGTCATATAAGGTATCATATGCAAACTGGTGACACACGGGGGTTAATAACATTGTGAAAAGTATGTATTAACACTCTACAGGAAATTACGGATACTTACTAACATTGCTCTTTAAAGTCTGTGCCCAAACAAATGGAAAGACTCACCGACGCTTGGGAAGGCAGCTATCTACCTGTCTCCTGTGTCAATTAAGCAGGGTGGAATCAAAACAAAGGAAGCCCCACCTACAAAAAAGTCAGCAGAGGGCTGGAAAGTCCACAGAAAGGAAAAAACAGTATGAGGTCATCCTGCCTCTTGAAACAAATTCTATGAACTTCGGGAGATACAAGCAGAGACAGAAATCCATTTTGGTGATATGCCTGGGCCATACTGGTGATGGTGGTTACCAGGGCCCCCGGGCTGGGCCCAGGGAATTTAAAAGGGTCTGGGGCTCTTCCTCCCATGGCTCCACACATACTCCACCCCCATGCCGCCCCAGGCCCTGCCTGGCCCCACCGGTCATGGCTCACTAAATCACTCCTTCCCTCTCCTCGCTCAGCCCCCTGCCGTGAGCTGGGAGGGGACAGGGCCTGAGGTAGAGTGGGGAAGCAGGGCATTGGCTTGGGGCAGAGCAGGAGTGGACTGTGGGTGGAGCCACAGGCAGAAGAGGTGAGACAGACTGCTCTGTTTGTTGTTCGCTTGTCTGGTACCTAGAAAAGTGTTCATAAACAATTTCCAATTGTCAGTCACATTTTTCTGATTAAATTCTTCTAGCTGAATTGGCTCCAAATTGTTTTCAGCTTTGTGCAGATGGCCCTTTAAAACATCAAGTATGTGTATCACTGGACTTTATTCTGCTTGCACATTATAAATGGGATCAAGTCATGATCCTGCGTCCTACAGGAGCCTCATGCTGCAAAGAAGTGTGAGCATAGCTTTACGCATGTAAGCAGTGCCATTAAACTGACTGGGATTACTCATATGCATAATTGTTCACAGGATCCAGGTTTAGGTCTGCAAACTCTTTATTGCAGGGAATCAAACCCATCTTCTATATGTTCCGTGTGCAGTGTCTAGCACAATTGTGAGGTGTATAAAATAATAAATAATAATCATGAAAAGTTCATCAGGCATCAGACATCTTTTGCCAGATTCTTCAGCATTTTCTTCTATCACTGGGGAATACTGTAGTTACGGAGTTACATGAAAGGCAACTTCTCTTTAAAGCTGTTCCCAAGCCATGGAAACCTAATTATGGTTAAGTGTATCTGTAGCAGGGTGACTAGACCTTTAAAGGAAGATGTGTCCAGCCCCACCTGTGACCCGCTCAGCTCCCCTCTCCAGATGGAGACAATCAACAGTGTCACATGACAAGTAGGTCATATGCTAAATCAGGTCTTCAGGAAAGATGGGAGGGGGAGATAATAAATAGGCCAGAAGCCTGTGGTGAGCTGAAGAAGAGAGAAGCAAAGATTTCAAGTAGAAAACTTTGGGAGTGGCTGTTTGATAAAGAGCTGGCTAAGAAGGCTGAAGTGTGGAAATCAAGCCTGGTAGAGGAAAGCGTAAACAGGGATAGGACAAAGAACCCTGTGTCAAGGGTCTTGAGCCAGCTTGGAAGAGTAAGATGTAAGATGTAAGAGTTCTTGTGTTTCCTTTTAAACTTTGTTAATAAACCCAGACCGCCAAGAAGGAGTGTTACCTGACACATGAAAGCCTGTGTCAAACTTACTAAGGAGCCCAAGAGGAGGAAAGTAATGCAGTGGCCAGTCCAAAGTCAGATTAGGTATGGCATCATACAGGATAATAAAGAGGAATATTTGTAATAAGTGTCAAGAGATTTGGAATACAAACTAGCAGCCAACACCATATAACTTTAGACCATAGCAGGAAGCCTGGCGGTTGAGAGTGAGAGAAGTTTTCAGTGTAATTGTTATCAATATTGTATTGCAAGCTTTATGTTCACTCAAGTGAGTGGGATGAGAAACAGATCGAATTCCTCAGGACAATCAGCATCTGCAATCTGAGAATGTGGGAAATGTCAGTCTTTTACCCTCTTCCTTTGCAAAAGTAAGGCAGAGATTTGTCCAAGATGTAAGGAAAGTAACACCTGAAACTGAAGCTTTGGTTTTTAGGATGTTTGGGGCCTTTTCCTAGTGTCATTAGTCACTGTTCCTTGAAAAGATTTATATAATTCTGAATAATGGTTATTGTAGTCAGCAGAGGTATGCTTTAGCTTTTAATTAGCATTATTAATCAATATTATATGTGGTATACATCCAGATAGCAAAGATATCACATAAACACAAAGAAATTGAACTATTTAGCATGGATTAAGTTGAAACTTTTCCTTTATAAATGTTTCTGTCCGGGGTAGCCTCATGAAATATGCACCTCACTTCCAAGATTCCCATAAGTCCTACACATTTAAACCATACCAGCATATGTCAGTACAACACTAAATTGATGGGATTTTAAAGGTATGTCGCTTTTAAATTACACTCTTTCAGAAAACAACTTGTTTCCAATTTTCAGACAAGGACTATCATCTTTTTTTTCTCCTTTAGGCCTAAGGTTGTCTGGTTATCACCTTCGTGACTGCAGTTGGATAGGGTTGACTTGATACGGGAATGAACACTGAGAGTTTGTGAGTATTTGGGGCTGTGTATGTTTGAGAAGGTGATATAAATACATATATAGCTTTTCACTGTACTTCCTGGGTTTTGTGGTTTTCACTTTTGCGTTATGGTCCCTTAGCAACCTTAACTGTTTCTGGCAAAAAAAAATTATCTTTGAATTTGTAATAATACCTTGGTCCCAGAGGGAGAATCGGCTATATCTGTGAAATATTAGTGGTCTCACAGTGGTTAGTCACATATCATGAAGCTTCAGATAGGCCAGATGTTTATTGTAGTTGATCAAAAGAGTTTTCTGGCCTAAAACTCTTTTGATCAACTACAATAAATGTCTGGGAATCAGAGAATGTTAAAAGTGTTAAAAGCATATTAAATAATTTATATCACGTAGAAACATGTTCTATAACTTATTTTGGTACATCTATATTCTTCATCAGTTGAATCAGGATGTTTGAAGATTTGCATATTGGAAAAAAAACACGATTGGTAAATTTGACCACAACCTCCCATTGTACAAATTAGCATGTGAAGAAAATGGATTGTCTCCTTCAATCAATATCTTAGGAATTCAGAAAGACTTCATCTTATAATTAGGGGTATCAGAATGTCGAAAGCGACGGAAAGTCTTGAGAACTGAGGACTGGAGAAAGAACAGAGATGCCAAGACTTTACTATTTCAATGTGTTGCAAGAGATGGACTCAATTATGAGGGGTAAATGAGAATCTATTTTATAAAATATTTTATATCTATTTTAAAAAATATCAAATTCTGAAATTTTTAGGCAAAAAAGAAGGTATACTTTTCGCAAAAATTTTCACCAAAAATGCATCCTTTTTTTCAACAAGTTTTAAAGTTTAAAAAGTTGAAATTTTGAGAAATATTTTCACATTTTCCACGATTATAAAATTAATTATTGAATTAAGATGTTGGGCCTCGTCTAGGGATTGGAGTTAGGTTTTTGACTCATCAATGTGAATTTTTTTATCTAAATCATTTTGGTTTTCTGTTGTATACTAGTATAGCTGACTATGTGGATTTATTTATTTAACTATTTTGACTCTCTGAAATAATTAATGTGTACAGTACCATATTAAAAGTCACAAGCTACTAACTGAAAAGATCCGTAAGAAGCCCTCATTAGACCATTCCTCAGATTGTCTCCTCCCATATGCCCAAAAGCAATGTGTGGTTCATAGCTTGCTCAGAAGGATAGCCAATCTAGGCCCTAGAGGGTCACAGGGGGATGCAGTTTCCCTCATAAACACTCCCTGTGGGAAGGCATCTTCATTTTAAACCATGAACTGCTAACTTATATGCCTTTAAGTATTATAAGTGAGGTTTCACTGGCAAGGAGCTAGGCTTTCAGGTATTCAGGACTTTATTGATCAAAGAAGGCAATACCTTTAGCACCACCTGGGAATTTATCAACAGCAAATGGAATTACAAAGCATTGGTGGAAGGTGCTGCCTGAATGTTTCACTATTTAGTAACCAGGCAGCTACTTCTTGCACTAACATTGATTTCTGGAGGGATTCATTGATAGCTCTTTGTAGTGAGCGTTACAGTAGACTATTGTTAAGGTGACAAAGGCATAAATAACTGAGACACAGTCTGCATCTGAAAATAAATATCACATTCTTTTCATCAGGTATACATGGAAAAAGCTCCATTACTCAGGGGGTGTGAAAAACCTACACATCTGAACTACATTGTTAAACTGACCTAATCCCTGGTGTAGAAAGTGCTAGGTCAACTGCAGAGAGGGATTAACTACAGTGATGGGAGAATCCCTCCTATTGCTGTACTGTCTACCCTGAAGCACTACAACAGTGCAGCTGCAGCTGTAATGCTGTAGCATTTCAAGGATAGACTTAGCCTAAGTATTCAAGAGCAGACCAGAATCTAAATGGTGAATCTGTGTTATGAACGGCAGATGCACTCCCTTAGTCACATGGAATCTTTGCTAAGACTTCTGGTTGTTTTCTGCAGCCTACCAACGTTTCCGTAATTCTAGCTGGATGAGGCTCCATCCAGATATTTCTCAAGGCATAAACCCAAACCTATTCAGACAGTGGGTCATTCATTCCATTGTATCAGATGGGTCAGATTAGATGGACATATGGAGCCAGATCTCATTAACATACTGATGAGTGTGCATGTCTTCTTGATAATATTTCTAGATTCATCTACATCAGAGGTAGTCAATAGGCAGACCACAGGCCAAATCCAGACCACCAGATGCTTTTGAATGAACTGCGAAATCTTTTTATTTACTTATAATCATTATTGTCATTGTGGTGTGAAAAATGTTTCTCTGGGGTCTGACTATACCTTGACCAAGAAATTTGGTCCTTGACTGAAAATAATAACCACCCCAGATCTATAAGTTCAACAGGACAGGTGATAATACTGAATATTACGTGCTTTTTAGGGCAGAGAAACTATCCATCTTCTGGAACTTCTCACCTACTAGGGACAACAGATGTATCCACAACACTTCATTGTCAACAATATCACCTGATACTTTGTAACACAATCATCATGAACACTTTAGGCCTGATTCTCCCTTCACTTACAACATCATAAATCAGGAGTAACTCCACTAAAGTCAATGGAGCTAGACTAGTGCAAGTGAGAGGAGAATCAGGCACTTTGTCAACATCAATCACTAGGAGGAGATAATTCAACAAAACCACCAGTTCAATTTACATCCAGTTCCCGGACCTGAACCCTGACTAAGGGGGTCTAGGAAAACTAAATCACCCTGAATAATGCAAGAATTGCCCAGCTACATCTTCTTAATTATCTTTCCCAGAAAGGAAGATAGGATACAGATCCAGAGCTAGCATGATTGTGAATGTCAATGGATTATTTCCTGAGAAAAACCTGGCAATAGCTTCCTTAAGACCAAAGAGTGCACTCAAAGAGGAATTGACAATATTACCCACCAATGGACCCAGTACTTCCTCACTGACCTTCACCAGCTGAGGACAACATACATCCATCTCAAAGGTAGTGGCCAAAAGCACCCCATTGCCTCCAGCATCTCAATGAGTGGCATTTTAAATATTTCCTGTCCCATTGACTACAAGTCCAGAACAAACAGCCGCGTCAACAACTACCAGAAGGTATGAAGGATCTCTTATATAACAACAAACAGAATGGCTGGGGAGCTGGCTACAATTTCTGACTGTCTGGGAAAGTTTCATTGAGGTAAAGTAATGAATGGAGTTAAGCACAGAGAGAGGCTATATGGATAAGTGAGCATCATTGTGGCAGAGTTACAGAAGATATACAGTAGTTTAACACATTACTGCAGATTGTATTGTTAACAATTGACTGCAAAGATGTGTGTCTTCAACTTTGTGCAGTTTCATCATATGTTATACCCAGATTCACTGCCAGCAGACCAGGTTGCTGTGACAGCCTGATGAGTCCTATCAGAATGAAATCTGTGTCTACGCTGTTAAAATAATGATAAATGGCTTGATGTGCTCACTGCATGCCAGTATTCATAACTCACTTCCAGCTCACAGATGTTCTCAACAGAGATGGGCCTGACTAAAACCTTAGTTCTGCCATCCCCTCTGCCCCCTAACCAAATTTTGGGGGCGTGTGCTGGGCTGAGTCTAAACCCCATGTTTGAATACACCAGAACTTTGAAATATTTGGATCTGGCCTCTGATCAAAACCTGATGGCTCAGTTCCAGCTCAAGTGTCAAGATCCAATATATGGAAATAAACAGAAAGATCTGGGTATTTCTCAGGAGTGCACCAACTTCTTTTCTGTAGCTTTGCAATCAGATATGAAAAATAATCTCCCTCCTTTTTGTTTCCAAGTATTAATGTTTGGTTTAAAGACAATACCAGGGTTCCTGATATCCGTAGGGAGGGAGAGATTCAAAGAGAAAGTGTGACACAATAAGTACCAAAGAGATAAGTAGACCAACATCAGATAACATGAACTACTGCTTAGGGATCATAAAGAATGGTCCTTTTAACATTTTCTATCATTATGGTTAGACTGATAGTATCAAATCTCTACACATGATTGGGTGAAATATGCTAAAGCTTGGCTACATTCTATTATGCATAGGAATTCAACTTAGCACTGATAGATATTGAACTATAAACCACTGCAGCATTCAAGAGTTGTTTTTTTTTTTTTGGGAGGGGGGGGTTCAGAATGTTCTTCTGATGTTCCAGCATTGTAACTTGGGACTTCTATATATTGCTGTTTCTTTTAATCTGATGTACTTAGTTCAATGTCAATTTTAGATACTCTTTCTGGAACTACATTAAAAAACCAAGGCTTGATCATCACCCAGCTCTATGGAAATTCAGTGTGAGCAATTCTGAGCTGAACCTTGACAAGGTTGCATTTATAAGCCAGAACAAATATGGGAGTTTATTGAGAACGACTGTTCTGTGAACAGCACAAACAAAACAAAATGCAAATATGCTCACTTGGATGCTGCCTGATTGTGCTTTCTGAACTGATGGCATACGATCTGATCTGAACTCCACTATCTCTTCTACATGCCACTCTGTAGGGAATATTGCTAAGGAGCTGCATATTATACTGTTGCTACTAGTGAGCGTAATCAGTCAGGGGCACAGCCACATTAGTGTAGGAAAGTTTGTTAATCAGCTTTTAGAATGAATGTGCTCCCATCCTACACGGATTCTTACACTGTCACACAAGGCTCGTGTTGGGTGCTCTGTCTCCATCCTTAAATGCTTTTGGCATTTTGAAAGTTCTGGCTTTTCACTGAAATGGATCATTTTAAAATGTAAAATATTATAATGCATTGATTTTTGAAATGTCATATTTGAGGGTGTTTTCCCCCTTTCTCTCCCCTTTTTTATTTTCTTCCTTTTTGTGCTACTGAAAGCAACTGAAAGTATGATGTCTAATTTCTCTCGGTGGAGGTTGACCCCCCCACTTGTTAATTTTGACCTTTTGGTTTTCTATTTCATAACTTATGAAACTTCCTCAATTTAGAAACTGTTACAAAAAGGCAAAAGGAAAAAGTGAAACACTGTAACACTGCCAGGGTTTGGACCCTACAAAAAGGAAACACCTTTGAAATTTCAATTTTTTTCGTAATATTATGTTTCCATTTATTGATGAGTTCTACTGCAGACGCACACAGCTTTAACATATCTCTTAAGTTAATTTTCAAGTTGAGGCATGTAAATGTCATTGAAAATCAATTAACCTTAAGCTTTTAAGTGCCTACATCACATCTGAAAATGGACTTAACCTCCTAAATCACATGGGCACGTTGGTATCCCTTGTTTGAATGCAGTAGTTGCACTAAGTAGAAAAGTATGCCTGACAGTCACAGAACCACTTGGTGAACTATAAACGTGGATTGAAAAAGATGCATTGTTTAATATATATATATATTTGTCCAAATGTAGAGAAATTAAGATTATCAATAGCTTTGTTTATTTTCATTCTAATCAGCATTTTGTTCAATATCCAAATATCCAAATAGACTATAATGAACTGGGTAGCAGACATAGGTATCACTACCCTCCCTTAGGATTAAATCAGAATCACTCATTTGTGAACCATGAACCATGTCAAGCTAATGGTGATCACCATAGGCTCACTTGTAATTTTCGGATAGGTGAGTCTGAGTTCTACCCTCACTCACACTGGAAAGTTCTCAGTGACTGTGAAAGTTCTAGGTGGTCGTGGATTTATTGCAGATGGCCCTTATTTAATTATGTCCATATTCACAAGAAAGACTTAATTAAATAACATTCTGTGGACCTGATTCAGTTTCCTTGTCACTTATGCTAGTGCAAAGTGAACTGAAAGTGGATTTTAATGCTCCTGTTCTAATCTGGAGACATTTCAGTTACAAATTTTTTATGGAAGATAAACAGAATGACTGACAGTGTAAATTATGGTATGTTACTTAATTATTAAAAGAGAGAGTGAGAAATACAACATTTAAAGGAATGCAGTGAAGATAAGACAGTGTAGGTTATGAATTACAACAGGTATACACACACTTTGTAAAACTTATGTGAGTTATTTTATTTATAAATTCACTTAATTTGTCTTATTGTCCCTCAACTAGTTCAGATGCTCATTTAATACAGGAAGTGAGTCATTCCAACTTTGTTAATTCTTTTATTCCAGTTGACTACAATTCTATAGTTAGTATATGTTTTGGCTGCCCTAGTGATGAAATTGGCTGAAGTCACCACAGTTCCTAACTGGAAAATCATCCTTGTCTCTTCTGAGATTGTCCAACATCGAAAGCCTTTTGATCTGATGCTATACAATTCATTTGGAAGCATTTTACACAAGGTGATACATCCAGGCCTGAAATCATCTACTAAATAATATATTACATTCCATCCCTCCCCTCAATATACTATCTAGATCAGGTATAATTTCATAACAGGATGTGCTGCAGATATATATTTTGTCATAATTAATATCCCACGATGATCCTTGCTTCAGCAATGAATGGATTTACAAGTCTTCTGTGCTACCTAAGCACTTCATTACATGTGTTCTGGAAAGCTATTAGTCGGAAGAACTTCTTTTTTGTTTTATTTCTTGCTTCTCTTAGCCTTCATTTTATGTTTCAAGGTAATTATTTTTACCCTCTGTATAATAAAATGGCAATAAAGCTGATGAAAGCCAGGAGGGTATAAAAACACCCTGCTATGGTGCTGAAAATAAAGCTACTAAGCAGTCCATTTGTGCAATATACTGAAAGGAAAACACCAAGTTGTAATCAAAGACATTAATGAGTTTTGACCAGTGGAATCTGTTAGATAAGACTCAAAAGGCTATTGAAATTCATTGAGCCATGGTATACAAATTCTCAGAGTTAAAAATGGGCCTAAATAGATGAGATAATTAAAATCATCAGGCATGATCTTATTCATGCAATGCAGGTTCATTTAATATTTATGGAAATAAATAATTGCTAAGTTTTGCAAAGGTTGACAAATGCTGAGTTTGTTTGATCAAATGAATAAGAACATCAAAGTATTATTTTTTTCATCTTTCTTTTTAATTATTATTAATAATACCTCCCCCCTCTATACAGTGAGTCTGCACTACACATTCAACTAACATCACACTGGTGGTATGAGGCAGTGAAGAGAGTTGGCTCATTGTGTACCTGTAAAATACAGATGGTACAAAGCTCTGGGCAAGTTCAGCAGATGTCTGCTACCATTTGATGCATGACGGGGTCAGGGTGCACAGCTCCATTGCAAACACCTCCAAGACACATCTACTCTGCAAATCACAGAGGGTTGCCTTTTTACAGCTAGCAGTGCTAAAAGTTTTGGCAACTAAATTGCAGGTACAAAAAACTAAGCAATGAGAAAACAGGCCACCGGCACTAGGAATGAATTCTACACCTTACAATTCACTCTCTTCTTAAGACTTTTTGCAACAGGGACACTCACAAGTAACCACACAGGCACACAGCTCTGAGCTGGAAAGGACACTCAAAGGTATGTGTTCACTAGCGTTATGTTTTCCCTTCACACTAGGCATTCATATATTTCCTTCAAACACGTTACCCCTTTGTTCTGTTCATTCACTTTCAAATAGCTACATGTCCATGCGATGTTCTATCTGACGTGGTACAGGAGACTGAGTTCTCTGCTTTTCTGCGCTCAAGGGATTGTCTGTTATATAAATAGCCTTTCTGTCTCCTAATGAGACAAGAAGAGGGAGGGCAATCTTTAGTAGGCCTTTCTCATTTCTAACACCCTATGGAGCACCATAATAATCTTGACTGGAACAAAAGAAGGTTTGGGCTGTATTTCCACCTTCTTTCTCTCTCTCTCTTTCAATGTAGCTATGAAACTGTGATGCTTTTGTTTTCCGTGCTTCACCTTTACTTTTAGACGAACTCTTGACTATGTGTGGACAGCAGCCATTTTCTTCTCAGAATTGCTGCAGCCTATATAAAGGAGATGTGTGCACACACAGAGCTTTGCCATGGCACTGCACTGCATGTGTGGACATCTCCTTTATATAGGAGATATATAGACTTACTTTTGTGTTTGTTTTCCATGACCATTCTAGCAATTGAGTTGTATATGGCCAAGCGTTTGTGCAAAGGCAATTTACATGCACACTTAATCATGGATACTAAGTTTTTTAAACATACACATTTTGCCCTGGAAATGTTTCTATCCCCAGTCAGGGAACAAAATCTGTGGCTAATCTGACCATTAACAACTTAGTAGTGCAACCTGAGTAACAATTATGCCTGGTAGATTCCTAGGATACAAAATATATTCGAAGAAATAAATTGTAATGCATACAAATAACAAGTACATTTGAGGATAATGGAAATTGCTTAAGGCTGTTCTGCAAGCAGAAAGAGGAAAATACATTATTTCTTACGAACCATTCTCTCTGCTCTAATTAGTTGGCATGTACTTTAAGAGTCTTTACTTCAGAGTCCGTCCCCTCCAATCCCAATACTTTATAAACATCCTCATTTGAAAAAAATCTGTTTGTAATGCTCAGAATGGTTTTGTAATAAACATGGTGCAAATGGTTCTTGTTAAGATGAAGGGTTTGCTTGGCATCTAAATACATGTGTGGGGACATTTGCAACAAACCTCTGTTGCAGCCTACATTTTTTTTCTCACAGAGAAACAAAGATGAAATGCTGGCCTTGAAGTCAGTGCTAGTTTTTCCATTGACTTCAGTGGGACCAAGATTTCACCTGAAGTCTTTATCTACTTAGGTCAGATGGTAGCTGTTCCTCTGCTGGAGAACTGAGAAGAGTGTAGAATCGCTTCTCGGCCTTTTGGATAAGAAAGCATGCGCTGCCCGTGCAGCCCTTAAATCTGTAGATGGTGCTTTTTATCCTCGCATGTTGCGCCTGCAGAGGGGCAGCCCTCAGGTTACTGATGCTGCTGCTAACTTAAACCCTCCTTTGTCCTATGACTGTAGAGGTGTTAATTGCCCACTTCATTTTAAATGGTCTCCTGCAACCTGTTGCTAACTCCTTATGCTTAAGAATCTGTCCCACCTTGTATTTAGCTGTGACACTGTGACACTTTTCCAGAGCTGAAGAAGAGCTCTGTGAAGCTTGAGAGCTTGCCTCTCTCATCAACAGAAGCTGGTCCAATAAAAGATATTACTTCACCCATCTTTCTCTCTCTGCCCTACATATCAAAATGCCTCAGGCTACCCTGGTCAGCTACTACAGCTTTGCATATTCCCGTCCCACTCATACCGTGCAGTTACTATGCTTAAAGGCGCAATTTATCTCTTAAATAAGATAAACTACGCATGACACTTAAAGGATTAGCTTGTATTTTTAACTCCTCAAGTGTTTCAAGACAAACACTTTATAGATAAGTGCAAAGTACTATGCCTAATATTAATACTGACATGCATTTTCTGTTCAGTTTGAAATAATGGGCTTGCTATTAAAAAACAAAGGCCTGGGAATGTCAGGAGGTGAAGAATTCAAGGCATGTAACATCAGTGTGATGCAGCATGACTCTTGATAATTCTTTTGAGTGAGTTGTGAGAGCAGTAGATAGAGGTTGTGAAAAATGACAAGTGCTGCTACCTGTTAATTGCTTTGTGGTATTATTAATCAAAGCTTACAATGCCCACCTATCGAATCCCAAAACAAGTGTAACAGGCTATTCAGATGACACTGGCAAAGACTCTAGAAACTACAAGGATGGAGTATTGGGTGGCAATTGTGGTATAGCGAGGGAAGTAGGAAATTAGTAGAAGGGCATCATGTAAGTGCCAGAATGTTCTGGGCTTATTCCCTGTAGAGTAGCCAGAGTCATTAGAGGGCAATTAGGGGCAGCTGAGGTCAATTAAGGCCCAGCCAGGTGCCTGAAAAAAACCCTCTGCTCCTGAAACAGTGCACAACCTGGAGGAGTAGGTATGCTGTGCTACCGAGCAGAGGACGGGTGTGTGGAGTTGTGAAGAGGAACCGAACAGAGTACAGTGGTGTGTGGAGTTGTGAAGAGGAGCTGAACGGAGTACAGTGGTGTGTGGAGTTGTGAAGAGGGGCAGAACAGAGTATCGTGGTGTGTGGAAGAGAGGCTGAGTCCTGAGGAAGGTACTGGGCTCAAGAAGCCAGAAGGACAGAGGGGGGAAAATAGCCCAGGGGAAAAGACTGTAGCTGCAAGTACGGTGCCAGCAGCACATAGCTGCTATTCGTAGGGCCTCTGGGCTGGGACCTGGAGGAGCGGGTGGGCCTGGATCCCTACCCCCCTCACTGGGAAGACGGGGTAATTGGCGATGCCCCGGCCCACTACAAGAGGCACAAGTGCGAGACCACTAGGGAGAAGCTGGCCGTTTGCTACACAATGCAATAAGACACTAGACAGATACAGTGCATATTGAGGTGAGTCTTACAGACCTAAAGCCAAAGGCATGTTCCATCTCACCCATAAATTTCTAGGAAACCATGCCTAGCATTTTGTATTTCATAACATAATGTGAGCATATCCACCTTACTATCAAAACATGTTGTTAACTAATGGTGAGTCCATGATATAAGAATTTTAAAAAAATTAAAGTCCAGTATAAGACTGCATAATGAGAAGAAATTATTGGCCACACCATGGCCTATTCTGTATGTCCAAATGGGGAAGAATAGGGCACAATGAGACCCTTAGCTCCCCTGCACTGACTACCCACATTGCAGGTAGCAGCACCGGACGAGGGCTAAGAAGAAGCATCTTCCATGGAGTTGCTAATCTCCTTACTGTGCAGGTGTGAGTGGGTGGAAATGGAGAGTGGACAGAGCCTTAGCTCCACCCTCAATTCATGCGAGGCCCTGCAGCTGAGCCAGCATGCCAGGTAACACATGTAGTGCAAAATACAGGGTGGGCCCAGGATAAGTTCCTCCCCAACACCCCAGATCAGAGAGAAACCAGGAGGCAGACTGTAATGTTGAGTCACAATTTGCCTCCTAGGCTCCTCGCAGGGCAGTACAATGCACAAATGCGCAAAAATTGGGGCTTTGCCACAAACCCTGTGTGCACTGCCCCATACACAGGGCTTGTGGTAAAGCCCTAATTTATACTATAAATCTAGGCTGGTACATCAGTTATAATCAAGGCAAAGGAAAATGGGGGTGGGGGAGAAGGGGAAGGGTGAAAATTACCAGAAAATGTATTATTTGGGGAAGAAAATTCTAAGGAATTCTGCTGTCATATTATTTGGCTTGGCAGAATTTGATTTTTGTATTTTTAAATAATTTTGACAGATAATATTGATGTCTTATTTTTAAGCATGGCTTTCAATTTTTATTGATTTAAATTTTCACAGTTGCAAAAAATGATGAGGGTGTCAGACAACGGGAGGGTGTCAGGTAATAATTACTTAATGGCAGTAGATGCTGGGATTGAAAAAGTAAAAGCTTTATAACATTAAAACACAAATTGTCAACATCATGTATCAAAATATATGAAGTAGGTAACTTAAATCAAAGTCTATTAAGTTCCCAAGCAGCATTTCCCCTCCTCTCTATAAATTTCAATTATTGTTGTATGGAAATATTGTTTCATCAGTTTGCATGTATGGTGAAATCATTTTATTGGTGTTTATCATTAAAATCAAATCGTTCCAAGCCTACATAGAACTGTGGCAATTGCTAATATAATTATCATGGAATTGATTTTCCAAGCAAAGAGTATGTACTTTTCCTTCCAAACATGTTGTATGGTAACACAAATCTAAAGTAGCTGCTGGCTGGTGAGACTTTTGCCTCGAATCTGTAGAATTCAACAGTTCAGTAACTTGCTGTCTCTGGATTAAAGCAGTCACAGCATTGCAATGGTAGCTGCTATGTACCTTGTTCCCTACAGCTTCTCTGCGAAGGACAGATGTAATTAAATGAATCACTTTCCCATACATCTGAGTGAAGGCTTGGAGGGCTGCTGGCTTGTTTCCCCACTTCCCAGGAAGGACGAATGCCACACCCAGGACTTTTTAGGCCTTTCCCTGAGGCCACAGTTACATAATTCAAACAAAAATTCATAAAGTAACACCAAACCTCACTATTCCCCTGACCACTGGAGGCTGCAGGGGCCCAGAGGCACTGACAATGTCTCTCTCTCACCCAGGGCCAGTCACAGGATCCAACCTCCCTCCTGTAGCTCTCAGCCCTTTTTGGAAACTATCTTACCACTTCTTAGCGGGGGCTGATAATCAAATCGGTCTGGCTGGCCTGATTCATTCATTCTTTGTGGAAGGTGAAGTGAAGAACATTTGCATGACTAATCCCTCATGCAAGGAACAAATCTGATTAATGGTTTACAAAATGTTCTGGAGAAAGTAATTCTTTTACCCCTTAGGGTTCTATGTGAGCATGTGAAAGGTCTCTTAACGCTGCAGTATAGGCATGCATAGTTTTATGTAGACTTATGGCCAGAAAGACTATAACTCTATAGTGATTTAATGTCATGAGAGCATCTTTAGAACAGGTTTCTTAGATCTTTCTAGTATGGGCCATTTGTGAGCAGCATTTCTGAGGCAGGTTTTACTTATTCTTTCTTTAGCCTTCTCCTTTTAGACACTGCACTGTTGCTGAGAGGATGTCGAAAGATGTTGAAAGACTTTGGCTAAAGTACAGTACCAGGATTTAGATTCTATTCTCCCCTGTGACACAGTCCTCCTCTGTGACCTTGGGCCTGTCACATAATTTTCTCTGTGCACCTTAATAATAATAGCAGAGGGAGAAAGAAATTAAGAAGTATGCACATGGGCAGATTCACTGAGATAGTTTAGACTCAACATTGAGATTACTGAAAAGATTTTACAAATCTGAACATTTGCAGCTTTTTTAACATTTCACCATAAAATAAGCATTTCCTATGCACCATTTGCAAGCTAACCACATGACTGGCCAAAACTTGCTGCAAAGTTGAGGGAAAGGAGCCATACCCCAACAACCTGCACAGCCTGCATAAACACGTCTCAGACTTATAGCAATGGTACAAGGAGACCAGAGGGGCTGCTGCTGGGTGGCTGAAGGAAAAACAAAGGAAGGTGGAAGCTACCCTCTGCTTTACTCACAAAGCACATTTGAAACAAGATGCCAAAGTAGATGAGGGGTCAATGGGGCAGGGAGTTACTGAACGGTTACAAGAACCCTTGAAAATATGTGGTCAAATTCAGTTTTCATTCACATCAGTACAGCATTGTAATCAGAGCACATTTCTTCTTTTCTGCTTTCATAGACTAATTATAATAAATTGTGATTCATCAGGCAGGTCACAACAAAGTTAGTCTGGAGTTTGCGTTTCAACTATCCTCCCAATTATTCACTTGCCTTGTGAAAAAAACCCTGACAGCATATTTATGGGGAAGTCATCTAAATTATGTCCAAATATATCTATATCTATATGTGTGTATGTGTGTGTAGAAAACAGCTAGTATGGGAAAGGCTTGGTGGTTATCTTCACTCCTAACATTTAAAATCCTGGATTCAGATCTTAAATGCAAACCACCAATCCCTTCCCCAAAATAACTTTAGTGCAAACATGAATTAGGATTATTAATCTAATCCTCAGGCTATCACAAAATCACTTGTTCATCTGTCTCAGGTGGCACTGTCTATGCAGGAGAGACACAGCACTGCAATACATACTACGCTGTGGATCAGAATCAAGGTGCATGGAATAGTGATGTGCAGAGGTGTGCAAGGAGATCATACCAAGCCATTAGTTACACTTGCTGTCTTGTGCAATAAAAATGTCCTGATCTATATTGCACATCAGGCGATTTTTGTTAATCTACTCAGGTGTTTTTAAGTTAGGAAAATCAAGGAGGCTAAATCATAATGTTAGTTTTGGTAGGAGGACAAGGAGCACAAAATCAGGGCCATAAACTACCCTTGACCCACAGACATTGTGTAGAGTAGAAGGTTCACTCAAAAATCAAGTGTAGAATACAGCCCTAGTGAAGTACATGGTTGTTTTGGCCCTTTGCACATGTAGTCACCCATCTGCACACAACTGTGGTAATTGTGCAACATAGGTGCATACTGGCACACCTACATTATTTGGAAGTGGCTGTGAAAGCCTCTGCTATAGGCTTAAGTGTTAATACTTCAATGAGATAAATGGCACCGTTCACATATATTTAAGGTTGTCTGCAGACTCAGTAAGACAACTCTGCATTGGCTACATTTGGGCTATGTCTACACTACAGAGTTTACAGCAGCACAGCTGTACTGATGATGCAGCTGTGCCTCTGTAAGATCTCTCATGTAGCCGCTCTATGCTGATGGGAGAATTAAAGCACCCGCAATGCGGCAGTACTATGTCCTGTCCATCCGACATAGTGTTGTGTACTCTACCACTTCTGCCAGCGTAACTTATGTCGCTCGGCAGGGGGGAATATTCACACCCCTGAGTGTGCCAACAGAAATGGTAGTGTGGACGTGGGCATTGTTTGTGTTTGAAACGTTTTCTTTACAACAGTAAAAGCTATAAACTTACTTGCGAGGGGGAGAGAGAGGAAAAAGAAGAAAGAAAGCACACTTAGAGTCTGCAAAATCTAAATCTGTCATAGAAGCTGGTATAGATAAATACCTGGCTCTGTGGGCCATGATGGGGAAGGAGCGGTGACCCTACCCCTCCTCCACCCTACCCTCATTGCCTTGACAGAGTCCTGGTCTGAGCAGACAGCTCAGGGGCATTTATTACTAAAGGTGTCTGGGCAGCCACACCATGTTTTATTACCACGTACAACTGTATTTAATTATATGTAATGTTATAATTTATAAATAAATGTCAATTATTATTTTATTATAATATTTGCATAAAACGGGGCAAGAATCTTATTACAGTGAGACGAGAGGGAGAGCGATCAGGATGAGGGCCCTGTTTGTATCCCTGTTCACACCTATTGATGTGCCAGGGATTCTGACACAGATATCAAGATAGACAGACACTGAGACTGAGGGAGGGTGGGGAAGTGGCCCTCACTTCATCTCTCTGTCTTCGCCCTGTGTGAGAAATCCTCACAGCCATCGGAAAGAGAAGCTCTGATGTGTCACATTGGAGTTACCCTGCTGGGATGTGGAGATGGTGCATTCTCAGAGGTAGCAATAAAGAGTCTTCTCCCATAGTAGGTATTAGTTACCTAGCAGACCAAATGAGATGGACACAATCAGTTTTTAAGGTTTTGTTTATTTATTTGTAATGACAAGTGTCATGCGGACTGCATTGGGGGGGGGAAAGTGGGCATTTGTGTTATTTGACATTAATATGCCAAAATCCTAATGATTCATGTGAGACATGCCATGTCAGGTACTGTCAGAAAGGTTATAATGTGCTGAGTAAGAAGACAATGTTTGTGTTCATGTGTGATATGTGTGAGGGAAGTTTGTTTGATATACCTCTATTTCAAATTGTGCTGTAGAAGACACACTCCAGATAGAGAGGCCACAGGACAATAGCCCGCTTAATGGCCCATCAAAATCTTTACAGAAGCAAAAGGCCCAGGAAGAAACTAAAGGCATACCTGAAGAGTTACCAGGATCGGCCCATCTGACTCTGGACTCCATTTTGGTTCCTGTAAATTTCCACAAGCCACATGGCCAGAGGCAGAGGGTATATAAGATCAAACCACAGAAACCATTTTGTCTTTGCTCCTGTCCAGCTGCGGACACACCTCTGGATCGACACACTTTGCAACTGAACTGAAGGACTTAGACCCATCCAGTTACTGGATGTACACCAGAGGGACTATTCAAGCCTGCAATTCCACAATTGTTCTAGAAACCTGATGTATATGAACTTTCAAATCATTTGTATATATCTGATTGCTTTAAGCCTTTAACACTTCTCTTATTGTTTGTTTTTCTTTTATTGATAAACCTTTAGTTTTAGTTACTAAAGTATTGGCTGGCAGCGTGGTATTTTGGGTAAGATCCAAACTTATAGTGAACTGGTACTTTGACTGGTCCTTTAGGATCAGAGGGAATCTTTGAGTAAAGAGCATAGAGTTTAAATAACTGGTCTCTTTACTGGACCTAGTTGCAGTTTGGGAGCCAGAGACTGAAATGCAGTAAAGGGGGCTGTGTGTATTTGCACAGTGGCTTCTTGATGACCAGTGTGGTGGAATCAGAAGCACTGTTTTTGGCTGGTTGGGAAGTCTGACTGCAGTGTCACCCACCAGTGCTGGGAGAATTTGCTCCTTTTACAGCGTGCCCTGACCCTGGCATTATCAGTGGGCTACCCTGAGCACGGACAGGTCACAACAAGTCCTTAGGGTGGGAAATCCATGGAAAAGGAGGAGGTGCCTAGAATAATGGGGTTATGGTCCATGACTAGGGTTCTTACATATCGCTGTAATAAAATAAAATAATAATGATAATATAAATAATAATAATGAGAGGTTTAATGTGAACTAGAAAAAAAGAGGGAAACCTGAAAGATTTGGCCATCAAAGCCCTTAGTCTTCTGAAAGCATTGGTAGGGATGGGAAGCACAAGCAATGTTTACATTTACAAGAGCCCACAAAAGAGTGAATTCAGTTGCTTGCCACACTTAACAGGAAACTGTTCAGCATGTCTCATTTGTTTTTTCCCCCCTTAATTTCCAATACACTCAGATCTTTAGCAGTAATGAGCCACAGGGCCTGGCTTCTCTGTTTTGTTGCTGCAGTGGAATTACTGTCCAGACGCATAGGCTAAATTCATCTAGGTCAGTAGAGTTACAATAGGGACGAATTTGACTAAATAGATATAGCAGTGTAGTCTCACAGGGTATGTCTATGCTACGGCAGCGCTGCTATGGCACTTCAATTATGCCGCCATAGTCCTGTAGTGTAGACACTTCCTACACTGACAAAAGGGTTTTTCCATCATTGTAGGTAATCCGCCTCACCGAGAGAAGGTGGTAATCAGGCTGACAGAAGAATGCTTCTGTCAACATTGATGTCTACGCTGGGGGGTTAGGTTGACCTACCCATGTCACATGGGGCATGACATTTTTGACAGCCCTCAGTGACTTAGCTAGGTTTTAGGTGTGGACCAGGCCAGAGTTACAGGATAACTAGAAAACAGAATTACAGATGTCCTGTCTGTCATCCTACAAGTCACAACTTATCACTGTTATTTATTTATTTATGTATATTATGGTAACACTTAGTGGCCCCAGCCAAGATCTGGCCCTATTATGCTAGGTGTGCTACAAAACACACAGCAACCATCACTGCTGAAAAGAGTGTAGAACTGAAATAGACAAGACAGGCAAAGAGTATGAGAAAGGAAGTATTATCCCCATTTCACAGATGGGGAACTGAGACACAGAGAGACTAAGGTTTTTGCCCGTCACAAGGGAAGTCTGTGAGTGACCCAGGAACTGAACATTTGTATCCTGCAGGATCCTTCCTCAGCCACAGCCTGAGGTAAACTTATATTGGTGACATTTTCAAAACCACTTAAATGTCCAATTGACTTTCAGTGAAATTTGTGTTCCTAAGTCACTTAGGAAAATTCCATTTTATATCATTTGGGCCAAAAGATGCCCTGTGTTTCCTGAAGATAGAGAAACAGAGCACAGAAAAACATGAAAAACACATCTAACGTTGCACAACTACAGCACATGGCCACTGCAGCACTTTGCAATCATTACTAGCTGGGTTTTACAAAGCCTTTTGTTGAGAAAGACGTTATTCTGTAAGCAGCAGATGCGAAGGTCCTCAGTAGACCAGCAGTTCTTTCAATCAACTTCTTTCAGAAGTTATTTCAATCGTATTTTTTCTTTGTACTGTTGCCCCCTTATATGAAGATAATATGGAAATAATGGAAATAATTCCTCTAGGTTTGAGCCCCCTCTAGAGTATCCCCAACAGTAATGGTTGTTAAAGAGGGGGAAATATCCTGCTTCCTCTAGCTCTAATAGAGATGGGCAATCATGCTAGTAGAAACTTGCTTATAAATACTCCAGTTGGCGCTGTGATTCATCAACAGAAGAGCAGGGTGGAGCATGCAGGGAGGTTTGTTTTGCCAGATGTGACTTTGAGCAAGTCCAGACTGATGTAGCTAATCCTTTGACTCACACAGTTGTTGTTCCTGAGAAGAGTGGGTGGAGATGGTAGTTACAGGAAAGTGGATGGAATAGAAGTTCCAGGAAAGTGAGCATCGTTTGATCAGTGCATGGCTTGACATGGGAGAGTAGCATATGTAATATACTATCATATTTAGGCACCATTATATGTATATGTGTATGTATATGTATATTATAGAAGCTTTCAAGAGATGACTAAGTGAGGCAATTAATTTTCAGATTTCCACTGAGCTAGAATCTTGACATTCAGTCCATTCCTATGCCTGTCAAAACAGATTAAAACAATCACATTTGTTCTTTCCACCAAAAGGACATCAGCTCTTTAGATTTTGACCAGACCAGTACCTTTTCAAATGTAGTAGGCAAAGTAGTAACAATTATATTAATGTCTTTTTTGAGCTAGCCCTATTAGGTACGGCCCCTTCTATATGAAGAATAACATTCATATGATGTCTCCAGTTTAGCTATTAGCCAAGGAAGTTACTCTAAGATTTCAGTTTAATAGTAAGTAATTGGTGGGTGATTATAAAACTCCCATTTGTTCAGTGTCACATGTTGTCATCTAAGCCATTAAGTATTTGTTCATGGATATTCATATTTGTAAGCACTAGAGCATATCTGATCACAGTTTGCAATTAGATGTTTAATAGGAAATGCAAATATAATTTACTCACACATTAGGGCTCATTTGCACTACTGAAACAGTGTAATAGCTCTTGTGTAAAGGAAGTGACCTCATTCCATACATGACCAATACAATACAGCACTTCCTTAATGTTTAAATACACAGAAGCAATATGTTTTTGTGATGTCAGAATAATCCACATACCACTTCAATAAAGATGACTTTTATCACACTGGACATAAACAGGCAGCTTAAAGGTATGGTGGAATCACTCTATTTTCTCCATGAATATCAAAATCACAAGCAGTGTGGCTAGAAGACAGAAAATCAGCGTATTTATGAATAAAAGACTGGCAATTATCATAAAACATCCCTTTTATTGATCACAGGCTGCTCTGTTAGAGTCAAATAATAAAACTAAATAATATTACAACTTTTAAATGCTGGAATTCACCAATTGCGAGAGATTGCATGCCGGCACTGATATTGATATTCCAAAGGGCAAGCTGTTATCAGCTAGTATTACACGCATAAGTGCATGTGGCACTGTTATTACAAATGGATAAGAAGCAGGAGGCATGGAAGAAAAAGCAAAAAAGCCCCTATGAAAATAACCACTCTATAGTAAATATATAAAAATATGACCCAAGGCTGGAGCTTTTCTTTTTCAAAGTTCATGGCCTGGGGTGTGCCTGTTGTAAGCATGATGGATTGTTGATGGTAATACCCAGTATAATACAAAGAATTCCTTGTTAGGCTTCCTGAGAATTTATCCTTAGCGACTGTAGCATGGGATCTGTTCCCTGCATTTGATCAGCTGATCATTTGCCCACTGGGTCATCCCTGCCTGCATACATGGTGACTTTCGTCGAATTCAAATAGCTCAAGTCTTGAAAACAAACTTTCCGGCAGGGCAGCCACCGAAGTTCAATCAGTGCTGCCTTCTGCCATGCTGTGCCTAGAAAAACATGAGTAGGCAGATGAGGGGCAAAGCATCCTGGGCCAAATCCCACTCTTGTTGGCATGTGACACCCAGCGGGAGCCTGAGAAGGGAGTCTAGAACCCCATTTACGAAGCTAAAGGATGAATTCTGCTCCCCTCCTCCCTACAATGCCACAGCTGGGCTCAATGCTCACAGGGTGCTAACAGAATCCTGATGGGGGGACTCTCCCTTCAGTAGCAGCACTGTCCATTCCCCCACTTGAATTCACAGTCCATTACTCCACTGCCCTGGCTCGTTGTCATATACATCAGTGGAGCAGCACTGCAGGGAGGTGGTGCATTCTTCAATGTCACTGCCTGACAGGTGGGGTCTCCCTGGCTGAGAGATAGCCAAGGGCTAGGCAGCCTGCTTCTCTGGCCCTGGCTCCGGCTGACAGCTCTGAAGTGGCCCAAAGACATCCTCTTCTCCAGGTGAACCTCTGAGCACCTCTTTACCTCCAAACCCCCTCCCTTCAAACTCCTGACTTTGGTGTCACATCCCATCCGCCCCACACAGGGGATCCGTGGGATCTTACTGGCTGCCAGGAGAGAGGGAAATTCAGAAGCAGTGGAGGAGGCAGGGAGCTTATGTGCTCCCTGTCTCCTTCTGGGCCTCTGCAGATTCCTGTCATGTGTGGCTAAGCAGCGGCTCCACCCTCTCTACTTTATCCTGACCGTCCTCAGGCTCACTTAAGCCGCCTGGATCCCCAGTCCGTGGGAAGAGCAGGCCTCAGGGAGTTCTGGGGTTTGTCCCTAAGCCACTAACTGAACCATTGCAAATACATTTGCTGTTTAAAATGTGGGGTTCTCTCATTCGCCTTCTCTTAGCTCTCAGACTGCTTTCAGGAATCGAGTTTCCAATGAAAGAGGCATTGACTTCACTACCTAGGATGCAATGATATGATCTTTCAGGGTATAAACTGATCATCAACTGGGGACAGGAAGACGTTCCTCCCTATAACATAGCACTCGAGATAGGTGTATTATGAGATTTTACATCTTCCTCTGAAGTAGTCAGCACTTACCACTCTCAGCGATAGCATGCCAGATTGGAAGGAGCATGGCTTTGTTCCAGTCTCTTCTGTTCCTACAGTACATCATATTTAAAGAAGTTCAAAGTGTTCAGAAGAATGCTCTGGTTTAGGAGCTGGAGAAGCCATCACTACAGTACTCTGTGAGGTGACAACAAGAACCAGCTTGCTGTCAGGTTCGATTTATATGGATCCCTCAAATAAGGAGCAACAAGGGTTGCTTTGTATACGACTTTGTTTTACTTGCAACAATCTATACATCATCAATTACAATTTAAAAAAAATCACCATTCATTCTTATTTAATGCAACGATTTAACTACTTAAACACAATCACAATTACAACTATACAATTATATTTACAAAGCTAGTTTACCCTATAGGATTATACTTATGCTATTATACTTACACTGCAACGGTGAGGTTTGTCAGCAGCAAAGCAGCACTTCAATTCCATTAGTAGGATTCCCGGGTTTTTTCATCTGAGTGGAAAATACAGTCACACTCAGGTTACACAGCCACACACTCTATACTTAGGGTTTGAGCGGCAAGCTGGGAAGAGACGGTAGGTAGGTCAAGCCTGCACGTAGAGCTATTCTGGTGCCCTTCCAAGATATGGGACATCTCCAAATTACCTTTTAATTTTGATCACCTATATTCTCTTCCTCACAGCAATGTGCCCACTTTCTAGCCAATTATGAGATTCCTAAGAGCGATGAGGTGATTGGGGGCTGCACACTGACACAGCGAAACTTGATTTTATTTTTCTTAACTGTCCAGCTGCTGTTTGCTGTTGACAAAGACTCACCCATTACAATACATGTCTGAATACTTCTTAAATGAAATTTACTGAGTTTCGAGCAATAGGTTTGCAGAAACCTACAGGCTACATACTTGATTGCATTTTTGATTGCCTTTAGTACTTAGCACTACTGGGGTCCTCCCGGTGCTTGTCAGAGGTTTTGTTACAAAGTAGCTAACATTTTACACTTCAGCCCAATGAGTTTATATTTCTATTAATTTAAAATGGAGTTGGGTCACTTTAATTATAAAATGAAACAATGTTACAACACTCTGAACTAAAAAAACTGGCAGGCAAGTGACCTGGCAAAAACTGGCTTACCACTACAATTATTTCTTTAAAAATGTAAATGTACGAGACAATATTACGGGGCCTAAGTGGGGCATTTGGCCACCAGCCTGAGCAGAGGGCAGAGCAGAGAAGCTCCTCTTTATAGTGAGCTCAAGGGGAATTTGATCAGTGCATGTTTAATATCTCAGCCAGGGATGAAAAAAATTACATCTGTGGCTGATGAGATAACTAGATCTTTTCCTAAGCTTTTCCTTACCCTCTCCTTTTCACCTCCAAAAAGCTAGGCTGAAGTTTGATATAGGCCTTTGTGTTCACTAATCTTGTGTGCTCATTAAGTTTATTCATTAGCTGTGATTAACGGGGGAAAGCGTGCATTGATGGGAGATTTATCCAAGCATTACTAACACTTGCTAACCATGGCTGGTACAGAAACTAGAGTAGATCCCCAAAATGACAACATTGCATTTTATTTATACTCCCCAATTATCATTTCCTGATGGGGAGGGGAAGCACTTACACAGCACATAACACTTTACTTTTTCACAAAGAGGTATAAATATTAACTAACTTAATGACTGCCCAATAATTATCTGATGTTTAATCCAGACTTCTGCTTAAGCATTTGAATTTTAAGTCTGCCGTTATGTTATGTAATGTACACATTCCACATTCATTACACTCTGATTACACACAAAAAGGCTACATTAAAGTAACATCGTTTAGGTTGCAAAGTCAGGTATTCAAAAATACGGAAATGCCACAATGAAGGTGGCTGGGGCTCTCCGTAAGAATATCCCATAGCACAGTGGTTAGAGCAGTGTCCTGTGACATGGGAGACTCCCTGGTCAAATCTGATTTTTCAGCATACATAGTATCATATGTTCAAAGCCCTGCACTTAGTGACTTCAGTTACAGCTGAGAGTGCTCATCTCTCCTGCAAATCAAACCCAAGGCCTCATGTCAGGCATTCAACTCTTTCTTCCTGCAGTTTGTACCTCACTCACTACATGTGTTGGCTCTTTGGTACTCAGGACCACAAGTCACCTTGTTACCCGCGGCTTGCAGCATGAGGCAGTCTTGCTTGGGGTGAGCTCCCTAACACCACCTGCCTTTCAGTTGCTCAAGCGCTCTTCTCTAGCCTAGGCCTGCCCTGTCTTCACCTTGCAGGTTAACAAGAGGTGGACCCCAGTTCCTGAGTCCCTGTGAGTCATTCACCTGTAATATCCAGCCCATATCATTGGCTAGTCCCAGAAATCCCAGATCCTCTGTTGCTGAAGGAGCAGCGTGCCCCAGGTTACTAGTTTTACTGTAAACCCCTGCTCCTGTAAATGACACAGCCTTTGCATGCACTATAGATTAAAGTGTGTATTGAAGACTGCTTTCCCCTCCTGTTAGGTGCTTTTCCTGTGACATCCTGCTCACACCTCCATACCCCTTAATACATATGCAACACTAATTTTACACTCCCCTGAATACCTAACTTGTACAAGTTACACTACTTTTCTACTCCACACGTTTCCTACTCACACTAGTGTTTATATCACCACTGAATCTGGCCCACTTCCACTGATCTGCACTGTCATTCAAATCACAGCTGAATTTGGTATCTAGTTAGGAAAACAATTTTTAAAAAAACATTTAGAAAAATTGAGCACCTGAAATTCTTTTTTTAATTTGTTTTATTTTTTAAATTGTGTGTTTTTGAAGTGACTATCATTTTCAATAGCACCTAAGTGACTTATGAGGGAAGGTCTAACTGAAAATCAATGGCACCTATGCTCCTAAATTCTTAGGCACTTTTGGAAATCCTACTTCTAGTGTCAACTGTGATGGTCTTCTGATGTGGCATTTGTTATTATGATTAGAGATTGCTATACTATTGTTTATTTATATAGCTTTACAAAATGCATATGGCACAGAAATAAAAGACAATGAAGGTATGTCTGCACTAGAAATGTTACAGCAGCAGAGTGACAGCGCTGAAGCTGTGTGGCTGTTTCCTGTGGTGTGCCTTGACATTTTTAGTCAGACACGCAACACCTTTTTACTGAACAAATTTTGCACCAAACTTTCCATCCTGTCAAAGAGTTATTCACTAGCTCTGGTCTGTCATAGAAGATTCAGTTCTACACTACACCTGGATGTCCTAAGCGGTCCAAACTTTCTAGTGACATTCCAGAAAATGGTGTCCTCTAATTGGCAGGACTTAGCACGTGAGGTTTGTGAGAGGTCTGTGCGGACCATGTCACTTCGTTCTACCATGTGCATTCGGAGGTTGGATGGAATTGTCACATGGACCAGTTGGGCCACATTTTCTGTGAATTCTTGGACATGCAATGCATGCATTGCATATATAGCCACTGGCTGGAGTGCTGTAGTATAGACACGTACTGCAGTGATGGAAGGGGCTCTTTTACAGCTGTAGAAAATCCACCTTTTTGAGAGGGTAGCTTTGACAGGGACCTAGCAATGTTTACACTGAAGCTCAGGTCAGCTTAATTACATCACCCAGGGCGTGATGTTTTTCACAGCCTTGAGTAATGTAGTTAAGCCAACCTATCTTGCAGTCTTTAGGGTGAAAAGTTCCAGAGGGGTAGCCGTGTTAGTCTGTATGCAGCATAAATAACGAGAGTCCTGTAGCACTTTAAAGACTAACAAATTTAATTTCTGCAGGCATAAGCTTTCGTGGGCTGTAACCCACTTCGTCAGATGTAAGGAATAGAAATTAGATATATATATACATACACTGCCAAGGAGAAAGAACAACAATGGGGGTGGGTGGGTAATAGCAAAGTCCATTCAGTTAGAGTACCTGAGGCCTATTCACAGCCACGGATTAGAAGGTGAGAATGTGTGAACAGTGACAATTACTGCTGGTAATGACAGAACCATTCCAAGTCCCCATTCAGACCCAGGTTGATTGCATCAAGTTTGCAGATGAGTTCCAGCTCTGCAGTTTCTCTCTGAAGTCTGTTTTTGAAGTTTTTTGTAGAAGTATGGCAACTTTCACACACTGGGGTGAAAGGACAATTGGACTCACAGTCACTACCCCGAAAGACCTTAAGGCCACATCCTGCAATTTGTAGCGTGTGAGTGAATTTCTGTGCCTGTGTGGAATCCGTGTGGATGCAGTAGTCCACCTGCATGCCTCACATGGCAGGACTTGGCCCTGAGAAATACAGTGGGGGAAGGCAGAAAAAGGTTACAGAAACATGATTATGCAGGTGATGAAGTTAAGAATCATGAGGATTACAGGTGGGACTCTCTCTCTCAGAACATATTTCCTTGATTTATTAAGGCCTTGCCAACACTAGAAGAATAAGTCAACCTACCATAGGTCGACTTACAGCCACTGCAATAATTACTGCGGTGGCTGATGTCCACACTACCCTTCTTTGGCCGGTGGTGCACATCCTCACCAGGAGCTCTTCCACCGACCTAAGAGGGGCAGTGTGAGGAGCTAACAGCCTGGTCTCTCAGCTCCCTAATAGGAGCACCACAGGCTCCTGGTGGGCTGCCCTCCAACCCCCCACTCTCCGTTCCTCCCCAGAAACCAGTCTTGGGCTTCTCCCCTCCCCCTTCTTCACCAGGAGCTGGGGAAAGCTGTCTGGAGCTACCCCCCACTCCATTCCCAGGGGGAAGCCACCCAGGGCTTCTCATACCTGGGGAGTGGGGTACTGCTGCCCCGATGTCTGCCTCCTCCAACCCCCGTCTGCTACCTGCCAGGAGCTGGGCAGCCTTGTCAGCTTCACAGCTCAGCCATGAAATTGCCAAGGCTGCCCTGGCTCCTGAAGCAGAGTGCCTAGAGAAGTAGCCCAGGGCTTCTCCCCATGCCTTGCTGGAATGGGAAGCCACTGAGCTGTGAAACTGACAAGGCTGCCCCAGCTCCCTGCCTGGAGCAGGTGGAGAAGCACCTTCTTGCCCCACTCCATCAGCACAGGCTTCTTGCTCCGCTTGCAGCTGGTAACAGAGTCCAGATCCCTGGGCTCCAGTGGAGTGATGTAATTGACAAGAATGGCAGTTCCAGAGCCAATTTAAAGGGGCTGCAGTGTAACTATGCCCTACATAACGTAACATAACATAACAAAAGGTAGAGGTAGTTTTATTTTGTTGGAAAAACAGGGCAGTTTTGTTGGGGTCGAGGGTGATTGCGCCAGGACAGTTTTGTCGAGAAAAGCTGACTTTGGTTGACAAAACAGTCTAGTGTAGACCTGGCCTAAGACTTGCTTCTGATTTATTGACATCAGGTAGTCAAAAAGGGCTGGTGGGGGATAGAAATCTTCAAGTAAACTGACCCATTTCCTCTTCCTGATTGTAAATGGAGTTTTGCATGTTAGATATATCAGTGCTGACCTGAAGATTGCTTTATTCATCAGGACATTTACTCAAATCTATAGATCATAAGATAAATAATATGTAAAAGTTAATTAAAACTGAGATGATCTAAAGCATTAATCTAAAAAGGGGTCTGTGAATCAAATACTTTATATCTCTCTTTGGAAGCCATGACTTCTAACACATTTAATTACTTTCCTCTGTGGCTGGCCTAGTAAAGATACAGCTTCTAAATGAGGACAACTTCTATTAAAAATCTGCATGATAAAGATTCAGATACTAGGAGCTTCAACTGGCAAGATGTTCAACACCTGACCTCAATCCAGCAAAACATATAGGCACATGCTTAATTTAAAGCACATGAATAGTCCCATCAACTCTCTTGGGATTACTCATGTGCTTAAATTTAAGCATATTTTAAATGCTTTGCTGGATCAGCATCAGCTTGCTCATTAGTAGGGGAGCTTCCACTCTTATGGTATAAGCCTATACCTTAGAACTGTGGGTTCAAGTTCTTGTTCTGCAAGAGACGTCCTGTGAGATCTTGTACAAGCCACTTAGCTTCTTTGTGCCTTATTTCCCCTCCTGTAAGTGGGAATAATAACTCCCTGCCTCAGATATATGTTGTAAGGCTAAGTACATTAAAGATTGTGAGGTGCTCAGATGCTACAGTAATGGGGGCTGTAGAATCATCATAGATAAATCATATAAGATTAAGCCCTACATGAAGCCAGCTTCTTAGGTCCCTTCTGCTCCACAAATGCAATGCAGTTGGGGGATCTGGAAATGTGGGTGCCCCTGAAAGTGGCTGAAGCCAAAGCCTGGTTGTGTAAAGCAGTGACCTAACTCTGTTGGGAGTCACTAATGTATGTGTCATGGTCTGCCAACATCACCGTGTTTGTAGTTAGAGCTCAGAAAATAATGCAAGTGATTTTTTCCTAAAAATATTTGCTTGAGTTTTTTATTATGAATTCACTATGTTCTTTTTCTGCAAACATTAGACCACTCGGGTTTTATAGGTAAAATTGTTCACAGAAGGGAAATTACAAGTCCCATGCTTGAGGACTCATGGAGCACAACTTTTAAATTTGCACATACAGGAATTTATGCTAGAAAAATTATTATTAACCATGTTTTTTATGGCAGTGCCTCAGGACCAATCAAGAATGCGGCCCCATTCTGGCAGACACTTTACATACAGTAGTAGACAGTCCCTGCCCCAAATAGCTTACAATCTAAATAGACGAGACAGACACAGATTGTGGGAGGGGTAGAACACAAAGTGAACAATGTGATGGCAGCACCAGTCATGTTAGCTCCACGATTGTTATTTGTTTATTTAGTTAACAGATAATAAGGTAAATGGGAGAAAAAGGGAAAGGAGAGAGGATGCTGAAGGGAAGGAGAGTGACGGGCAAGGAGGAATAGGATGTAGGGGGTAGATGTGGATGAAGCTAAAGTGAAGAGACTGTGAAGGAGTGGGAGGACCAAAGCAAACAGCCAATCAGCAGTGGGCACAGAAAGTCCTGTCAAAACCAGATAAAGTTCTTTGAATGTCTGAATGTACTGGTTTTGGCTGCTTCTGCAGCTGTTCGTACTGTCTGGAGTCCCAGGCTGGTTCCTTGATCGCATGCTCATCCATCAAGGAAGATGAACATTAAGCTTGTTTGATCAGTCACAACTAAGCAGCACAGCTCAAGTGTTGTATAGTCACTATCTGGCCCTAGACCAAAGAATTAAAAAAAAAAAAGTTGAATATGTTCAAATCATGAACAAAACTAAGTAAAATAAAATTTGTTCATGGACATTCTGTGAGCAAAAAAAAAAAAGAGAACTACATTCACTGAATAAAGCACTCTGCAAATTATTTGTGCTGCTATATTTGGAGTAGGGACGGGGTCTAAATATACATATGTGTATGTAGCTATGTAAGAATATTAAATATATAAAATCTTTCTTGCTGTCTGCCTGTACATGTGATATATTAGCATGTCCAGTAAGGTAGCAATGAGCATTGCATAGTCCTTTTAGTTTTCATATCATGAGTATGGTAACCAGATAGCAAGTGTGAAAAATCGGGATGGGGTGGGGAATAATAGGCCCCTAAAAAAGACAAAGCCCCAAATATTGAGACTGTCCCTATAAAATCAGGACATCTGGTCACCCTAGGATTCATGAGTGAAAAATGACTGTATTGGAATGCATAACAATTCAGCCTTGCTCACTTTCACCTACAGTACATCAGAGGAGAGCAATCCAATTTACAGAACTTTCATTACTTCAAAAGGAAGTGAGAGATACAAGCCATTAGGAAGAATGGACTCTCATTGTTTTCCTTTGCGGACTTAGCAGGATGTCATTAACACCCTGGCCCAATACAGCCTGCTTGGGATCATTTAATCAAAAGCAAGCAGCAAGCAGCATCCGTGTTTTTAGTCATATCATTTGCACATTGGTACACAGAAGAAATTTCATCTGCTTCACCCTTGAAGGAATTTGAGCATATGTGGCAGGATTTCACAGTTACAGTAGTATGAGCTCCCTGGAGGGAACTCCTTTGTACCTGCATGCTCATCAGTTGTGACTTAGGGCTTGTCTAAACTTACCTTGGCGATTCAGCGGCAGTCGACCAGAGTTAACGCAAACTACGCAAAGAACTTGCGTAACTCCTGTCGAGTCCTGTGCTTCTCTTGTGCGCACCTTCTTCACTGCACCACGCCACTTGAGGAGGTGATTTTAGTATGTCAACTTCTGGATTGACTGAGCGGGTCTTCAATGACCATGCAGTTGATCCAGATAAGTTGATCTGACGGTGGCGACTTTGCCGCCATCAGTGAAGACATAGACTTAGATTCATCAATGACTGAAGCGCCAGAAATCAGTTAAAATCCAGCTTTTGAGAGGCAGGCAGTTTCTCACAAGAAGCCCCACTGACTTCACTGTGATTAATTGTTCACCAGTGATATGAGGATGAATGATGAATGTCCTAATTTTATAGGGACAGTCCTGATATTTGGGGCTTTTACATAAATAGGTGCTTATTACCACCCACCCTGTCCTGATTTTTCACACTTGCTATATGGTCATCCTACTCACCAGTGAGGAAAAGGTTACTGTCTGATCCTTCCCTATTACACATACTTTGAACACAAAGCAGCTAATTGTTGCTTGAGTATTGTTAAAAAGCATTGCAAAGCATTGTATATTATTTTTGTCTACATTTCTAAGATTCCAAATCAGTAACAGAATGTGCTTGTTGAATTAAGGTTAGACTGCGAGAGATACTTACTTGAGTTTCTTTTACTTTTAAATAAATAGCTCTGGCTGGTTCAGAGATCACTGATGGAAAATATTCTCCACAACCATGTTATTTTCCCGGTCAGTGTCGGAGTTCAGGAATCATGCCCAGTTTTCGCATTAAAGAGTACCCTTGTTCACATGCCTCTGACATAAGTCAGTACAGAAATCTGCATAAAGTGTATTTCCATTTTTGTGGTGTGAGTGATTTTGCTGGGCAGATCAAGGAGTGCGGCAACAGTTCAATGTGGCAGAAAGAAGCCCTTTTTTAAATCTTTAAAAGTGCTTACTCCATTTAATAAAACATTTCAGAAAAACCTGACAATTTTGAAGTCCAACTGATTTTCCAAGTTAAGATTACAGGTTACAGGCAAATATAAGGTTTTATAAGGAAGGTTGCTTGCAACTTGAATATGGAGAAACTATTACCCATTATCTCCCTCCAAAATTATTGTAGTATCTGACTGCCTCCTGCCATTATCTAACTCTCCATTTCTCTGTGTCCCTATGTATCTATATGGACCCTAACATTGCTCAAAATACTTGAGCGGAGGTCAGACTATGATAAGGACCATGTAGGCAGGAAGATAGATAGATTAGATAATGGTAGGAGGCTGTGAAGTCTCTCTCCCAGCTGCATCTGTGTTCTCCATGTAGAGAGAAGGAAGGGAGGTTTCTGGACCAAGTGCCTCAGGTGTGTCCTGACGTTCTTGTTTTACCTGTTCACTCATCACTCTCCTAACAAGTCTAATTGTGATTTATCAGAAACCCTGAGGGAGCAATACAAACAGATAATTTTGGTCGAAAGAACGAGGCCCTGCTTTCCTAATATGCAGAACATGCTGTGACCCAAGGTTAGTTGATGCAGATAATTTAGTGAAAGGTGCCAGCCTGTCAATGTTAGAAGTGAAATCCTCAGTTTATCCATAGAAATGTTTTAGCCAAAGCTGCAGCAGTACACTTTCCCTTCAACATGCCCCAGCCATGAGCAGGAATGATAACTTTTGGGTATGGAAGGGTAGCTGATTCTTCATGCCCATTTAGTCTTCTGCCTTTCTGCTGAGAACACCAATAAGGATAAACTCTTAGTCCCAGATCCTCAAGGGGAGATTTATGGCTCTCTCTCCACCCAGTTGTCACTTCTCAATCAGGTGTTTCTTCAAAACAGCAATTCTCCAGATATAAACTGCTTAGAAAAATAGAGCAGATAAAGACAGGTTAATGAGATGATTCATATCCTGCATAAAAAGGCCTCATGGCCTCTCTCCCGTTCCTGGTTAACTTGTGCTTTGTAAAAAATAGTGCACGCATGTGCATATATATATATTCAAAGGGATTTGGTTTTGAGGCCCCTTAAAAATTAAGTAAAAAGAGAGTAATTGAGAGGGTTTTAGAGAGAGAGAGAAAAAGAGTAATTAAGAAGGTTTTCTTTTTCTCTCTCTCTAAAACCCTCTCAATTACTCTTTCTTTTAAATGAATTTTAAGGACCCTCAAAACCAAAGCCCTTTGAATTTTGAGCAGTTCAGATTTGAACTCCCAGATATGAAGATGGGTGGTATTATAAAACATTAAAACCTGTCCCTACTGTTTTAGATCCATACTGAATTCAAACCAAATGGGTTTGTTTTCCAATTCAGTTGGAAACAGGAATAGCTGTTTTAGCAAGATTTCAACCCAATGTGGTAAGAATCTTAAAAGAACAGCTGGTTTTGTAAGTTGTTCTTCCTACCATATAAGATGACAGAAATCTTTCAAGATCAGTTGAGGCCAAAAATCATTGACGAATAGGTCCATGAGGTTTTGGAGCTATTGAATCTAAATACAAAAGAAGCCCTGATCTGGTCTGAAACCCAAGCTTCAAATCCTATCCTAAAAGTAATTTTAATCAGGATCCCATCTGAACACCATTGGTATATCCATATCCATATCCATCTATATTACTCAGCCAGAAAAGTAGGAGCTTCCTCTGAGTAACTGGAAGCAGATGTCCTCCCAGAGAAGTTTGAAAGTATAGAATGGAACTATACATCTTCTAAAGTAATGAAACTGGATGTTATCCCTCTTCAGTAAGCTCTACCTTTGCCAAAAATAATTGAAAATGATACACTTCACTCTCAGAAAACTACAAGCTAATAACACAGCCCCACAGATTACTAGGCCACACTTTACAAATCAGGGGATTGTACTCTTACTGCTTATGCAGTTCTAGAGATTTTGAAGATCATTTGCCTTACAGTCTAAAAATGATGGTCCTAAATGGATTGTGTCAGGATGAAGGAAATAAACTCAATCTGACACCTGAAAATTCCTTTGGCAGGGAGGTGATGGGGATTATCGTTATTGTGATAGTGCCTGGGGGTCTCAGTCAGGGATTCGGAAGGCATTGCACACATTAGGAAAACAAAAATATATTTCCCATTCCAGAGAGCTAAAATGTTGACAAGATGAAACAGGAGAATAAACAGAACAAAAAGTGAAGTGGGGAGAGGGAGACCAGGTAACAATAAAGCCTGGGTATGTTTGCATAAATGAGTAGTCTCAGTGGTCATAAGAGCAGCAGGTGCAGCCAGTTGAAAGGAAGTTTTCAAAGAAGGATTTAAAAGAGGAAAAGGTGGCGGCCTTGCGAATTCTGACAGTGAGGTCCCTCCCATGAATTGGGGTCAGCCTGACACGAACATGACTAGAGTGGGTATAATTCGAAAAGAAATGTGTATGGTGTCAGCAGTTCTGTTGCCTAACATATCATATGCACTCACTAACAGGAGAGTTCCAATAGATGAAAGGGATGTACTGACCACAATATTATAACTGGAGAGTTTAAATGAAGAGCAATATAACAACCAAGAATGGTTATTTTGTTGTGTTACTGTGTGCTCCCACATCACTCCTCCAAACTCATTTCAAAGGCTCATCTGGTCTTCCATTCCTGCTAGGAGACACCCACTGCCCACACAGTTACACCCAAAGTGTCATGGGTAATTGTTCTCCTATATCTTTGCTCTTCATTTCCATATATTATTGGAATGTCTCCAAAACAACTCTTCACTGAAAACTCAACTCAGGGAGCCTGATTACAATATATATCGCCATGATGACACATCCGGGCTTATTTGAATGCAGGCTGATATTTTCCAAAGTAAAAGCTGTTAGTCACAGGGTAATAGACCTTCATGCTGGAATGCATTTGCAATAAGTTGGCTGGAGTTTGATTTTCTGTCTCTATCTGCCAGGGCAAGAATCACAGCTCTGATAACAAGGAGATCATTTCCTATTCTCCACATGCCATGGAGTTCATTTCAGAGTGGCTTCATAGTGCATAACATTTTTAAATACCATGATGACCTTGCATTTAATAAATGCATTAAGATGCTTGCTCAACAAGTACAATGTACATACATACATATGCTGAAAGTGATTTCTGATCTGATTCTTAATTAGTAAATAGAAGGGCTATTCTGCTCTCACTGGACTTGTATCTTTTGGAATTTATTGTATGAAAATGGTAGCACAGTAGGAAATGATAGGGGAATTGTTATATTTATAGAGTTGTTATTTGGGAATTAAGATCCTGAGGCTGGAATAAAGATTGAAGATGTGAGAGGCATAAGGCAGTACTGTTATTATCTGTATGTACACTTGCACTGTGTTTCTTCAGTAACTAGATGCTGTTCTAATAAATTGGATGTTTTGTTATAAACACCTCATTCAGTTTCCATTGAAGTAAATGAAAAACAATCCTTTTGATTTTAACGAGTTGGGTTTTGCCTCAGTTGTGTTTTTTCTTTCTGCACCTCACAGACACATAAATACAAATGATACAAATGTGGTCTCAATTGTCATTGAGTGTGTTTTAGATGAAGTACTCTTCTGTTCAACCCAGTGATATCTTGGGAAACACCTGTTTCCATAGATTTACTCAAAACTGATGTCACCTTTTCAGCTGTGAAACACTATGAGAGGCAAAGGTGGTCTCCTTGAGAAGAGAGAAAGGGACTGACTTTTGAGATTATGGACATTCAACAGTAAAGAGGATAGCTATCAAATCTCAGGAACACATTTCCATTTTGAAAAAGGAAGATTTTGTCATCAATGGTTTATACCTGTTCCTTCCCCCTGCCTTAAAAATCTCTAATAGAACTGGTCATAATTTTTTGAATTTTGATGAAAATTCAGAATACATAAAGTACAAACTTTTTACAACATTTTCACAAAATTTTTCCCTTACTTTGATAGTTTCCCAGCTATCAAAATATTTTGAATTTTCAAAATTTAAAAGTCTTCAATTTCAGAAAAGAGGGAGAAAATATCAAAACCATTTTTGCTAATTCTTTGCCCATTTCCTTCACCCAGCTCTAGGCATTACCTTGCCTTTAAGACATTGAATCACACACTAGGGACATTGTGAGGCAGCCCAAACCCATTGAGAGCTCTGGAAGACCCTCTACGACTCACTGAGGAACTCTCCAGTGTTGAGGGGGAACATGGTCCTTGCTATGGGGTTCAAAGCGTGCTTCCCTATGTGGCTGATCTGACTGCAGTCTCTTCTCTGGCTGAAAATCTACTCCATCTGGATTTTCCCCATCCTTACTAGCCCCACACAGTCCTTCTGCTCAAGGGCTACAGCTGTGTCTGGCCCTTGATTGTGGAGAGCACAGATTAAGGAAAGACTATCCTTCCACATTCACACTAGTGCAGAGGATAGTGAAAATCTGGTCCTACAGAATAGGAGAGAGTGATAGCTGGAAACACGGAAAGTGGTGGATTTATGTGAAATGCATAAGGTAAAACTGCATCTTTGGCAGGTTTAACTTGCAGTGACTGGCTCTAGAGTTAGCAGGTAAGGGGGAAGAATACAGGACAAATCTATTGCTTACTAGTGGTGGGTGAGTCTTATAGCGTATGTCTACACTTGCTGCCAAATTCGGTGGCAGTTGATGGGAGACATGCAAGTTACGTAGAGTAGCTTGCGTAGCTCCTGTCGATTTCCTAACTCCTACTTACTGCAATGTCATCAGTTTGTTGCGCTGATGGGAAATGCACTCCTGTCGATGCAACGTTACTCAACCTGGTGGAGGTGGATTAATAGCATCGATTTCCAGGTCGATGAGCGGGTCTCCACTTCCAGTCAATTGATCCTGATAAATCAATCTGATGGCGGCAAATTTGCCACCATCAGTCTAGACAAAGACTCTGAACTCTTGAGAACTTCAACAAAATATTTTGGGCTTGTAAAACTCCTTCTAGTCTCCAAAACTTGCCACCTGTAATTTAAACCAGACATGATTCATCTTTTAAAAGTATATTGGGCCAGAAGTCAACGGAGCGAGACCAATTTACACTAGCTGAGGATCCGAACCATGTTTTTTTTCTGGAGGGAAGCCTGCGTTATGTGTTAGGACAGAAAAATATCCCCAAGAAGTTAAGCCACCACAAATACTGTATCTATTTTTCTCATGAGAATGTTTCTCACTCCACTTTCTGCTGCCTTTTGTAGAGTTTCCTCTAGTGGAACACAAATCCAACTACATTTGAATTCAGACTGAATTTTTAAACCAACAATGTGAGTGGGTTCAAAATTAGGCAATATGTATTTTCCCTGACTTTATTCATGTTCTCCACCCTCCCCATCCTCCTTTGCACTGATTTGCATACCTGTATTTTAAAGGTGGCTTTGGGAGAGGCACGAATATATATATATGATACGTGAGAAAGATGTAAACAGTTCTTATTGAATTTACAAGAAAATCCACAAACTCTGAATAGGTGTGTGAATGCATGTATGTCTAACCTGGATCTCTTCTGGATGGCATCACATTTTCCCATACTTTTAATCACTTTATAAGCCTCTGCTATTAACACAGATACATTTCTGCAAAACTTCAGTCCCTATGTGTTTCCTGTCAAAAGCCTTACAGTAGAGCACAATTACTTTCCTGTTCTGGGTGCTATTGCTGACTGCCAACATATCCACAAGAAGGGCAAATCTAGGCGCTCCCTCCATGCTTATAGGAGACCACTTGGCAGCAGTGGTCTCTGGAGAGATTTTGAATTTGACGGGGCTGTGTGCAAGGGGTGACTAATATTGCAACATTCTCTTCTCTTGCCATCCTGATACACATCATTCACCTTCAGACTGTCCAAAATCCACTTGCCTCCTCCCTCCACTGGCTTCTCATTTCCCAGCACACCAAGCTACTTATTATGGCTTTCGTGGCTGTATGTGACTCAGTCGCCTACATCATTGAGCTTCTCTCCTATCTGGTTCCCCACTCTGATCCTCCACCCCATTAATAATAATAGCTTTGAGGAACTCGTCATTCACTTCTCCTATTCCCGACTTCTTTCCTCTTCTCACACTGTCTCATATGGAAGGAGAGGATTTAGTGATTGTATGGATCAAATCTGTCACTTTTGGAATGTGTACATATAGTATGTTTCTCATACCTGTGTTTAGATCACAGTACAAAAGAAAACAAAGACGTAAATCAAGTAACATAAAGACATGGGGGTAGCATGTGATGTAAACGCTGATCTCTGTGCTTTACACAGCTGCAAACCTTTCGCGCTATTCTGCCTTTCACCTGGGAATCCCATTGCTCTCAGATTCTACGCAGCACTCCCCACGCTCAGATGGAGAGGGAACGAGGCCCAGGCCCTGCCTCCTCTCTTACAAGACTCCAATGACTTTTGGAAAGAAACTGCAGGGGGGAGCCAGCCAGAGATTGAGCCTGGCAGAACAGATGCTAAACAGTTAAGCAGGGACCCAGGAACACTCATAATATTTTCTACAGTTTTAACTTGTCTGTGCTGATTGGCTTCTATGCTCCAACCCCTCCTACACCTTCACTCACAGTCACTTCATCTCAGCCTCCCTCTCCCTCAGAATTTCCTTCCCCTCCCTCTTACCCCTTAGTCTGTCCCCGATCCCTTCCCTTCCTTTGTCTTTCTGTTTAGTTTATCCCACCCACAACTAAACCCAGCCTAAACAATTAAACCAACTGTGGAACGAACGTAATATTTTCTGCTATCATGTTGATTGCTCTGTTACATCCCTTTTCTCTACCCCTCTTCTGTCTTGTCTGTGTAGACTATAAGATTTTTGGAGCCAAGAAGCATCTACTATTCAGTGTTTGTGCAGTGTCCAGTACTACGGGGCCCCATTCTTGGTTGGTCCCTATGCACTTCACGTAATACAATAATATGATGAAAAATAACAACAGAATTTGACAGTTAACTACATGACCAGTTAGAGTATGTAAACAAGTACAATTCTTGCCTGAAAACATTCTCCTCAGTTTGATGTTGTGAACTTATTTTTGTCCTCCCATAGCTAGACTCCTTTCCATTTATTTTTCCTGAAGTCGGTTTCACATTTTTATTTGCCATCGTGCTCCAACAGCAACCTTTTTATCACAATAAATCCTCTTTCTATTTTATTGTTCTCTGCTGAAAACCAAATTCAACTTTTCAGATCTTATTGAAATCCATGGCTTGATATAAATTTTCCTTTCTACCCCGGCACTTCTTTTTAAATCAGTAATTAACCTGGGGAGAAATTAGCATACTCAGGGTATGGAATAGTCTTCTGCATTGGGATTTATTTTTATGTAATTGTGAAATCAACTAGATGTTGTGACCTGTGCGTGCCTAGGGCACCCACCTGATAATGTCAAGGTCAGGGCAGGCTGTAAAAGCAGAGCAGATTCTCCCAGCACTGGTGGGTGACACTGAAGTCAGACTTCCCAATCAGCCACAAACAGTGCTTCCGATTCCCCGCACTGATTGTCAAGAAGCCACGCTACAAATACACACAGCCCCCTTTACTGCATTTCAGTCTCTGGCTCCCAAACTGCCACTAGGTCCAATAAAGAGACCAGCCATTTAAACTCTATGCTCTTTACCAAAAAGGTTCCCTGTGATCCCAAAGGATCAGCCACAGTACCAGTTCACTGTAAGTTTGGATATTACCCAAAATACCACGCTGCCAGCCAATCCTCTAGTAACTAAAACTAAAGGTTTATTGTAAAAAGAAAAACAAACAATAAGAGAAGTGTTAAAGGATTAAAGCAATCAGATACATACAAATGATTTGAAAGTCCAAATAAAACCAGGTTTCTAGAAGAATTGTGGAGTTGCAGGCTTGTATAGTCCCTCTGGAGTACATCCAGTACCTGGATGGGTCTCAGTCCTTTGTTTCATAGCTTCAGTTCAGATACAGATGAATTGATCCAGAGGTAGATAGGTGGCTGAAAGCTGAACAGGCTGAAGACAAAATGAATTCCCAGGCCTCTGCCTTATGCTCTGGCCCTTGCCACGCTGCCTGTGGAATTTTACAGGAACCAAAATGGAGTCTAGACTCACAAGGGCCAGAGCTGGTGACTCATCAGGTATATCTCTGGCTACTCCCCCTGGGCCCCCTGCACCTGGGAACGTCTTAATGGGCCATTAAGCAGGCTTCTGTTCTGCAGATATCCTGTCTGAGGTGTTAGCAGACAGCACAATTTGAAATACTGATACATCAAACATATCCATAACTTCCATTATACATATAACACATGAACATAAATATTATCATCTTACTTAGCACACTATAGCCTTTCGAACAGTACCTGACATGGCATAGCTCACATGAATCACTATGAAACAGTATAATAAATGTCCCCTCTCCTCCCCAATCTAGCCAGCATTACACCCCCAATGCAAGATTGGTGTAGAAGGAAGTAATCAGAGCTCCCAAATACACCTCAAGAGCCCCTCTAATCCAGCGACCGTGACAGATGTATTACCCCTTGTCTGTTACAGTGTTGTTCCTTATTTCCTCTCAGTACTATCTCTCCAATGGCTGCTTCCAGCATTTCTCTGTCTTGTCCAGCAAAGCTCTGATAGTAACAAATTGAAACAAACTTAGTTTATAGACTTTAATTCTGATGCGCATAGTAGAACTAATACGTATAGTTCCCAATCAATGCTAAAGGGCTTTCCTTTCTCTTTTTTTTCAGTCTGTGACACCTCTTTTATAAATGCTTGCCTGAACCTCTCAAAAAAAATTATTTGATTCAGTCAACTGCAATCAATCAATCAATCATGATTCAGTCATCTGTAATCTTTAATAAGCTCTCAGCACTGTGTGTTGACAGCTTAGAAATTTGAGGAGGCCAAGTATAAGTACAGTGTATGAGGTTAAATACCTCTGCAGGGGCTGCTATAGCTCCAACTCAGCAAAGATGAAGCATAAATATAATAGAGTCTCAATTAGGTATTTATCTGGCGTGATGCAAGAAAATTGCAAATCAATCATATCTTGTTTTGTTTTGTTTTGTTACACTTCTAACAGCCTGCTTCAGATAAGCAAGGACCAGCTGGTGCTGGCTCTGGCAGATCCAGAAATGCCCCAGGGTCTTTGCTTGCTATTTTGAGTCTGTCCTGCTCAGCTGTTGCTCGTTGCATAAGAGTTTTGCCTAACCCGTAATAAACCTCTAGTTTATCTGAGACTGAGGTCATTTAGGGGCTACATAGATGATATATGTGTGACATTGGCATCATCTAGAGTCCTCTGGTGTTTCTGAGTTCTATTAAGCCAACGCCAGACATAAACATGATACAGAGACTACCCTGGTTCCATTGTTCTTTAACCTCTCTGTAGGAATGGAGTAAAGTCAGGTGTCAGTGGTGATTCTTTTAGATCTTTGTCACCTTTGATCATTAGATGTTGCTTACTTGCTTGAGGATCGTAATGGGTAGATGGAGTAAACTTGCATGGTTTTGTCCCTGTATCTTGAATGTAGCCAGAGGTAGAACATGGTCTCCATGGTCTGTCGATTTGTATTTCCCGGGGGGAACATTTTTTCAATGTGACTTGCCAGTTCTTTTCTTTGTCAAGCCTCTCTCTTGCTTTCAGACACATCTGTATGGACACAATTTTTTAAACTGGGTGCTTAGAGTTAAGCATCTAAGTCCCCATTTAGGTTTCTAAAGAATTAGATTGTGTCCTTAATAATACCTCTCTCTCATATAGTGCTTCTCATCCCTTCAACTCAAAGCGCTTTATAAAGAGGTCAATGTCATTATTAACATTTTACAGCTGGGGAATCTGAGTCACAAAGAGATGCAGTGGCTTGCACTCGATCACTCAGCACGCCAGCCAGGACTACAAATCATGTCTCCTGGGCCTCACGGCAGTGCTTAGTAAATGGTGGCATGCTACTGTGCTGCCCCAAAAGCAGTGCATAGTGGGAAAGGTGACTGTCTTGTCATCATAGCGTCAGTGCTCTGGCCCCTGAGGTCTACAGAATTCAGCCTTTCTGAAGGGGGTCCCCACTGGAGCTGCTGGGGACCTTTTTGACTTTTTTTTTCTGGTCAAAGTATACTGATTCTTTGAAACAGAAGCTGTTTGAAGGAAAAGGTCACTTTTGATTAATCTCCTGGGTTTTGAAAAACAAAAAGCAAATAAACAAACAACAGACAAAAAAACCCAAATAAAAAGGAATGCATTTTGAAACTGTTGAAACATCCCATTTTGGCATTTTTTAAATTAAATTTCTGTTTTTTCAGTTTGAAATGATTTTTTGTTGGAAATTTCAGTTAATCTGTAGTAAAACATTTTTTTAAAAAAAGTAAAAAGGTGAAAATCGTAATGAAATGTTTCAAAATTATGGAAATGAAATGTTAGATTGACCCATTAAAAAAAACTCTGGTTTTTGTTTTGCCAAATTTTTCAAAGTTTTGATATTTTGTCCTGCTCTGAGATGAGAAAAAATTCAAAATATCAAAAATTCTCATGGGCAAGCCATTTCTCCTATAATTCTAGCCCTGGTCAACACTACAAACTTATGTTGGCCTAACTACATCGCTCAGGGGTATGGAAAATCTACAAACTTTAGTGACATACTTATACCGACGTAACCCCTGGTGTAGACAATGCTGTGTCGATGGGAGGGCTTGTCCCATTGACATAGTTATTGCTTCTTGGGGTGATGGAGTAGCTACCTGGGTGCGAGAAGCTCTGCCATCTGTATAGGTAGCGTCTGCACTAAGAGCTACAGCAACACAGCTGACTGGTGGAGTTGCAGCATTATAAGTATAGACAAGTCCCTAGTCTCCACTTCTCTGGCTAGAATCTCTCTTTTGATTTGCAGACTTGCTAGTTTTGTTCTTTGCTCCCTGTGAAGCGATCAGGTATTAATCAGTATTACCATATCAGCCATGGAGTTCTCTGTTTTATCTGAATGGAGATGGTGATGTTTGCTGAGGAGCTTTCGCTGAGGAATGAATTAGTACCTATTTTCTCTGCCAAATAGGTTTGTTTTCCATCTGCTGTCTGTCTTTTAACAAACATTAATGCAGAATCTCCTTTGAACTCACATGTACAATTACCTGCCTTTGACTGTGGTCTTTCTCTTTCTCTCTTTGCATTTTGTCCTGAAAGGGGTATGGTTCATGGTCATTCTTATCTCTCACTCCATAGCTTAGCTCCTGCTCCTGTGAAACTTCCATTTCCCACACTCATGAGCTCCCCTTATTGGCTGAGACAATCTCTCTGGTAGCGAGGACCAATGGAAGGTTTTGACTATCAGGAAAGAATTTGAACTGGACTTCGGATTTCATTGGAAGCCAGTGCAGAGTTGTCTGAGACAAACCACATGGAAGCCAATGGATAAGGTCCCACTGGTTTCAGTGGGCTTAGGATCAAGTCCAGAGTGGAGCACTGGTTTGCTGAGCAAATGCTCTTGTTCAGGGTGTGTTGCTTTGTTCCTAGATGTGGTTTTTTTAAACATGGATTGCACAGTGAGTAACACACTTGTTCCTGTGTCATTTAGATGACACACTAAGAGATTTTCCTATTCAGAAGGTACTAGAATAACAATATTCTGGGATAAACAAGCAGTGAGGCTGAAACCTCAGCTTTTGCAGAATTATCCTGATTTTACTATGGTGATCCCACATTCTGGAAGATGTAATTTCAGGGGTATTTAAATATCCGGAAAAATTCTTTCCTCACTAATAGGAACATAATCAGTTCACAAGGTCCTGGTATATTTATGTGATTTTTGCACAAATGATGTTTTGCTGTGATGTCACAATATTGCAGAATGTTCCAATGGCACATGCAGAGCAAACCAAGAATGACGACAAGCCAAGGCATTTATTATTAGAGAGGATGGAACAATAACAACTGAATGCTTTAATGTGACACGTTTCACATAAAACTTCCAGTAAAATGTTTGTCATTAATCATTCATCTCAGTTATTAACCCATAAGATAATTATCGCTGCATTAACAGGAAGTATCCTAATTGTTATTATACTGAAATGTCTAATGGGTAAATATTTGGCTGAATTAAATGATGATAGATTAAAAGATGGCATGTGGTGACATGATCTGAATAGCTGACTTTGTTATGGGTATATGCACAATGCATTTTAAGGCAGGAGTGAATCAAAGTGCAAATGTAGTGCATGGTTATTGAAAATTACCACCCGGAATCCCTGGTGGCTATTTTTGAAGCCATTCCATCACAGTGCAATTCCTGACAACATCACACTGAAAAAAAATCTCCTTTCCAAATGCAATCCTGTTACAGCTAATGCTTCTAGAGTTCTTAAATATATAATTGTTTTCATAGTAGTGACAGCACTGGATGATTCATTCTATCTATTCTTACTACATTACATGTCGAGGACCCACTTACTACATTATGTCTAAAGTAAACAAGACACCTCAGGAGGAATTGCCTGATTTCCAAGGGATTTTTCAGTTTCTCTTTTGATAAGGTGAAGTCTTTATTTTTAAACACTGAATGACATCAGACCTGAACTAATTCTGGAGACTGATAAGGATTAGTAGTTCCCTGTCTAGTAATCTAACCGGGCTGCTAAACCTAAAGATTAACAGTCTTTCTCCCTACCATAAATGTCCTTATTTTCTATGCATGCAAATTCTTCCAGTTTAAAAGACTAAGCTGATGACAGCGTTACCTTGGAGAATGCAAATCAGATGATTGATTTTAAGTTAGTCTAAATTAATCATTGTAAGGAAATAGCTGCATAAAGAGCTATGTACTTTTTCCATTTGTTCACTGTATTACCACTAATAAGATACAGTGATTCCTTACGTGATATCTGGTTCATGTTTTCAAGACTACAGCAAGCTAAATACAATGTCATATAGGTCAACACATTAACAATGTTTCAATTTACTCTTCAAATTAAAACATGTGAAATAAACAAATAGTGACCCAGGTGGTTTAACAAATGAATTGGACCATTTCAATGATTCTACTATGGACCCCAAGATATCATGTTTCCAGATGGCTATATTAAGCATTTAGGCAGACCTTGCTAGAAGGTACAAGATGAAGTATTAGCTGGGTGCCTGTTAAAACGTCACAAAATCTTGCAGTGCAATGGCAGATGCTTGCAAGATCTCAGCAGGGGGACATACGAGAAACATTTCCCATATAAAGCGAGAGCAGAGAGAAATCTAAAGCTATAACAACTTTACCAAGGCACCTTGTGATTATAGAAAAAGAACTGATCTTACCCTTCCAGTTTACAATTGCGCCTATTGTGTTCCTTTAAGAAATAGCTCAAAAAGATCTTTTACAAACCAAGAAAAAATGGAAGGGTAGGACTCTGATCCTACACCAGTGAAGTCACTGGGAGTTTTGTCAGGACTGAGACTGGAGGTAGTATGCTCAGTAATATAAATACATTCTTCTCTTCTTATGCACTACAGCCAGGCCTACTCCGCACCGGCAAGACCCTTTACATGCCAGTTTTCTTGCGACAGTATATACGGGCCTGTAGTTCACAACAAAAACCCAAACAACTTCGTCCTGTAAGCCAATTATTTTTATTTCCTTACAAAAAGTGTAGAACAAACAATATTATTCTTACTAAGGAATGTTAGCCCTGACTTCCTGGCCAGGTTGTAATTTGGGTTATCCCATTCTCTGTATCTAAATTCCCTTTGCAATTTCAATTGAATACAGTGTCCTTCACTTCCAATACTGAATTCTTGTAATAATACTATGTGCTGTAAAACAGCTGCCTCTTTCCACTGCAGCAGTGACTGCATTTAGGTGGTGTGAGACGTGATTATTATGTGATATAACCTAGTAGTTCACAAAGTGCTCTGGGATTCTTCATCATGAAAGGTGCTGTATAAATATAGATGATACATTTTATTTTATATTCCTGAATGCCTGTATAATTTATGTTTCTGTACACCCAGAGAAAATGAATTTTGAAATATTGTGTGATGTCATTTTATATTCCTGCTTTTGAAAGAAAGGGTTTCCAATATAATTTAAGTTTGCAGCTGAGCTTTGATCTAAATCTAAGGACCTTAGACCGGTGGTGTTCACCCTGTGGTCTGCAGACCCCTGAGGATTCACAGATAATATCTAAAGGGTCTGCAAAAGGTTGTTGCAATCATAGAACAGTGGTTTTCAACCTATGGTTCACAAGCCCTTAAGTGTCTGCAGACTATGTCTAAGATTTCCAAAGATTTCCACACCTCCATTTTACATTTTTTAGGGATCTGCAAATGAGAAAAGGTTGAAAACCACTTCCCTAGACCCTAGAGCTCCACTGAAATGAAGAGTTGCACATCAAGCAGTATATTGGATATGCGGTTTCTGAAGAATCACAGTGTTGTAGACACCATAAAAAGTCATATTTCTTTGATATGGCACTCACATATATCAGTATGACATCACATCAGTAGCAGCGTTATGACTTTTCCAAATATACCGTAGAATTTTAACAAAAATGTGTCAAACTGAAGCATTCTAAGCTTAAAAAAGTTGTCTATCCTTTAAAACGTTTTCATAATGATAAGTAGGAAGAAGATGCCTGGGTGATCTGTTAGGAAACTCTCCTTGAACAACTCTTTCATAGATTATAAATAGCACTGGAGGAACTGCCAAAGATTCAGGCCCTGTTCCTCAGATACAATGAGTTTACACTATATGTGAGTAGTTAAAAATATTCATTACAGTGTACATTTCCTTGCACTTGTCTGCAATTAATTTCATCTGCTATTGTGTTGGTCGATTGCTTAGCCAGGTTAGATCCCTCTGGAGTTCCTCATAGTCTGCTCTAGCGCTGAGTTAATTAAACAATTTGTATTCTCCACAGATTTTCCCCACCCAAATGTTCATCTTCTTAGCCAGATCATTAACAACTACATTAAACAATGTTTCCGGTACAGATCTTTGGGGCACCTAATTGTTAATCTCTTCCCCTGTTGCAAACTGGAATGCGTTTATATTTACTCTTGATTTTCCATTTCTTGGCTAGTTTCTAACCCATGGTGGTACGTTACCTCTTTTGCCTCATGACTACTAGTTTCTTTAATAGCCTCTTGTGGGGATTTTGCCAAAAAAGCTTTGTGAAAGTCCAAATAAATTGTCAGATGGTTTATCCACTTGTCTCTTTTCCTGCTTCTGCGTTACTATTCATAAATAGAAAATAACAGGCCCACTGACAGCAATTCTAGGCCCCAGGGCAGAACAGTCAATGGCCCCTCTAGAAAGGGATGACTGAGGTGTGAATAGGCTTCTGCCAGAAGTTTTTACTTATTTATTATGTGCCATCCTGGATGCAGTATCTGCCACTCAGCTTCCCGGGTCCCTTGGACTCCCCAGGGAGATTAATGATGAACCCAGGAGCTGAGTAGCAGATACACCACCCCAGCCACCTGGGAAACTGCATAGCACACAATAAATAAGCTCAGCTCAGGGGAAGGGCAGAGAGCGTGAGTGAGGAAAGGGGGTGTGTGGAGGAGAAGAGGACACATATCTATCCTCCCATCCACCTGGGCCCTTTTAAATCTCCAGGCCCCTGGGCAATTGTCCTCTGTGGATCCCCCCACCCTGTTGGTGGGCCTGGAAAATAAATACTTTTATCCAAAGAAACCTAATATTTCACACAGACATATTTATCATTTTGTTTGAATGATCAAAATGTTTTATAGGTAAAGTAATCGTAGCGTTCCCATTATAATAGCATTTAACCACCTCACAATTCATAGCACACATTGATCCTTACAACAGCCCTGCAAGGAAAAGGTATTTCCCATATATATATATTTAAGGTGGGGAACAGTCAGCAAGACAGTGTGACTTTCCCAAGGTCAGCCAGGGATCCTGTGGCAGAGCAAGTCTGTAGAGCCCTTATTTAGTGCTTTAACCTCTGGGCCTGGGCCATCCTTTCCGTCATCTGTTTTTTTATAGTTGAGAAACTCCGTTTGGGCTTGCCTAATTTCTGTGCAATGTGCAATAAACACAAAGAGAATGGTGAGTTTCACCAGAACTGTGATAAATAAAGTAGCCCTTTCTACAGATTGTATTGATGAGAAATACTCCAGGTATGCAGAAGATAATACTGTTCTTTTTCATTGAAAGTGAGATGAAGACAGAATGTGCACTACCAGAACAAAATTAGAAGGGATCTGGCTTTTTGGTTAGGCTTTAGAACTTTTTATTTTTTTTCTGGGTCCTTTTGTTAGACAATGCTGGTGCTTAGGTGTCATTTGCAGCTTCTGGGAATATCCCAGGGTCATGCATCAGGCAGTTCTTATTACTAACGCTCCCACTAAGTGCCTTGATATTCAAAAGTTCTCATTCACAGTTGTTACTATTCATATCACTGTAAAAGTTGATGGGGATTTGTTGCAGAATTCCTGGACTCTTGGAAAAAGATCTATGCTAAAAATGTATGCTGTGAATTTGTGGCACATGACTGCAATGTGTGGTGCCAGTTGGAGCTTTTATTCCTGTCATTGCTTCTGCTGCTTTTTAATGGACTGTTGCTCTTCAGAATTTGTTTTAGTTATTGGTGCCTTACAGCCTCATTGGATTTTAAGGGAGGACAAGAAATTTCTTTCTCCACAGTCAACCTCACATTACCATTCTTACTTGCAGTCTTCTGGGGCTTCTTATGTTCTTTTTGGGGCTGCAACAGATGTTACCAAGAAGATGGTGAAGTTGAGAGAGCACTAAAACTTGTTTCCACATGTCTGCAACTGCAGGCCCATCCTTAGCATTTATCTGTTCTGCCTTAAAGAAAGCAAAACTCAAGTTACATATCATGGCTGAATGTCCACCAGTTCAAAGAAGTGATGCAAACAGTCATTGTTTTTTTATGGTTGCGCATCGGTAATGGGGGATGGTTTTATCTCTGATTGTCCCAGGAGGAAAATACTAAACAACTAAGTCTGCGCTAACCTTGATCATATTGGACGATCAAGTTCTAAAACAATGAAAAGTGTTAAAAGGCGATTTGGTCTTCCCCGTGTAGACAGGACCAAAGGTGTTTTAACCGTGTTGCCATGTTGTGTTACAAATCTGGTACCAGGTTCACTGGTGCTCATGCAGGGAAATGGTGTAAACGTCACATCTATGCATTTTGCCCAATCGTCACCCAGATTGGGGTATATGTTCTTACCACTAGCACTTTCTCTCAGGATTTCTGCTGGAGCTCCATGGAAGCCCTATGGGCAGAGGCTTTTGAGGGGATCTCTGAATCAATGGTCCTCTAGCTAAGCCCTTCTTCCACAAGTGCCAGCCATCTTTGGGACTGCCTTGGCCCACTGTGGTGCAAGGGAAGTTGTCTCTGTACCAGTCCAGGCTTCTCCTGGCACAATTTCCATCTCAGGGACCTCTGATGTTGGCTTCAGAAACCTGAGGTGAATTTGTCTCCTGATGTTTACCAGGCTATAACATGCTGCTGTAACATGGTGAAACCCGGTTTGGTTCCATTTGCACAGGCAAAAGAAATCAGTTTTAGTAGACAATCAGAGGAAGATCTTACCCCAGGATGCTCCAGTTGCCTGTGTGTATATGCCCACAGTTTAAATCAAATGAATTCCTTTAGAATCTTGATTTGCTAAAACTACTTCATTATTTAATTCTTTCTTTTTTTTAATCTGTGATAGACCCAGAGTGGTAAAACCCAGATTGCTATTACTCCTCTCCATCCTACACTGAATAAACTCCAATCACACACACACACACACACACACACACACACACACACAATGTCTCTATTAATTATTTGTCTTTATTATTTATATTGGTAAATAGACTCAAGACAGGCTGCATTTCTGAATGGTACTTCACTGACAATATACACATTCAAAGGACACTTTCTTTGCAGAATTAGATGCAAAAATGTCCCTAATTATCAAAAGCCTGATCTCCACTTCAGTTTTCCCCACCTGTTCAATAAAGGTGCTTTGAGTTATGGGTGCAAAGTCACATTGGCAGCAGTAGATTTTAATCAACTATCTTTGACCCATTAAAACAGTGTGTTCCGAAGCAGGCCAAGAGAGATCTAGGTGCTTGGTTCCCCACTAGCACTGTCTTGTTTTGCATGTTTAAAAAACAAAACAAAACAGAAGGAACAGACTAAAAGGGCTCAGCCCCTTCAAACTGAAGCAGATGATGTCACTGCCAGTTAGACCTGAGTCCCATTGCAAACGGAAGTATTAAAGGATTAGTGAGTCGTTTATACTTACTGATACTTGTAAAACATCAGGGTAGCTTCCATTTCAGTTCAGAGACATTGTGTGTGTGTGTGTAGGAGGAGGGGACAAGACTGTGCCCTGTGACCACCACCCCAGGAAAAGTGTTGCTAATTTATTCAAATTGAATTAACAGACTAAGGGAATCCTCTGTCCAAGCAGTCTTTTTAGACAGCCCTGTTCACTTGTGATAGCAAATCCTTGATTACAGTTTTTTGTTCTCTCTGCCACCTCCCTTTCTATTTCCCCAACCCACAAAAACCAATAAACAACAAGACCACCACTACAATGACTTTTCCTTCCACTAACATGGATTATTTAGCATCGGTGTCCAGACAGCTGCATTGTAGCTAGATCAAGTCATATGCAAAAGAAAGGCCAAATTCTAAAGCCCACTGAAGTTAATGGGAGTTTTGCCTGAATACAACCTGAATAAAAGCTTTGAGATTTGGTCTAAAATTCACAATGTTGTATTTGTTTTGTAACTTCCTCTATTAAGCTGGAGACATTGAGAGCTCAGTTCTATTTTACATTACACCACTCTCCACTGTATACTGTTAGATAACTGACATTCTGTCTTTCTATCATTAAAACTAAAACAACCACTCTGCAAATGAGATCTCTTCTGTTTTACAAGCAATTTGATTACTGAGCAGTAGAGTACCAACCAGGCTTCAGGACCATGTTTGGATACCTCCCTACAAGATTCAAAGACAATTTCATAAAGCACATTGCGCCTAGTGTGGACACAAACTGTTGCTAAAGATTTTAAACTTAGCCTGGTTCAGACAGTGCTTTACCGGTGTGACTTCCCACTCAAGTGTGACACCATGTCAGCGCTGCTCTATGTGAGAACTGTTCAAATGGCCTCATTTTTTCCAACTGTTATTAAATGTATCTCTTCAGATGTGTGCTAGCTAAAGCCCATCCTCTGCATCTGCCGAAGTAGGTTACAGCCCACGAAAGCTTATGCCTGCAGAAATTAATTAATTTTTTAGTCTTTAAAGTTCTACAGGACTCTCGTTGTCTAGTCTCCAATATGTGTCCCTGGTTTTGTGTGTGGTTTCATTTGCCTTGCTAAATCACTGAAAAATAATAGGAGAAAATATCAACAGACCCTGAATAAGGGAAAGAGAAGAGGAATATGCCACCTATTATCTAAATTGCCTCACTCTTCACAGTTAATCTGTGTGAATAAATAATGATTCACTAATTGCTTTTCTCATTAGATTGCAAAGAAGCATGGGAGGGAGGGTCTCCCACCATGACCTTGTTGTGACTGGCCCAGACATTTAAGTACCAAGCCTTCCGCACCACTGCAGAACACACCCCCTTCCAAGGAATCCATGTCCTCATTGCCCTTGCAGCTAGCCCGCCTGCTTTGCTGAAACAGTACTATGAGATAGTGAGTGACTGATGACAAAATGGAGAAGGGCTGCCGAAGGAAGCAACTTCACAACAGGCTTTGCCAGGAAAAAACAGAGCACCTCAAAGGAACAGAAGAACAAAAATAAGGGAGGATGAGCAATTAAAAAAAAAGAGGAAAGATTAATTTAATGTAATGTATTTATTTAAAGTGCCCATCACACTTGTCTCTGGAGTTACAGGCACAACCATTTCTTAAAACACTGAAAAATTAGTTCATTAGCAAGCTGAATGTTATAGACCTGGCGGCAGCGTTCTAAACATAAACTACCACCTTCCCCCAACAGCTATAATAAGCATCTCAGCAAAAAGCCTGAGCAAGGCATGTGTCCTGAAGGTCAACAGACTTAGGCTCTGTCAGACCAGAGGAGGAAAAGAATTTGGGAATTGAGAGGCCTCTGCCAAACATGACTACACAGAGACATTCTACTCTGCAGTCAGTAGCAGGTAATCTCAGCTGCGTGTAGGCGCACAGGGAGAGACGCTGTCAGCTGGCATAATCTCACTCAAAAGAGCAACTCTCACCAGCATGCTTCATGGGGCCGTATAAGGTTCCCATCACACTTTATGGCTATGTAGTATGACAATGAGCATTTATTCTGGGTCTGAGTTAATGGATTTGGAAACCCACCAAACCACACAAAGCTGTATGTTGTATAAGGTTTGAAAAAGGTACTTCACTAACTTTTGTTTCTTCCTTGTTTTTATTTACACACATCTAAGCGCTTCCTGGTTATGTTCACTGGCACACCAGGAGAAAAGGCTGTTTTGTGGTCTGGATGGACTACAAGAAGGAAGCATTAGAAACCGCTTGAAAAGCTGTAAGATTTCCTCCCTCCTTCCACAAGGGGCTCAAATAGCTTGGAGAAACTTCCAAATTTCTGGGTGTTTATCCAAAAAGCCTCAGGTATTTTGAGGGTGTCGTGGAAAGAATCCCGCAGCATTCAATTTTGGTTGGATCGAGCAGAACTTTTAATCTTACCAGGTACCTAGAAGGCTGTAGCTACAGGGAAGTCCAGGTCGCACGTCTCTGTGCTGAGCTCTGGCACTTCAACTGGTTTCAAGTTACAGAGGGGTGTATATAGGTTTATCAAAGTTTACATATTGCATACAGGACCGTACAGTGGATTTTCCAGTACTTAACAAGTCATTTACTACATATGGGGCACTTACACCTCACGCTGGGATTCTCCCGGTATCAGACGTCCCCGTGATTCTCCTGGTGCCAGTAAGTCCTGAGGCACATACAGTCTTTGGTAGCCTGCAGGAATTCCTGACAGGGTATGGCTGGGAGTGGCTGCAAAAGCAGTTACTGTCTGATAACATAACTCCACCAGTTTGCGTTACTAGTGTGGTTCCAGTCTAAGGCCTCCTACCTATATTTTTATTCCGCAAGGGTCGTCTCTCATTAACTCATTCGGTGTTTACATTTGCCATACAAAGTCTTAGTTAGTGAAGGGCATGAACCTGAAACCCAAGTCATTCAGGATTCAGTTTATAGCCATCATTGGGGGGGGTTGGTAGGGGGGGAAGGGGGCTTGCTGACGGGAGAGAGCTCTCTCATCAATTTAATTCAGTCATCCCCAAACATTTTACCCCACAAACTGCTTACTTCTGTCCATGCCTCACTCCCTCCCGCCCCCCAGCTGCAGTTGGGAGCAAGACCATGGTTGGGGTTGAGGGCTGTGGCTGGAAGTAGGGCCATGGTCAGGGGGCTGCAGTTGGAGACGGGCCTGAGGCTACAAGCGGGTCTGTAGCAGCCAGGGCTGAAGATGAAAGTGGGGCCACGGTGGGGGCCAGAGGCCATAACTGGGAACCACAGCCAGGGGCCAGGCACCAAAGCTGCGGCCAGGCACTGCAACTGGAAGCTGAGCTGGGAGTGGGCGCCATGACCAGAGGCCGAGGTGGGGGCAGAGCACCAAAAGTCAGGCGCCAAGGCCACAGCTGGGGGTCATAGCTGGAGCAGAGCTTGGGGCAAAGCGGGGCTGGGTGGCACTCCTTCTTGCCCCTTGTGGGGGTTTGCCCAGGCCCTGCAAAGGGTGCGCCCCACAGTTGGGGACCTCTGATTTAATTAATCCTCCTCCAACGAGCAGCAGTAGCTACGTCGGTGGGAGATGCTCTCCCACCAACACAGCACTGTCCACACCAGTGCTTAGGCCAGTGTAACTTATGTCACTTAGGGGGCTGACTTATTCACACCCCTGAGTGACATAAGTTATATTAACATAAGTTCATGTAGACATAGCCTTGGTGATGTTTTTATATGGTGCTGAAATTTCAAGGCCCGGGTGGGATGGGTTAAAGACAAAGATACAAACGTAACTAAATTTCCTGATTTTTGGGTTTAAGCCAAACAATTAACATCACTGAAACATAAGGGAAAGCAAGACAGAGGTTTTCATGTGAATACTTTAAAGTTGAAAGGTTTAACTAAGCTGTGTGTAGTACTTGATATTTGAAATATATCCTGTGTGAAGGATATATAACTGTGTGAAGCCACACAGGTTTTCAGATTTACTCAAACTTATCAGGTCAAAGAAGTCTTTATTTTCATTATCGTTATTATTATTTAATATTGCTGCTCTAGCAAGTTTGGCATTCAGTTTAAAACTCATTGGCAAAGGGCTACAAATGAACTCTGAGATTCAGTGACTCAGCAACACTGCAGAAAGGACTTCAGGGTCAAAGCAATCAACTACTGTAGTCATAAAGGCATTAAGTAAAATGGCACTGCAGCATTTAAAAGGTACAAGAAGCATTCAGTTGTTCATTGGAGAGCACAGAAGTAATGACTATGTATTTTTTTTGATGGAGGTTAGAATGCAATTTTCTGATGATGTCAGGACTATTCTGTTCTCATTGTCACTCAAGGGTGATGTCAGACTCAGGGTACGTCTACACTGCAGTGGCTGCATGGATTGATGCAGCAGGATTGATTGAGTGGGTTGTGGAGACCTGCTCAATCGATCCCGGAACCGGGTCGGCGCAATAAATGCCCCCTCCCTCCCCAAAAAGAGTAAGATTGCGTCAACAGGAAGGCATCTCCCATTAATGTAAGTAAGTCAATGGCCAGCAGCAGTGCAGACCAGGCCACAGACATAATCAGGAATAATAAACTAGCATCAGTTATATTGATTGATAGGTGAAGCTCAGAAGGCTGAGGGTTCATTCCAGATAAGTACCCAGCAAATGTCTGGATGCTTATTTCACCTATCTGAACATCATGAACTCTGCAGAAATTCATGGAAAAACATGAGTTTCTCATGAAATGTCTGATTTTTTCCTTCTGTTCTTGTTCGAAATACAGCAAAAGAAATTATTCTGTTCAAAGTATTTTGGCACTTTGACTCAGAACTAAAAGAGGCATGTAAAGCTGGCAAATATGGAGGTTTTGTCTTTAAAATTAACTGAAGTTTTTGAACTTTGAAAAATCTTCTGTGCAACTTTAGTCTGAATTTTGGGTGAAAGAGCATGTCAGTATTTAGTGTATCTGAACAAATTTGTGCATCCCTATTAATAAGACTGCTAATGTTCTGATATCCTGATATTGAACAGAGAACATAGATTGCAAAGAACAGAAAAAAGGAACGGGTGCAGTGTAGTCTGTGTGTACTTTTGGCTGGAGCTTACTTTTTCAGTCACTTCAGCTTTGAAGAGCTGGTGGATTTGGTGCCTTTTACTTGATATCCAGAGACAGGAAAGAATTCCCAGGACCAAATTGAAGGGTCCTATATTAAACCACATTCTTTGCATGAAATTCACCCTCCTGTAGAAAGCTTGTCCAATGCCTATGCACCTGTGCTGTCCCATTTAAGATAATCTTTGGGATGTAAATTGACCACACCCTCCACACAGGAATGTCTCTCCCCTTGCAAAGCCTGTAAGCAGTGAAAAACTCACCGTCATTTTCTGCTACCATAGGAAGCTAACATAGCAGAGAACTGCTCAGGATCCTGACAAAAAGTAGCTCCGGCACATTCACCTTTTAGCAGGGGAAATAAAATACAACCAAAACACAGTCCCATAATGTTCTAGTACCCATTAGTGCCATCTTTCTGAGTTTACAGCATCATCACTCCAGTAAAATCACTCCATCACCTCTGTATTATATATAGATGGGTGCACACTCTTCCCTTAAATATGTCTTATTGTAGGACTTGATCTATAAAGCTTCTGGAAGTAGGAGACAAAAGACAGTCTTTCAACTATGTACTACACGGAAAAGGAAATTCTGAGCTTAGTTTAGTACTTTTTAAATAATTCTCATGAACAAAAAAAGACCATTTCTATGAGAGATGTGATTAAAAGCTGAAAGTGGAATGGAAAACACCGAAAATCAACGAGGTTTTTGCATGTTAGAAAATGGTGTCGTATCATGAACTGCCAGTGAAGTTTCATTAGCGAGACAAGGTGAGTGAAGTAATAGCTTTCATTGGACGAGCTTCTTCTGGTCCAGAGTTCTTCAAGTTTGGGAAAGGTTCCAGCTAAACACAAGCATAGGCGTCGTTTGACTGTTGTATTTTGGGGCACGTGCACATTGAAGACAGTGCTCCTGGAACACTGGCTCTCTCCCCTCATCTGGTGGTACCGGTGCTGAGCGGGAGGGGCTGACTTAACAGGGGAGCCCCAGCTGCTGTTGCGGCTACATCTCCAGCACCAGTTGCCACCCCCCACATCCCTGCTGCGACTGCAGCTGCCGCCGAGGGGACCCCACGTGATGGGCTCCTGCTTCCCCCCACCTCTTCCTGTATCACCTTCTGTTCCTTATCTTCTCCCCCTTCCTCTCCCCACTGTATCTGCCTCATCCCTTGTCTTCCCCAAGCCCACTCCACCCGCCCTTGGCCTGAACCCCCACGGGCGCTCATTGTTGTACTAGAAACAGTAGGCATTAGGACCCAGGAGGCAGCATCTGGCTGCCAAGACCCTGACCTGGAGCTCAGGAGAACAGCAGCTCCCTCCCACCTCCCTACAGGCTGAAACATGCCAGGGGAGGGCGCAGCATGAGAAGGACAGAGCCCCCCTTCTCTCCCTCCCCCGCAGGCTGAGCAGAGCAAGCCCTGCAGAGCAGCTCAGTTCTCACAGAAATGGGGGGGGAGGAGGAAGTAGCACGAGACCCTGTGACCCCCACTCGCCTCACCTCTGTTTTGCATTCCTCTCCCCGCCCCCACTCCCCCAAACTACATCCATGAATACAAGGCGGAACAAGTTATTTAGCATAACACATATTCTAAAGGGTCGTTCAAAATGAAGAGGCCCATTAATGGTCCATTAGAAAATGTGTTAACTACTTACGCTAAACAATTTGTTCCACCTTGTATTTAGCTATAACCCTTTCCCCATCTGAAGTGTCTCTTTTTCACCAACAGAAGTTGGTCCAATAAAAAGATTTTATCTCACCGACCTTGTCTTGCTAATGTCCTGGGACCAACACAGCTACAACAATACTACACACAATGAAGTTTCATGTAATTGTACTCCAAAAAACGATCCTGTTCTGAGTAAAATTTGCAAAATGTTTAGTTTTGCATCTTTTCAATGAGAAAATTCCCCTTTGTGGAAATCATTTCATTTTGAAACATTTCATGAAACATGATGTTTCTAGCTTATGAAATTTCCTGGAAAGAAATGACAACAATTTTGATGCAAAATTTTATGTATTTTCTTCATTTTCACATAGCTCTAATCCCTACAATAAGTAACAAGAAAGTCCATGATTCCTGTTTAAAAAAAAAAGAATCCCTATTGTTTCATGTATTCAGTTCAAAGGAAAACACAAATAGCTATTTGACTGCATCCACTATACATTTTGCTTTTTAAAGAAGCAGAGCAAAATTAAAACCGTTGGTCTGCTTATATTTTCTGTTTATACAGACATGTTGATCTGACACTGCATGCTTGCTTTATGCTGTCATTAAAAGTCTTAGAGAATGCCAGGTTACCACATGTCTGACGCATTACCATATCAGGTGATGCTAAGTGTCAGAAGTCTGACATAAAAAGGGTTTCTGTTGACATACATGCTTATAAAAGCACATGCTCATCATCTTGGGCAAGCTCAGATACCATGGTTAGGACTGAAGTATAAGTACCTAAACAGAATACAGATTTCAGATGTTGAACATTCTGTTTGAGTAACCTTATATTTTTGCTGAGGTGGATGGTGTGTAAGAAGTCTATAAAAAGGAGGGTACTTCTTGATTCATTCCTTACCCAGACGTTAATGGGAATTTGCCTGGATAAGAACTGAGTAAGAACTTCAGGATCTGGATGCACAAAGCTGTGGGGATTTCTGCACGTCCCTTTAACAATTAAATAGAATTGGGCAAATGGTTCAGGCAGGAATCAGAATCCGTCCCAATCAACAGTGTTTAAGGAACGGAATGCTATGGATTGTTTTTCAGGACAGGCAATATGGCCTACTCTGTTTTTGCAGAACTTTGTGAAAAAGCTATAATACTATGTAGGTTTAATAACAAGTAATAACAACAGTTAACAATAACTGATGTTTGCAGTGTGTCATAAACATCACACATGGTACTATGGAGTTGGGACCCAACTGCTTTGCTGTAGAAAAATCCCATGTTCCAGAAACCCATGTCTGTAGCATGGAAAATAGGAGAAGGACAACAATTTCTCAGCAGCAATCCTAGAAAAGCTTATCTTTTGGGACACAGACAGTTGGTGTCAATAGACCCATATAGACACTAACTGAATCTCAGGTTCTCTGGGTTTACTCACCTATAGTCATAAGCTGCAATTTACTATGACTACCTGCCTCTAATACTCTGTCTACATGAAAAATATGTATTAATTAATTAATAGAAACATAGGAACTGACATATCTGAGCAGATCCAAGGTCCATCTAGTCCAATATCCTCTCTCTGGCAGAGGCCAGTACAGAAGTTTTTGAGGAAGGTGCAAGACCCCCACAGTCAGCAGATGTGGGATAATTTTCACCCACACTTTAGGTCTTGTCCTCATCTCTAAGAATAAAAGATTGGCTTAAGTTTTGAAGCATAAGGGTTGATATACCTTCCAAAATTTTGTTAGCATTCATTATTATAACACAGCATGTTCTTGATTGCTATATAAATGTCTAATCCCTTTCTGAATCTTGCTAAATTCTTGGTCTGAACAACCTCCTGGAGTAACAAATTCCATGAAAAAGTATTTGTTTTTTTGATTTTGAATAATAGTCCTTTGCATCTATATTTGTTTATGGACCAATCCAATGCCCATTACAGTCAGTGGAATGGAAGCATGTCCTTGGGACTGCCCTGAGAGACACCCGGGCTGCCCCCGACACACAACTTGAGTAGACTGAATGCCATCCATCCAGTCTGTCTTTGAACTGCACACAGAGAAGATCTGTATATGCTCATGCTTCAAACCATCCACTTCCTTGCCCTTGTGTCCCATTCCAACACCAAGTGGTGGAATTTACTGCCATCTGCGGAAGACAGGGAACATCCATAGGTCAGTGTGTACTCCACTCTGTTTCCATGGCCAACAGGGGATGTTAGTGAGCAGCTCCTCCATGGAGCTGTGAGCATGTGCGTGTACCTGGCATGGTTTGCAGAATCCCCTGACACCTGTTTGTTCTGCAGCAAGAGGGAAATCCTGGTGCATGTCTGTGTAAGGTGTGTCAGGATGCAGCTACCCTTCTGACTCTTCCAGAACCTCTTACCGAGGAGCTGGCTGCACTTTTCCCTTTGCATGTTCATCTTTGCAGACCTCACATGTGTCCCCACAAAGTTGAGATGAGACTTCCTTGTCGACCTTCTCCTGGTGCTGGCCAAGGTGGTCATCCATCACACCAAGAGAAGGAAGTTGGATGGGGGGGATACTCTGTAACTGGGGCATATTTCAGGTCCCTGGTTCACTTGTGGCCTGCGTTCAGAGGTACTTCCAACTCGGGTGAGGGGGTGAGTGTTCATTTCTAGGTGGGTGTAGGCTCGCTCATCCCAGTACCTGCAACAGATACAGTCAGTGGGATCATCATAATTGATTTCAACAAGCATTGCATGGGACATTGTTCAGATGAGCCTATCCCATAGTCTAGGTTTTCAAATAAAAAAATTAAACTATATCAAATCAACTATAAAGGGAGTAGATCTCCTGAGGAAAAACCCTTTGTAGTTCCAAGGATTCCTACCCAACAACCCACTCTATCCTCCATGCAACCCTCCTACCAGGAAAAACCTGGAGAAACATAATAATAATGACTTATTGTTATATAGCACTTTTCATCAGTAGATCTCAAAGTGCTTTACAAGGAGGGCCAGTATCATTATCCCCATTTTATAAATGTGGACTCTTCACAGGTGACTCTTTCAGTGTGTCCTGAAGGTCACTGAAACTAGCCTTTGGCAAACTAATGAGGCAAGTGGTTGAATTACAAAGCCACAGACCCCCCCATCAAGGATGCCCTGCCACCTCTCCCACCTTCTTCACAGTAGGGGGTGGTTGTTAAAATGAACATAATGGATGCAGTGGTAGCACATGGGGAACAATGCAGTTTCTCAAGCAGCTCATTTTTGGTTTTTATAGGTTAAAACCAGGCCTTTGGACTTCCCTCGGTAGTCAGCTATCTGGCAGTACAGATCACAGAACTCATGTGCTCCTGGAGAGACAGCTGTGCCATTGTGCTAGGGACTAGCTCCAGTTTCCAAATGGCTTGAAGGTTTAATTCCCATGCAGAGCACATTGCAGTAATCTAACCTCAAGGTGAACAATAGAAGATAGATAATCATGGAGAGGTCCTTATCCAAGAGAAAAGAACACAACCTTTTTGCCAGTCACTGCTAACAAAGAGCTTGGCAAGCAGAGGTAACAAAAAAGGGTCTCTGAATTTCATATATTGTTTGTTACTTGATGGAGGACTATGCATGTTTGGACTTTCTGTATATGATTTGAATGTGGATTTGAAATTTTGGGCATTTTTTCATTATTATTCCTTAATACATTTAAGGATATTTTTGTTTATTAATTTTAGGTTTCTCTTTATTCATCATAAAAAACACAAAAGGAGGCACAAGTCCAATTTTTCCACAAGTGCAGGTCACCTTTCATGTGTAGGCTCATTTGAATATTCATTAAATGCACATGTTTTCATATTGTGACTTCATTTGTAATACATTTAGAATGATAATCCTTAGAAATGCTAAAAATTCTATAAGTAGATGTTTTGAAATCTCAGCTACTTTACTTATTTTTTAATATAGAAAAAAACATGTAATCTGCATTAGGAAGTAGTATAAAAGGATTGAAGGGCAGTAAACTGTTGACAGTTTTTTACAGGTTTATAATTTTAAAATAGCCAAATGGGTTTTTAATTTTTTTTAAATGTACTCCTGACCTAAGAATTTATGTGCCATATTTCAGCTAGCAGCACATTTTTAAGGCCACATTATAAACTCCCTGGCAGACCTATCTTCCAGGAATAGCTGTAATTATATTTGATCCCAGACTTGGATTTATTCTTTACCTCAGCTTGTATCTGTAAAGAGCAATCAGGTTGGCTCTGTATTTCCACTTGTAGAAAAAATATATTATGTAGGTTAGGAGAAATCACTACTTTATTTAAAAGTGATGGACTAACTTTTCTAAAGTTAAAAACTTTAAAAGTTAAAAGTCTAAAAGTTAAAGTCTAAAACTCCATAACAGTTTCAGGCCTGAACACTGTCTACTTCTTTTTGACTAACAAACTGGATTTTACTCCCTGGGCCTTTGTCACTGAGGACAGCATCGGCAGAGAATGGCTTTCTTAATGCAGTCAATTTCAGTGTCAAGGAACCACACCTGGGACAGATAAAAGATAATCTGAGATGGCAAGCTGCCAGGAAATTAAAGATACAGAAGTTCAAGGTATACACGTTTCTTAGACGAAGTGGATTGCAGCCCACAAAAGCTTATGCCTGCAGAAATTTGTTAGTCTTTAAGGTACTACAGGACTCTCCTTTTTTTTAAGAGACCAGTAGTCTTATAGTCTTTCCACTTTGGGACTTTAAGCTTGTTCCGTTAAGCACAATTAGAACATAAGTCACTTATTGTTCTATTTGTGGTTGGATGTGTGAAATAATCAAATCTTTTATTTATTTATTTTTCATTTTGCAAACACTTCTACAATTTCTTGGTGATTTCTTATCTTCTTTTAGTCCAAGGCACCACTCCAATATTAAATATTGGAAAAAATAGGCTCAGAAGTTCTCGTTTGGGCTATTTCTCATCGAAACATTCTATAAAACATACTGCTTGTTAATTATTTGTGCTGGATTGAATATGCATCTTTGTGCTTCTCGTATTAATGTTTTACACATAAAATGATGGGCCTGATTCTCTCTTTTCCTTCATCCTGTGTCGCCACAGACACCAATACAAAGTGAGTGCAAAATGCTGCCACATCAGAATTAAAACACCATATCATGTTTTTCGCTACTGGTTAGATTTACAAACGGATTTAGGCAATGTGACACTGATCAGGGCAACCCCTAATTTTTAGGTGCTTAGTAAATCACTGGAACAATGCTGCAATTCACAAAACGTAAGCACCAAGAAAAACGCTCTGTAGAATGCAATTCACAAAAGCCAGCAGGTTAAGTGGGCGCTGCCTAAGTTAGCCAAAGGCAGATGCTGACAAGCGGGATGTGTGCTAAGCCCTGTCCCTCTCACAGTGATAGGCACCTAAATCCAAGCTGCAGTGAGGTGCCTAGCTCTGCTAGTGAACCAGGAACGGGAATGCCTCTGCTGGAGGTAGCATTTCTTGTGAGAATGAGAAGGGCAGCTGCATCACTGCACACAAAATGGCTGGAGGTGTGGGTAGCGAGTATAATAGTGATGCCCAAACAGACACTGCCGGTAGCTCCCATTCTGCCTCTCTGCCGCCCACCTCTCCCCCAGGCTCCACCCCAGGCCCAACTGCCACTTGGCCCAGTCTCCGGAGAGGCGCAAGCAGCTGGCGGGGGCAGGGAGAGATCTTGTGAGAGGGGTCCCAAAATCCTCTCACCAAAGGTACCCAGAGCCCAGCTTGCACCCAGCCTTTGCAGGGAGGAGATAGCGCTTGGCGCTGAGGGGCCACAGGAGCAGGAGCAGAGGAGTGTCCCACCTGCTGGAGCCAGGGGCTGCCAGGCCAAGCAACTCCAGGAGCAGCAAAGCCCGTGCTCCCCTACCCCCGGCAGCCCCAGCGCTCTGAGGGATTCCAGAGCAGGGTGCAGCCTGTTCCCCAGACGGCTGCAGCATGAGAGAGCTGGGGCTGCAGCAGAGAATCAGCGTGGGTATGTGCTTGCAAATGGTGCAGCCCCGAGGGCAGGGTGCTCCAAAGTGTCCTGGGTAAGGGGTTGACTGCTGGGTCTCTCCTGGGACAATGGGGAAGGCAAGAGTCTGGAGTGTCCCCAGCCTGTGCCTGCCCCCAGCTGCACTGGGGCCAAACCTCTGCAGCCTCCGGCACCGTTTGCAAGCACATACCTGTGCTGATCCTGTACCGCGCACCCGGGTCTCTCCTGCTGCTGCCACTAGGGTCTCTTGGAGCATAGTTTTTCAACCCATGGTACGCATACCACAGAGCCCACGCGTACCACAGTGATTGACTGGCATTGACCTTTGCTTCTATGTGGAGGAAGAAGGAGGAGAGAAACAGCAGGGGGTTTTGTGATCTGCCACAGCCACACAGCATTGCAGAATCCAGAGCTCTCCTGTTTTACAAGAAATACAGTTGTCCAGCGGTAAAGGGGAAAAAGATTGTATTTCTCAGAGTGGAAAATTGAGTGTAGGGGTACTTATTAAAATGTTCAGAAGCTAGGGGGCACTTGCTACTTAAAAGGTTGAGAAACACTGTCTTGGAGGATGGGGGCTGTCAGGTGGGGAGTGGTTGCTTCGCTGCTCCCAGAGCTGCTTGGCCCGCTGGCCCCCGGCCCCATATTCAACTCAGAACTGGCTTGAAATCTACAAAGGAATGCAAATATTATCATCTCCACAGATCCCTAGAATATGCAGCCTTTATTATGTTCAGCAGAACTTATATATATTCACAGCTTTTAGTATGATTTAGTCCACAATTTCTAAAAATGTATCTAATGTATCTAAATGTGGAATGCACTTTCTGTGTGTAACCTTACTGTACCTTACTGTACAGTGCATTCAAAGGCCTATGCAAGGGCTGTTTCAGGCTAAATAGGCATTGCTCTGCACACATTCCAGCTATTGCTTATGGGTGAAATTCACCTCCATGCCAAGGGGGAAACAAAGCTTTATACCATTTATGCTCTATTTTAAGGATTTAAGTGGTACTTTAAGTGGGATATATGGTTGACTTGTGCTGGCCTTTTGCATATGGGGGAATTTCACCCTGTGTTAATAAGAAATACTTGCTATTCATGGGGGGGGGAGAAAGCCCCCTACGTGCATGATGTGATATAAATGTATGCTACATGCTAGATGCCACATGCATGGTATGTGGAATGAAACTGTCCAAAGGGTCAGATAGTCTTTGCATTCAGTGTGCTATATGAATCAACCTCAAATATATTTCAAATTCACAAAAGCAATGACCTTTATGGAAATTTACCACCTACACACACATTATTAATGCTCACATTGTACTGTGTTGCTCATCTCTGAGTTACAGCAGTAATATAAAATCCCATCAAGTTATTATTACACAATCTTTCTTGCAAAAATGATACTTTACTGCAGTAATCATTTTCCTCCAGGAGACTTCACTAGAAGCTTTCATCTCCATTATTTGTGATTTATAAAGTAGGCTCTGCACACACACCAGACACCTTTCTGTGATCTGCTGTAACACAATTAATGGAAGCTGTAATAAGCAGGGATGGGTGAATTCAACCTAATTAATTAGGAACTTACTTAAATAATGTATGTTTCAAAGGCTGACATGAACTAAAGTACAGTTGGGTTCCCACTTGCACATCAGGCTGTTTTCCCATACTATTGCTAAACACCACTGACAGATCAATTTTGTTGCATCTCCTTTCATCTGCCAAGATGTTGGATGGCCATACAAGAAAGAAAAGAGTGGGAGCTGGGAAGGGGATGAAGAAAATATAGGGGGAAATGAAACAGAAGAAGAAGGGCAGTGTAAAATCAAAAAATTTTGATAAAGGAAGCAGAAATCTGGAGAATGAAACATTATGATAAAAATCCCCATATAGATAAATTTTAAACAGGACACCCATTTAACACAGGCTTCCCTATAGCTAGAAAAACACACTGGTGTTTTAAAAATCAGATCACCCTATGGAACATAATGGACTTAAAATAGTGGGAAATGTCTTGTTGAATTCAAATTTAGACTTTTATACTGCCATGAGCACCCCATGGACAGGTTCATGTGCAAATGCAGAGCTCCGTTGAAATCAATGGGATTCTGCACTGATGCCAGGGGTCTGCCTGTGTGGTTCTCATGGCAGCATCAGAGCCTAATTTGGAGAAGCAAAATATATTTTGCAAGAGTCATTAGCCTTAGACACCCTTAATGATCATGTCTACTGGTAGCATGGTGCTCTGTATTTCACAAAGCTTTCATGACAAAGTAAAATTCAGTGGAATGCAATAAAAGTTCTGCTGGACACGGCAATCTGCATGTCCTCTTCTGTTCTTCCATTGAGTAACATTGCCCTTCCTCGTTATCGTCTACAAAAAAAGTCTGTGTGACAAGAGATAAGTTTATGTGTAGTAACTACTTACAACAAAATTAACTGTGCTAACAAGGAAGTATCACTTAGAGTGGCCCACTCATTTTAAGGCCTCTCACGTTCATTGCTTAACCTCTCTAAAACCCACAGATCTTGTTTTAAGCCTACTGAAGCACCTACAGCTTTGCAATAGTTCTGTTCCTGTGCTAACAACTCACGTGCCACTAGGCTTGCAATCTCTTATAAGGGGCATCCCCTGTTCATCGGTATTACTTTTTAAGATAAAATTTGGGATTTGGAATTAGATGCCAGGAAGAAGACTGTGCCAGTCTTTTATTAAACTTTCCTTTGGCAATGGACTCCATGTAGGAGGGTTCTTTAGGCATCCATGGAAAGAGCTCCATTTTTCTGTACTTTATAGCCTAGAAGAGGCTATCTGCCTTCTCTCCTTTCCTTTTGAATAACAAGGGTTGAACACATAAGGAGAGGAGAGTTTTCCAGACTGCACAGGGTCATTTTAGTTCTAAGAAATGTATCCGCAGCTTAGCACCTCCAAGTTGAAGTTTAAATATTTTGGCTGCACTGCTAAGGCCCCAGCTTGCCTTCCTGATGGGGTTTTACATCATGGGAAAGAAGATACGTTTATAGCCTTTTTGGTATTTTAGGCATTTTATTAACTTTATTTGTGTGCTTGGGTTTTTTGCCTTGAAATTGCTAGACAGAGGGCTGTGTAGGGAAGGTTCAATGATGGATCTTAGCGAATAAGTAAAAAATATGATTTGCACAGCTAAGGCTCAAGGCCAAGGTGGCTTAAAGGCATAAAGGCCTAGTTTTCTTGGTGTATTTTACCGGGGTGCTGGATTTGAACAGTTAAGGCAGAGTAGTGACAGCTACTTGGCTAGATCTTAATTACTGGCATGAGTGGCAGCCGTGTGCACCTGAGGCAGTTTCATTAGTGAGAAGGGCTGTAAACCCTGTAGCTGTGGGGTTTTATTTTGTGTGTGTGTGTGTATCTTACAGCTACTGAACTGAATATCTGCCTGTAAGCGATTACATTTTTCGTGGTGCCTCTGAGTACTAAGAAATGGCTCAGATGGAAAGATAATAGAAGTTATATTTTCTATGACATGTAATGTATGCACTGTATATAAATATATGTATATAAAATATTACAATATTGACCACTTGTATGCTCTTTAGAAAATGCAAAACCTATTGCAAAAGGAAACAATGTACATAACTGAAAAGTGAACAGGACTGGTTGTTACACTGAGTATTTTAAATAGAATACAAATGTGTGTGTGTGGTGTGTGTATATGTATTATACAGGAGCCATATATCAGCCCTACTTTTTATGAAACATATATACACATATGCACAGTTCATTTGTCTGTTATAAATATGGGTACAGTAAGAGAGTACTAAGTTACTAATTACAGCTCATTAAAGGGTTAAAAAATTGCTCCAACTAAGACTTTATCTCAATTAACACATTTGTCCTTTTCCACTGAAAAGATAAGCTCTTTTCTGGGTCATAAGTTGTATCTCTTTTCCAAGAACATCACCTCCTGCATATCACATGATTATGGTTTGCTATCCAAATTCAAAATTTTAAAGAGAGAGAAAGATCAGGAAGGAAGGAAATTTACCAGCAAATGGGATTCTCAGCTGTTCATGGGCTCAAGGTGGTAATGCATACATTTGTACAACACTAAGATTGCACTTACTTCCACCAGTAGGAAGGCAATCCCTGGCAGACCTAGAATAAAGATGGTGCAAAAAGCTAAGAATATGAACAAAGCAACAGACAGTCAGGGCTCATGTGTGTGCAAAAATATGGAATTTACTCAACTGTGTGCAATGTTTAATATTCTGGAGGAAGCATTTTTTGTGACAACTGGCAGAGTATCTTTGTTTTCCCCTCAGTCTTTTACTAAGACTTTGCTAGTTCTGTATGCCTAACAGCACCTTAAAAAGGTGGACTGTCAGAAATCTATCAAGAATAGCAATATTATGTAAAACCATGGTCTGAATAACCAGTGGAGAAGGATCAGCTGGCATCCGTCTAGCCTGTCCTTCGTTATTTTTGTCAGCATATTCTGAAGTAATGAGAAATGAGACCAAAAGATGAAAACTGTAGTGCAGTCCATCAACATGAGAATAGTTTTTCTGCTTCTTACACTAAAATGCACTGTGTTTCTCTGATATGGTCTCATATATGTTTGTTATGATTGGAAACTTGTCTTTCCTAAATGATTGTGTACATTATCCCATTGTTTTAAGTCCCACTAATGAATGACCAAACTGTCTGCAGACAGAAGAAATAAATGCTTTAAAAGCAGCAAAGCTCTTTCTAAGCCTGGTGACAAAAAATGTTCAGTATATATATCCACAAAACATCTCAATCCTTGTGGGTGAGCAGAATATAAATAATTTTTTCAGTGCAATGTCATGATCATATCATGTAAACAACCAGTTGTCTCAGAATGGGCTTCTTGTGGCTAAGTATATCATTGATTCATCCAAATATTACCCTTCTTCCGTATTTTTATTTCTAAATGGACAAAAGTGGTAAGAACACTCAGAATATAATGAAAGTGTCCTGATCTCTATTTTATTGCATTTCTGTGCCCAGAACATATTATGTTTCTGAATAGTGTTTTATATAAAGGCAGTGAAACCAGGAAAATCATATTATTCCAGGTAATTTCCCTCCAGCTAAGGATTTGGTTGGAAAACATGAATATTTCCATTATAAACAGGGACTATTCCAGTTAGATATCCAGTAAAATTCCATATTTTATTAATAGGACAGAACACCATGTTTTAAGGATATTGACAAGATAACTCAGGCTGCAAACTTACTCTCTTCTCCTCCATCACTACAGAGCTTTACTTTAATCAAAATGTACCCAACCCTCACACACTTAAACATCGCAAAGGCCAGATTTTGGAACATAATGTGGGGGCAAAAAAGAATCAAGAACAATTCTCTTTCAGGAAGCTTTGAAATGATACAGGATGACTTTTTTCACTATTTCATTTATATCACCATTTCATTTATATCATTTATTTTTTTATATTATATTATATCATTTATTTAATTTATATCACCATTTCATTTATATCAGTTTTCTAATTGAGTATTTCTGGTAGGGCATGTTCCAAAGCTCATGTGGAAATTAGTGGAAAGACTCCCATTGACATCAGTGAGGGACCTAATCAATATGAAATCAACTGGAGATGGATACTCATCCACCAGGAAGACAACTCCTCAATTTATTAAGGATAAAATATGAAGTGTATTTCAAAATAAAGATAGAAAATGTCCATAACTTCCACTTGTCTGCTACTCACACATGTTGTATCTTGTCTTAAATTAGATTGGGCAGCAACTTGTTTCTTGCTAAGTTTTCAGAATTTCTAGCACAATGGTACCTCCAATCCTGATTGGGCCATTACTATGATACAAACAAAAGGTCATTTTAAATTATTTTATGGAGACCTATCATTTAGACCTCTGTTCAGTTGTGTTTATTACAATTTATTATTATTATTATGTTTATTATTGTGGTCCATACAGCATAATGTTGGTCTTGTGGCTAAGGCACTGCATTGGGATCCAGGAAATCTGCATTCAGTCCATGGATCAGGTACAGACTTCCTGTCTGACCTTCAGCAAATCTCTGTGTGTCTCAGTTCACTATCTGCAGAAGCTGAATAATAATATTTACTTTCTCTCACCCTTTGTCTGCTTTGTCTATTTAAACTATAAGCTCTTCCGGGAAGCAACTGTCTTTGTTTTTGTTTATACACAGCACCTAGCACAATAAGGATCCAATCTCAGCTGCATTCTTTAGATGCTACTGTAGAACAAATAATAAAACATACTTCTCAACTGCAAATATCTTTTTAAACATTCCTAATTTAAGCTCACAATCTCTCTCTTCCCCTCCTTTCCCCTCCAAATTTCTCTTTCATAAACACTGGCCTTTTCTGTCAAGTCTGCCTGGGCCTTTCTTGGAAATCTCTCTTCCTCTGCTGTGGTGATCATTTGTTTTTTTTACACAGAGAATTGAGACTTATGCAATTAGTAAAAAGCAAGATAGACCATGTCAGCTGACATTAGCTTTAGAATGCTCAACAGTCTCCTGAGCAGGACAAAGACCATCGTTTACTGTTAAATGATTACTGAATGAAAAAACCAACAGGATGACTTCCAAGGTTCATTCCCCCCCTCCCCTCTCTCTCTCCCATAATCTTCACAATATTTCTTTAAATTCTGGATATGAGGGAATAAGGCAAACATTTTCCCTGCATGACACCTTTTTCAGATGTATTGCTTCCAACTACCCCAGACAGCATGGAAGTTGCCACTTAAAAATGGTGTCGTCTCTGCAGTGTGACCTCACACTCACTGTACATGCAAGGTCAAGCCACAAGGAGGATGCCATTTTGCTTTACAAAATGGCATGCTCGGAACTGCATGACCTCAAATGCATATGCTGTGTGTGAGGTCATGCTGCATGAAGGGCGCCATTTTGTAGGGCAAAATAGCATTCTCTGTGTGATGTGACCTCGTGCATACGGTACGTGTGAGGTCACACTGTGGGGAGGAAGCCATTTTGTAAAACGGCATCTTCTGCACACTCAGGTTTGTCGTGACCCCATCTGCTGATGAAATGATCCCACTTGGAGTCATGACCCACAGTTTGGGAACTGCTGCCTTATGGGCCTTAGGGAATGCTCAGAGAAGCTTAACTATGTCTTGGAGGGACAGTTCCTTCCTAAAAGGATCACAATGTCTTGATGTAATGTTCAGTTGACAGTAGTAAAGTTCATTTCCCAAAATCCAAGTGGGGGGGTGGGTTACATAATGCTATACCACCTGCCACTTAGTCTTTCTAGCATTATACATGTGTGTAGGAGAAGGAATTCCTTTCCCCACAACAATACAAATAGAACAGACTAGAATTGCAATTATATGAAGTACAAATATTCTAAACAGTTAGTGTTTTGTAAATAGGCTGTAGTACACAATGCAGAGGAATTACACCATCCCACTGGAACATGTAGATATTGTGCATAAGGAGGCTCCAGAGTTTCTCTGTGCTCCCAGACAAACAAGGAACATAGGAAGTGTCAGACTGGATCAGACTCATGGTTCATCCAGTCCAGTAGCCTGTCCCTGACAGTGGCTAGAGTCAGGTGTTTCAGAGGAAGGTGTAAGAACCCCACATTAGTCAGATGGGAGATAAAACTGCCCCTTATCATTAAAAAGAGAGAGGCTTAAACCCCGACACATAAGGTTAAATATTCCTTCCAACATTTTTATCACAATTAATTATGATAATTTTGGGTATTCTTGATATCCACACACATGTCCAATCCCTTTTGAACCTTGCTTTGTTGGCCACTGTGACTTCTTGTAGCAGTGAGTTCCATAGTCCAGTTATGCATTGTATGAAAAAAGTATTTCCTTTGTTCAGTTTCCAAGTTGCTACCTTTTAATTTCATTGGCTGTCCTCTTTTTCTTGTGTTATTAGACAGAGAGAACAGAAGTTCCTACTTTAGCTTCTCTGCTCCATTCATTATTTTACATACCTTATTCATCAACTTTCTAAGGTAAACCATCCCAATCTTTTCAATCTCTCTTCAAATTAAAGGGATTTTTATTTCAGACCCTTGATCAGTCATGTCACCCTTCTCCAAAACCCCTCCAGCTCTGCAGCATTCCTTTAGAAATACAGCCATCTTAGAAACAGTTTGACCAGTATGGTACACTGTATTCCAGGTAAGGTTGCACCACTGATTTATAAAAAGGCATTATCAGATTCTTCATAAAATTTTCCATCCCATTCCTTTTTCATCCTAACCTCTTATCTTTTTTTTAACCATAGCTGCACACTGAGCAGGTTTTCATTGACCTGTTTACAATGATAGGACCCTTTCTTGCATTGTAGGGGGGCATGTCCACAGCTACACTTTTTTGAGGGGGGTGCAGCATGCACTTCCTTCTGTGGCCAGCTAGCTTCATTAGCAGGTGTGGGATGAGTGCAGGGTTAGGTCACCCCACACACTATGTCCTCAGTCACACGGGAGGTAAGAACAAGAGTCCAGGTGAGCGTTCCTCCCAGAAGGCAAATGAAGCATGGATTTGGAAATATTTGCAGGTAGCTCACACCTTCCTGATTCTGTGATCACTAGATGTTCTTTTACTAACTCAGTCGATACTGACACAGTCTTGGCATGGGCAGCAAAAGCCAAATAAGAGAGTTCAAGAAAAGAGTCAGAGCACAGTTATGTAACACAACTCAAACCAATCTTGTACGTCAGAGCCTCTCCTAAGATACCAGCTGTCTACAGACAAAGTTCACTAGATAATATTTCACACAGCCTTCAGAAAGGATTTGTGCTCCCGATTACTTATCAGCTAGTTTTCAAAGTGAACTTAGTGCTAGTGAAAGGTGCCAGATCAACAGCTGTGGGGACTGAAGTCTCCTCTCCACACAACAGGTACACAGTATGGGCTAGCTGACTTCTTTACAACATGGCTCTGTCCAAAGGGTGTATTTCCAGCAGGAGGGCGTTCATTCTCTCTCGCTGATAGCTATATGACCCTCATTACCATAATATCTGAATGACTCACAGTCATTAATGGAATTTATCTTTACAGCAGTCCTCTGGGACAGGGAAGTATTATACTCATTTTACAGACAGCTAACCGAGGCGCAAAATAGGTTAAAATACTTGCTCAATGCCACAGAGGAAGACTGAGCCAAGAAGTGAATGCCAGCTGTCCAGTCTGATGCCTTACCCCTAGACCATTCTCGTTCTACTGGGCTGTCTGCTGAGACTGGCAAATAATGCAAAGTGTGATTGTGGCTGGGTGTTTACATATTTTTCGTGTGGACTCTGTTTTCTAGAAACAGCATGGAGACCACCAACCTCACTGTGTGTAACTCAACAGATGCTAAGGTCTTTCTGTCTCTGTTGATCAAGGCTGCACTGATTCAACTTGCTGAAAGGCTCTTTATCCAAGTTGCCACCTAGTCCCGTAGCCACTGCTCTTATTTTCTTTTCTAATTTGTTCCAGATTTGTTTCCTCCCCCAGCCGATAATACAATAGAATCTATTTCAGTGAACAGAGTTATAATAGTAAAACTCTGCCTCTAGAGTGGAGGGAAAATCCCATTACTCAGTTCATTTCAATAGCCTGTCAATCCCCTGCTCTGAGCAGCTTTTTGTGAACCTATAAGCCCCTTTTCCCTCACACACATGCTGAGGCACACTATCTGCAGTTCAGCTGTAGCCAGGGATCTGAGCTACCTGCGGCTGCTTTCAGCCACACTCTGAGCAAAGGAGCCAGAAAGAGTAACAAGGGCTGCCAAGCGTTAAGCAAACACATGATGTGCCACTAGGGCACAAATGAAAGTGCAGCACCAGGTCATGCTGATCTGCTAGGGCATATCAAACATCTATGAGTCTGAACAGCACTTTGGCAATCAAAGAGCAGACCAAGCATTTCATGTCTACATTAGATCTGTGCCACATGCTCAGGTTGGCATGGGTTTATCCTCATGCATATCTTTTTTTTTTAAATGGTATTTCATGTGAATGTGAACGTCTTCTGGCTCCCTCAAGAAATATTACCAGATGTCAAAATCACTCACCTAGCATCACAAGTTGCCAGGATTTACATTACCCGCTTCTATGGATGGCAGGTGTGATCAATGTGGATGATTGTATCAACCATTCTTCTTCCTTATATGACCATGGTGTGATCTGCTATGCTGTTGGTCATGTATTTGTCTTTGTGAGTGCTTTTAGGTGGCACAGTTGCCTGTAAATTACAGTGTTTGCTCAGATTGAGTGCAGTCCAGCTCTACTTTTTCTTTTTCTTTTCTTTTGCATGCTGGAACACAGTGAAGCACTAAATATGTGCAGTTCTGTTTGTCTCTCCCACACACTCACAAAGCCACACACTTTGCTGCTTCTTAATTGATGGTTTGTTGCTATCCTGTTAGCAAGTGGGGAAAGAAGAGGGGAAAAAGCCCCTTTTCTCAGCATAAACAGCTGCCAGGATCACTTCACATTGCACAGGAATGCATGGAAGGTGGGCCCTGCTAATGCGCCAGCCAGATTTCTCTGTCCTCAAGGGATATGGTCTGGGGTGGAATTTGCTGGTTGGTGCGTATATTTCCATCAGTTTAAACCTTAGGTTGAAGATGGTCTGAATCTTCTTAGAGAAGTAGCAAAGTATCACCCAGCTTTGTGCTTTAGCTTTCCCCTGTGAATTCTGCTCTGCCTTTGGCAGAAGACACACTGAGCTGCCACACTAAAGCTAACCTGACCAGAGCCGAATTTTACCCTACTAATTGACCACTATTAACTACAATCTCCTGGGATTTAGCAGTAATATGGGTAAATTGCTAAGGTTAGGTAAGGTAAATCAGGCCTAAATTTGGCAGCTGTAATCAGGTTTTTCTCTGATGTCTACAGTCTGCAACTGTGAAATGTATTACTAACCAAAGCATCTTAGGGAATGAGTCCCAACTGGATTTCTGTGTGTTATTGGAAGCTTTTTGTAAGCCTGCCTGTCCCAAGATGCTCTCATTACTGTTGATAGTTCATCAGAGCCAGGACCAGCCTTCAATATAAGAGGATGCCTGTGTGCTGCTTTTGTGGGTTTTCCACACTACATGTAAGCCCCTGTATGTCACTGACTTTCCCTATTGCTCACTCCAGGATGAGAAAGAGAGGAAATTACTTTCTGCCAGACACCTTACCTCTCTGGCAGATGGTACCAGATGAAGGAAAATATTTTATAGTCTAATTCTTCCTTCTTCCCATTTCTGGGAGCTTTGGGTCATGTATTTACCCTAAAGATATTAAAGCTGCTGCCTGATTGTCTAGAATTACCACAGCATTCAGCATTGAGGCTGTCAGTCTCTTTTTATGACATTCTAATATTCCAGTTTAACAGGCTTGTAAACTGCATGTTGGTTTCTTCTCCTGCCCTCTAGCATATAACAACCTACTACTGCTGCCATCTAATGGAATCACTCAAGTGGTCTGTGCCTTGGAGCTAAAGCTCATGGGTTGAAATCCTGCTGATGAGCTATAGTAGGCATCTTCATTATACTAGCAGTGGAGATACTCAGTTCACAGTGACTTTTCTAATTTGTGTCTATTTATTTGAGATTCTGCTCATGAGCAATATATATCTCATTGTAGTGAATGTCCCAGCAGGGGACAACCATCATCCAATCCATGTTTCAGCATAAAACAATAAAACACAAATAAATAATTACATAATTCTCATTCTAAGAAACAGCACACACCAAAAATGAACCATCACACTGCAAGTTCATTTTATTTTATGACCAGATAAGTAGCCAACTCATCTCATACCACCTCATTAATTGCCTAGGAGATCAGCAAAAACATCCTTTTGAAAAAATAAAGCAAACGCCACCTCATTATTTACAGCAAAGTATAATGTATATAACTTGATAGAAATTAAGTTCTAAACAGTTTTCTAATGTCAATTCTATTTTGTAAGTATTTCATTAGACACTGCGCCATAAACTCTGTCAATAGGGACAAATACCGTGTCACGTGGAATAGTATATCTGTTCTTATGTTTGCAGCATGTTAATAATGTGCACTTATTAAATTTGTCTCTTTTCTGCTGATGGAGAATAGTGCCTCAGACTTTAAGTGTTTAAGCAGTGAGACTTTTTCCAGGGCTACATCAATTAAAAACTAACAAATTCTTCACAGATTTTACAAGAAGATTAACAGGAGATTTTAAAAGAAGATTAACAGGAGATGTTTGTGATCAGTACCAAAATAGTCCTCTCTGAACCAGGAAAACATAGGATCAAATTCAAATGAACAGAATTATGCAAGGGATGAATTTGGCCTGTATGTGAATGTGTGTTTTAGAGTGAAATGGGAATCTGAGGGGGTCCAGCTGGCATAAGTGGCAGATTGCAATACCTGATGAGTAGAAAACACAAAGCTCCTAGCAATTTTAATGTCACATGCCCACTTATATTTTACCTGCTATCCTATTTACCCTTTTTAGACTCCATCCTGGACTCAGTGATGAATACCACAAGGCTAACAAGATTTTGCAGATTTGTAGGCCTTAATTTACTGCAGAACAATAGAGATCCTCTGAGGAAAAGCTGCAGTTGCATAAGTAGTTAGTAGTAAGTAGGGCTACTTTATTCAAAACGCAGAGAAATAAGGTCAAGAAAACCCACCAAACGTTAACATAGAGGAAGGAGAAGGGCAGCAGTCCATTTGCCACTTAGTACTTTTCATCTGCTGCCACAACCCTACAAAAGATGTGCTTCATGTAAGGAAATTGGCTGATGCTGTGTGGGGGTAATGACACAGAAAAGAAAAAGGTAGGTTGGCCACTCCCATTCCATAGAACAACTTGATTGAGCCAGTGAGCTGCTTTCTAAGTCTGTTGGAAATGGTTGGAAAAGGCTGAAAGGAATAGGTGACTGGGTGAGATTTTTCCAGTGAAAAATTATGTTTGTGAATTCTTTTTCCCTACCTGAATGTTTTAACTTAATTCCAGTTTATCACTGGGATTTGTGCAGATGAACCCTGGAGGCAGCACAGTAGGAATGCTGTGAAAACAAACTAGAAGCACTAAAAGATAATACTGAGCACATTTATGTCATGATTCACATTTCAGAAATATATGACAAGTCCCCACATTGCACAGGGAAAAATATCTTGACCATGCAGGGGCCTCAGATTCCAGTATTCAATAAAAGAGACAAAGAAAGGTTTGACTTTATATTTGTAAATGCACTCCCTCCCTATGTGTTCCAGGGTTTGCAAAGCGAGTGGCAATGGAGGTTATTAAAATCTGTTGCTAGCCTGATGGGTGAGATATTAGTTTAACTTCATGCACCACAGTGGGGGATCTGAGCATAATATCAGCCTGTGCATTCCTGTTATGGAGCTGATATTCTCACTCCTGGAACAAGTAATGGGGATAAGGAAGGAGTATTTTATGACATCTCTTGACAAGATACCCAATACCAAATAGCATGTGGCAAAAATGCCAGCTGTGGAGAAATCCAATTGCTCTACTATCCTAGACTTAGGTGAAGTGCTATAACTACATATGATGAGCAGCAAATGTAGGCAGCACAAATAGGCCACAATGAATAGAAATTGTGGGACCAGAATAATGTAGGTTGTCTGGAAAACTCAGCTGAGCCTACACCTGCGTGCTCAGTGCATCCTCAAATGTTGCCCTTTGCCTGTACTGTTCCCTGTGGTGTTCAGAGCTGTAGGGCTGGGATTTAGTGGCAATAAAGCAATTAAAAAAAAATTGGAAAGAAGCAGAAGCTTCCTGGTAGAGGAGCCCAGGAAAGAGACATCTAACACCGCGTAAGGCCAACACTTCTGAATCCCAATCTAGACCACCTCATTTTCCCTTATGGAACAGAGACACTTGTAAAAAGACCAGGAGAGGTGAGAGATTTGCATGCACTCTGCTGCCTAGCTTACCATCGCAAGGTCAGAGTGCTCCTTGAGGTTTTTGAATGGGGTGGCGTCTCATCACAGTGTTATACTTATGCCTGTTCCAGTTAGTAAAGTTCTATGTAGTTTCCACACAACAAAAGCAAACTCTGGGTAAAGTTCAGGGCGTTGTTTGAATCATGCAAATAAGCCTGCCTGTTTGCAGTACAAGCGTTACCCATTGCAGTGTACAGATTTCTAAAAAATAGTCTGCATTTGCAAACACGCAACTTCCAAGCTGGAATAAAAAGTGGCACCTCAATCTTTTCTGAGAGACTATTATCTGAATGGTTCTTTTCAAGGAACAATTATGAAAAGTGAGACCAAGGGAGCCAGATAAGATTTGTGTCCTGTATAAGTGCAAGAGGAAGATCAACCCCATGCTCTAGGACGGAAGGAGGAGCATCATTTTGTAATGTATTGTTTGTTAAAGCACCAGCTGCGTGCTCAGCATTGTACATGGTAAAGCACAAGACACTGTCAGCCTAACGTGATCTGCAGAGTTGGAGGAGGCTTCTTTCCTCTAATTTGGGCCAGCAGCAGTTACAAACATTGCCAGACAGCATAGTTCATGTGTGGTCACTATCTACCAATGCCAAGGGTCTATAAACCTCATGCTTAGTGCCTGTGGTGTGAAAATAGTTCCCAACAAAGAAAATACTGCATCAGAGAGAAATGTGTTAATAATGATAGAGGCCTATGAAAAGAGAGAAGGTGACAGTTTTCACTCAGTACCGACCAAATTCACTTCTGTATAGCCAGCACTAGATCACAGCAACCTCTCTTCCCTTGTGCCTAATGCCTCTCTGGCACAATTACTATTGTTATTATTTCTGAACAGTAGTGATGGTCAGGAAATGGGGCCCCATTATTGCAAAATGTTTCTAAACTTTTGATTTCCCCTTTTTTGGGGAGGAAAATATCCTTTTTAACACAATTTTCTGACCAGCTTTTGTTTCTGGTAAAGTCCCAAATATGCCAGGTGCTGTACAAACTTAAGAGAAGGCAGAGTGTCTGCCCAAAAGCACTTACAGTCCAAAAAGACAAGACAGGAAGGGAAATGGGGTGTAAGGGAAAGAGGAGGCCAGGAGTGATCAGTACATGTCCCAGTGATATCAAATTCTAAGTACACCTTTACACACACACACACACACACAGCCTTTCTGAGTTACTTTGTACCTCCCTTTGGCTACAGCCCAGGGTCAGAGTCTACATTTCTACTCCTAGGAGGGGAAATCCTGTTCCCTTTGCCCAACCTGGGTACCCAGATTAGACGCTGATTGGTTTCTTCAGTGTTTGCGAGGTAGGGAAAGATTTCCACTATAATTTCAGGGCTGCAAAAGCCCCTACAGCCACTGGGCACCTTCACAGAGGAAAGTGCTTGACTGATCCATGGTTTCCCTCTCTAAACCCCAAATCTTCCCTGTATACTAATGCATAGGGGACCCCTTTGGAGCCCAGCTCATCAGTGTAGTATCAACCACAGGCAAATTTGGTTATCTTAAACAAGGCTGTACCATTTTAGACAATAATAGTAGAAGAATCAAATGCACATGAATTCATCTCTTTGGGGATCTTGAGAAGTAACTTTTAAGGTTGTAATTTTAAAAAAATATATGATTAATATGAAGCTAAAGTTTGAAATTTGCTCACAATACTTTTTGGAAGATGCCAGTAGAACATTAGACAGAGGCAAGGTTCAGAATTGTTTACATTTATATGCCACGTGTCAAAACAGCTATGAACTTACGGGAGTTCTCTTGTTAGGTTATAGACCAGGAATGCCTATAACAAGAATACCTGAAATGTACAAAGGGTCACTCACTCTATAAAAAACCAGGAAGTAATTGCAAGATTTCTAAGGAGGGACTTGTATTAAAGAAGGTAAAGGGAACATTATGCTTTAGGTGACTAACATTTTATTATATTTGTACAGAGTGTACAGTAATCCAGTCAGTTCAGTAGTTTAACATGAACTGATATAGACTCCCAAAGTGTATGTGTGAAATGATACAAGAGAAAACTCCTGGCAAGAGAACTTTCCATTATTTTTGAGAGAGTGGGTGAAATAGGAGTTGGTACAATGAAATTAATACATTCAGGATAAAATAAGGAAAGTGAACCAGTACAGAGAATTATTTTTATTTAATAATGTTACTGAACGTCTGTGGGAAATGCACTTCCTTGTTGCAGAACAGGAGGAATTTAAAGGGCCAGAACTGTGAGCAGACATTGTGCTTTAAAACCACCTAGAAAATGAGGTCTTTGCCCTGAAAAATTTACACTCTAATTCAGACACACACAATACACAGGGAAACAGTTTTAATGCAAAGAGGTGCAGGTGCTGAGTGTATGAAAGAAATGTGTCCTAAGGAGGGATTTGAAGGATAAAAGGAAGTTACTTTGCGCATGAGGTAAGGGAGATAATTCCAGGAGTAAGGGAAAGCTTGGAGAAAGTGCAAACACAACAACAGTAGGAAGACTCAAAGGACCAATTATCCAAAAGTTTTGGATATTTAGCAAGCAAGATGGTGGGCATCCAGAAATGACAGTAGGGGCATAGCCATGGACAGAATTGCGCAGACAAATGTCTTAAACTTGTCAAAGAATAGGAAAAGAAGCCAATGGAGAGATGTGGAGTGGAGAAAGAAGTGGCCAGATGACTTAACCAGATTTTTGCAATAGGGATAGAGAGGAAAATACACATTTTGAATACATTGTAGATGGGGGGAAGTATCAAGACTGTTTGAAATGGCAATGGGGCATCAGAATAGATGCTGGAGTCATAGTCAGAAATATGAAACAGGACAGTGGGGTAGAGAGAGAGTGACTGATCTTAAAGGTAGTACCTGAAATTAATGGAGCAGATGAAGTCACTCAGAAATGTTTAGAAGGAAACATCTAGTACATCTTAATTGTTGTTCTTGACCTATCAGTTGCTTTTGAAATCTTATTTCTTGAAATCTTGTCCTTCCTCTGTTTTCAAGGCTGTCCTCTTCCTATCTCTCGTTGTTCCTTCAGTGTCTCCTTCATAGATCGTCCTCTTCCTCTTTCCCATTGTTACCTGGCAGCTCTGTGTTCTTGGGGAACCAGGGTGAAAAACCCCTATTGTCTCTCTGGCTCACCTGAATCCCCCCCTCCCCGCCTCTGCTTGAACCAGAAACAAAAGCTATGAAAAGGCTGTGGGAGACACACCTAAAACCCTCTCAACAAGGGTGATAGGATTAAGACAACTCCCCATGCCTCATCTACACAGAAGATGTAAAAAGAGGCATCTCAATTAACACACGGAATGGAGAACTGGAGCCTCATTTACATCGAAGATGGAACAAGAATTAGCATGAGGAATGGAGAACCAAGCTCCAAAGCAGGAATCGCACTGAATTCTGGGATTGGCAAGGCAGGGACACACTGCATTATGGGAGATCTCTGCTCTTGATGTAAATGAACTCACACCTACACCCATCCAGCTCCGCAGTTATCAGACCATTCGAGTATTGACATGCAAAACACTGAATCTGCCTGGTTGCATTGTGAGCTTCCCCAAGGAACATTGACCATAGCTGGGAGTGATCAGCTCCTATTGTCTAGCATAGAGAAAACCACTCTGGGGTACTTCAGTGAGACATTGTTTACCCACAAACAAACCTGGTTCTACATAAACCCCTACCCAAGTTCAAAGCTTTCTCTTGCTTTTCTCTTCTGATGCCTGGACCCAAATGCTTTCCTGACTGATCCTGTTGTGGGTTTTGCCACTCCCTCAAGTGTTCCTGACCCTAAGCTGAACAGCCTGTCTCCTGGGAACTTCTAAGCTGCAAGGAGTGGTGAGATCCCACCCTCCCCCCATTTTTCCCAACTCTCTCTCTCTCTCTCTCTTTAATCCAGGTATAACTTTCTACTTTTGTAATCAAACCTGGGCTAGCCTTTCTCCAATACCCCTACTGTAATTTTGTTGTATTGTAAGTGTTAGATTCTTTTTCTCTCCTTGTATGGCATCACTATTAGTATCATAAGTTTTATACACCTGGCAATAAACTAACTATTGTAATCAAGCTGGTTGCCAGTTTCTCTCTCTCTAAATGCATTTACTCCTTTGTGTTCTTGGCTTCCCTACCTTGTTCTGCAGCAACGCTTCTTTTACCTAAGCCAAAGATTCCTGGAGTGCCCAAAATCCTATGGGGTTTGCTTATCGAGGGGGTTAGTGCTAGAACAATTGTGTTGCAAAGAGGCATATAAAGGGGGTAGCTGAAAAGTGCTGCTCTGCCTAGCCTACGGAGTCCAGAGGTGCATAAGGGTGACAGCTGAAAGTGCTGTCTGACCCAGCCTGCTCATAAGTGCGCTCCATTCTGGTGCGGTGCAATGGGCACATGCGGGTGACAGCTGACAGTGCTGTGTCACCCAGCCTGCTGAGTTCAGGGACGTATAAGGGGTCAGCTGAGAGTGCTGATAGCCCGGTCTGCTCAGACGCACTCAGTTAATCTGGAATGGTTGCGTGTATCTGTGGGGGGTTTATTCGAATCTGAAAACCTTAGGTCCTGCAGGATAGCTCCACTGGGAGGGGACTTGTAGCCATATGAACACACCAGTAACACAAGCAGCACACTAATAGAATCACACCCCCTTTTCCAGGAAAGTAACCCTAATAAATAAGCATACCTCAAAGTGACGGGCAAATCTGGTAATACCATTTTGAGTGTGATTTCCTCATAGCTGTACTCTTGCCCCCTCTTCTCTTTTCCCACTAAATCCTCTTTCTGGGTGACCTTATCTGTTTACATGACTTCAGCTACAATCTTTACACTGACTCAAAACTCTCTCTCTGTTGCAGACATTTTCCCCACACCTCAAGACAGAGGTGCTGGAACAATTGTTATAGTGGGGGTGCTGTAAGCCATGGAACCAAACTGTAAACCCTGCATATTATGGAAACCACTTCAAGGTGGGGGTGCAGCAGCACCCCTGCACTCTTAGTTTCAGCACCTATGCTTCAAGCTCTCTCCCTCTGATATTGCCTCATGGATGTCTTCCCATGAAGCTCAACATCAGCAAAACTGAACTCTTTGTCTTTCTTCCCATTCTCGCTTTACTCCCCTATTTCTCTTTGGCTGTTGACAAAACCACATCCATCACCCATACTCAAGCCAGTGACCTGGATGTCATGTTTGACTCTGCCCTCCTTTTTGCCTCACATGTCCAGACTGTGTCCAGGTTTTGTTACATCTTCGTCTCCAACATCTACAAGATACAAACATTCCTTTCTGTCTTCACAGCCAAAATTCTCATCCAGATCGTCATCTCCTGTCTTGACAACTGCAGTCTCCTCTTTCTCCCTAGCCTTTCTGGCACACATCACAGCCTGAGGACATGTGGTGGTGGTGGGGGGAATAAAGTGGCTTTTACACCATCTCTCTATCGCCCCAGTCCTGGAGCCATCGTCAGGATGGTGTGAGCCTAAATACAAATTTGAGTGAGGCCTGTTCTAATTTTCTCCCAACTGCCAATGGCCACAAGGGATTGTTCCACCACTCAGGATAACCAGACTCTGCCTCTTCACACATCCATTCACACATCCATGTCCTTACTAGGGACTAAGAAGAGGGTACTGTGGAGCCTACTATGCTGACTCTGTCACCTGCGTATTCCCCCACACTGGGAGGAATTCTCATGTAACTGGTCAAGCTGGCTTTTTGACTTGCTGGCACCATCAGAGCAGCACTAATAGACTGGAACTGCATTAAGGATCTGACCCACTATGTTTAGTGAATGATTTAGAGTGTTCTGGGTGCTTTGGTGTGTGTCTGTATATATATATACACATATACTTATTTATTTTTTACAACACCCTGCACCATCTTGACCCAGTCTTGATCCACCAGTAATATTATCCCTACACAACTACTACTAGAGCACTTGGTTGACAGGCAATAGCAGAAATGCCAGACATGCAGAAGACAAGAAAACATGTTATGCTAGAACCAGACAAGACACTAGTAGTCTTGTGGTTTGAAGCTGATTAGTAAATGTGTAATAAAACTTTAAACCTTAGAAAAATACTCCTTCCTGCTGCTCCACCCCCAGATAACTTCTTTTACAATCTCTTGAGAATTTAGAAAATGTTATGGACACTCTGATCTTTTGGAAGGAAATAAGAAACATTTGCTCTATGTGTTCTGCCTGAACATGCTGGAGTTTTTCATTAACTGTAGAGTACAAGAAAGTCTTTGTCTATAGACAGCAGGATGCGTGTTTAGTCTATGAAGACATTCACGGTTAGTCTTGTATGGAAGTCTAGATTAACAAAACACTTCATCCACCTTGGCTTTCAAAATAAAAGAAAAAAACCAATATGGGTCTAGCTGACATCATGTCAGAAGAACTCCCCCACTGTTAGCATTTGAATCCGAGTGGCCTGTATTAGTTTCACAGCTCAGAAGAACATTGGCCATTTTGTAGAAAGTTTAGATGGCAAATTCATACAGAGTAAACTGTCCTGGATACCTGGCTATCAGTAGAAATGAAAGAAGGGTTAATATATAAGAAAACTCCTTTGATATTTGTATACTTTCGACATAATCTCATCTAGTCATTCAGCGTGTCTAATATACTATCTTTTTATAGACATAGTAAGCAGGTACTGGGATTTCTTCTGTATTTTGTACCATACTGAGAACATTGTTGGTACTCATTAAATAAGGAGACTGGAAGAATTATTTGCTGTGCAGCTTTTATGGGACTGGGATACCTCAGGGAATGGCTACACTGCTTTGTAAACCTGGGTCGCTGTGGACTCACATTCACACTGCGTTGTAAACCCGGGTTTACAATTGCTGGACCTGGATGTCTGAATTTTGCTAATGCGTCCATACTGCACTATGCAGACCTTCTGACTCAGGTCTGCAGCTTGAGCTGTGTCCATACTGCAAAATGACAGGGTTTGGACCTGAATCACAGCAGGACTTGACTCTGACCCACCCCCTAGCAGGGTCCTAGGGCCCAGCCCCTGAGTGGTTGCTGACCTGAGTCAGACTAATTTGTGGGTGGACGGAAGGTAGGGTTAGGCTCAAACCTGAGTCAGACCCAGGGCTTAGTGCTCAGTGTAGACATATGCTAAATGAACTCTAACTCTGACTACAGCTTAAGAACACTCATTAAGCTTAGACAGTAATTTCTCAAAAGGGAAAAAAGGTCTTTCCTATGTACTTCTATTTCATAGAGTAGTCTTCCTATGTATATGCCATCTGAATGAGGATAGGGTCAGCTTTTTCAGGTTTGTGGGGAAGGCCAGGGCTCTTGGACCAGAAAGATCCTGAGACTACATCTACATTGAAATAAAAGACCTGTGACAAAACCCAGCTCTAAATTGGAACAGAAAGTTGAAATATCAACAAATAAAATAATCAAAATTTTAATTCAAAATGTTAACACAAAAATGATTGTTTTGAGTAAAGCGGTGAAAATCATTGTTTTGACAAAAATGTCACCTGGTTTCTTTTTTTAAACCAAAATGACATTTTAAGATGGAATAAAATGAAAATTTGTTGTTTTCTAAATGTCAATTCAAAATGACAATTATTGTTAAGAAATTTTTATATAGCCAAAGAGCGACAAACATGGGGGTGAGCATGGAAGGTATCGAGGATGTGGGTGCATCTACACATGCTCCAGAACTTCCATTATAGCCTGCATAAGTGAATGAAAAAGACATGCTTAGTGCTTGAATCTTGGATCTTGCCAAGCTGTGCTCATTACGTTTGGTAAGGGCTATTACACCAGCCAGGGATTGCCATGGTACAACATGGTCTGGTTTTGCTCCCCTCCTATCTCACAGCACTCTCCCTCATGGTGCAGAGTTGAGTTATGCTAGCTTTTATCCACAAGGGGATTCCCACAACCAGGGAAATCTCCGGCTGCCCAATTTTTATGGGCACTTTGTAGCAGAAGGGTGCAAAAGTATCAACCAAACAAAAGTATTTTGTTTACAGTAAAATAATTAAGACAAAGCTAGTAGCAGTTCTTCTGGCATAGCCATATTTTACACATAGGTTATTCTTAAAGTCTCTTGGTCATGGCTTTTCATTGGAGTTATTTGACTTGATTGAGTTCCCATTTAAGTCTATATACATTTTTGCCATTGACGTTAGCATGCACACTTTAGGATTCTAAGGAAGATGGCAGAAAGATTTGATGGTGAATGGGGGGGTGGGGGGAAACCCTTCCAAGAAGTCAGTTTCCAAGCCATAAATGAAGAAGAGGGTGCTGGCTTTTATTGCTCAACTTGCACACACATGCACATATAGTATGGATAGAAAATCACAAGTTTTAATTCCTAGGTGTCTTAGAAATTGTTACTCCCAGCTTCCAGTCCCGGCTGGCATCTAGACCAATCCTGTGAGATGCTCCAACAAAGTACTGGTACCCACATCTCCCTCTGCAGTCAACTCAGCACCTCAAAGAATGGGCCCACCATGTGTCTGAAGATCACCTCCAACCATGGTCTAACGCAACTATTACAAGTATTACAACATCCCCTGAGCTAAATGACTTGACCTTCAAATTATATTACATGTAAATGATAAAGAAAGACAGCAGAAAAAAATAGCAGGCTGCACCTTAGCTGCCACAATATCAGACTGCTTCATTATAACCATGCTAAGCTAGGCAGGGGCAAATTCAACAGCATTTTAAGAGCTTCACTTTAATACAATTATCTGAAGCCTGAGTGCATTAGGACCCAAGCAAATACAGGCTCTCCAGCTGTTAACCATACAATTCACTGCATGAAGTGATGATATCACCGGATAGTTCTGGTCCTCAGCCCCAGGCAGAACAAATGATAGCATAATGAAAATCAGGAAGCTAGCTATTTGAATGTAAACAGTCAGTAGCATAAAGACGCAGAAGGTCCATTTAAACAGAGGATCAGAGACATTAGTGGCTTGAATATCTTCATCAGGGTGCCAGCGCTCTACTTTTCAATGGTATGTGGTATAAATAACTCTTACATGAGTGTGAAATTGCTCTCAAGTTCTACTGTGTTGTTTTGGTTGCTTCCTGTGTCATGTGAGTTTTTCCTTCTGCTGGATGCTGAAAACCCTTGAGGAAGTTTTGAGGTCAAACAAATATATTGCACAATATAAATTGGCTAACTTATATTTGAAGATGACATTTCATCCTTAGGAATTTCCTCACACACAACACTTAACTGAATGTGTGATGTTAAGAGTTTGGCCGTAGCTATAGGCACAAAATGACCAGTTCAGGAAGTTGTGTCACCCTTCACTTTGAATAATTTGCTTCTTAGAGTTTTGGTGGTTTCTGACACAGCTGTAAACATAGATACTGGAATGCAAGTTTTCTTTAGTTACAGAAGACCAAAACAACAACACTGTATTGCTGTAGCAGAAAGCCAGTGCTTTATGGAGCACAAAAGATCAAGAGGTTCCTTTTATTTCAGATTAACAGCCAGAAGTCCATATGCTTACTGCAGCCTTATTTAAAACTCGAAATCTTTTGACCTCACCAAATACAACCCCAGTAATTCTACAACAGGTCTATCATAATGGATCACCTGTTCCACAATATCCTAGCCCATTCTCTGACAATACAACACACTCATTTCCATCCCCTCTACAATCTCCAAAACCCATTCCTGGTCCCTCTTCCCACCCATCCCACTCTGAAGATCTGGAAGGTGATAGTTACTTTATGGAGCTGCTGCTGGAGTTAAAATGGCTCACGGTCCCTCAGTCCCTCGTATGTGTTATTACGAAAACAAGATAAACGTTATCTTCGCAGGGGCTATCACTGCATCCTTTGCCTCTGAACCGCTCCACTATCTCCCTGGCTGACAGCTCTATTTCAAAGCCATCTACCTAGGGACACTTGGGTCAGGCTACAGCCATGGCTACTCTGCAGTCAAATACCTGTGACTGGCCTGTGCCAGCTGACCCAGGATTATGGGGCTCAGGCTGCGGCCTTGTAAAATTACTGTGTAGACGTTTGGGTTCAGGTTGGAGCCCGGGTTCTAGGACCCTCCATCTTAGTGGGGTCCCAGAGCTTGGGCTCCAGCCTTAGCCTGAATGTCTACCCCACAGTTTTACAGCCCTGTAACTCAAGATTAGCCAGCCCATGTCAGCTGACACTGGCTAGCTGCGAGTGTTTAATTGCACTGTAGACATACCCTATGTGTCTTACCCATTCTCTCCCCACTTCTCCCTCAGCTTGGGAGGAGCACATCCACATCAAATATTTGAGAGGACTATTCAGCAGCCACAAAGAATCACTATCCGATTATCCCTTTATTTGCATAAAGAGAATATAACACATCCATTGGTTGGGGCTGAGAGGAGCGGTAGGATTCAGGAACTGGAAGAGTTGAGACAGAGAGACTGTAAAGGGAACAGTGGAAACTAAAGAAGCTGAGAATTATAACATGTCCTGTGTTGTGCCCTGATTTGGTTTCAGGGTATTAAGTGTTGATTTATTCTGAGATTAGACTGGAACGGTATGTATAGGAGCCACAGGAGTTTACGGTAGCTACACAACACCTTTGACTTGATTTGTTTTCTGGTTTGTGCTGGCTTCGGGCTCCTGGCTGTGTACTTCTGCAATACCCTTTCTGGGGTGGATTTTCTATTGTCATGGGCCCTATGCTTTGGTTTCCACTGGCAGGACTTGGTGTGTGGCAAGAGCTCCTGGTATTCTAAAGTAAATCTCTCTATTGTGAACTTTTTGAGCCTGGTTTTCATTTGCAGTAAGGCTCCTTAACACTGTTCTGACAGTGAGCATGTTACATTATACCTACTGTAAAGCTTTTTTACACTGCCAGAGTGGTGAGATTGGGCTTTAGTGTAAATAAGAATTTGACCCTGTCTATTACAGTTCAAACTGAAGGTGCAGTATTCCTTCTGGACTTTTGTCTTTATCAACAAAGGAAGTGTGCCCTGTCAGAAAATCTTAAACGTATGGTAAACAGGTAACTAATTGTTGGCAATGTGTTACAGTATTAATTAATTCTTAATCACCTTTGGTAGAACAGAGGGGAAGGACATAGCACACACTATACAGGGCCAATCCAGTAATGGCCCCAAGATGTTACTTAATGAAGTAAAACATCAGATCTGGGTACTTGGGCTTTGGGTGACAGATGGGGTGGGTGATGAATTGCTGCAGAGAATTCTTTCCATGTGTCTGGCTGGTGTGTCTTGGTCACGTGCTCAGGGTTTAGCTGATCGCCATATTTGGAGCTGGGAAGGAATTTCCCCCCAAGGTAGATTGGCAGAGACCCACCTAGGGGGTATTCATCTTCCTCTGCAGCAAGGGGCACAGGTCACTTGCTGGTGGATTCGTTGGTGAATTCCCTGTACCTTGAAGTTTTTAAACCATTATTTGAGGATTTCAGTAACTCAGTCATAGGTGAGGGGTCTATTACAGGAGTGGGTGGGTGGCCTGCGTTATGCAGGAGGTCAGGCTAGATAATCATGATGGTCCCTTCTACCTTAAAGTCTATGTATGAGTCTATGTATTGAGAAGGTGCCTGAGATAATATCTTTTATTGGCCCAACTTCTGTTGGTGAGAGAGACGAGCTTTTGAGCTTACACGGAGCTCTTCAGGTCTGGGAAACGTACTCAGTCTGTCACAGTTAAATACAAGGTTTCAATCAATATGAATGGCTGTGACAATGGCATTGTGACAACCAAAAGGATGTCTTTTCCTAGCTAAGGTTAGGTGGCAAACTCACTTCAGCCTTTTGGGTTAATATGGTTTGGAGACAAGGAAGGCGGGAGTCCAGAGGCTCCCTGCTTGTCTTCACTGCAATAATTAGCTCGTGTTAGTACATTCGAGGTATTGCACTTGAGCTCGCCTAGTGCAAGCGAGGATGACAACACAGCAAAACACTCGAGCCGCACAGTTCTTGGACTAGCACAGGGAATCATTAGTAGCTGGAGTACTGTAACTCGAGCTGCTGCATTCCCACTGCATTACTACCACAAGGGACAGCAGTACACGCCAGCTAGCTCAAGCTTAAAGTGCCACTTAATTTCAGCTACAGGATTTTGTGAGTGGACGGGAGGAGGGTTAGGGCACAGTGACTGCTCGAGCATCGAGCTAACAAGACAGTGAAGACCAGCGCTAAGAGAGGCCCGACTGCTTGGTTCCACCCTTGCGAGAAGTGAAACAGCGAGACCTGTCACCTGAGGGATGCACTCAAGAAGGACTAAAACACAGCTTGCCTGGTAACGAAAGTCCTCAATGACACCTCTGCAAGCTGCACACAGGGTTACACAGAGGTAACGAACAGGCATTCTGAGAAATCAGACAAGCAGTGCTCTGAGGCACAAGGTAGACGTGACATAAGGCTCCCTCTCCCGTAGCTGTACGGACTCTGCAGTGCAAAACTGATGACAAAATAGTAAAACAAATGGGCGCTAACATCAGTTAATACCACTCTGGCCGCTCTCAGGAAGAAGTTGCCATTTTTGATCAAGTTACTTTTCAGGTCAGATTTGAACGATAAGTAATGTCAGGTGATAGAATTCCTCTACATATAAGGCAAGGTGCCAAGGGGATTTGTAAGTGTACGCAGACTATGTGTGATGATGAAGCCCTGATCTCAGAAGATGTGTACAGAAAGGTTTAAACATTTCCAATCAGGTGAAATAGCCCTTGCGACAAGCCTCTAAATGGGAAACCTGCATCAGAAACACCACCCATGCATGCTGAAAAGGATGAACAGCTCATTGAGGGAGACTGATGAATCACCCCTGGTGACCTTGCTGCTTATTTGGACTGCACTTCTGCTCAAGCATGCGCAGTCATATAGCAGGTGGACTTGTCTAGAGTTTGCGAGTGCTGGGGCCCAGGAAAAATTGGCCAGGAACACAAAACAGCACATGAGAGACAGTACCTGTGAAATGCTCCTCATACAAATATGAACAGTGTTCGATATGGAAGACATTAATGATGTCCAAACAACTTTGGACGATGCTTCCAAAGTGACCCGGGTGTTTTGTTTGGAGTTCTGTTTGAAGACTGTGGGCTGGATTCTCCTTTGCATCCTGGCCCCTTGTGTCACCTGAGCAGCTCAAAGGACTTGAAAAGCAGCTTGATTTGCCCAGCTGCAAGTTTCCCTGGGGTAGGGGAACTGTCAGCTGGTGCAGAGTCACCTCAGGTGGCTTCTGGTCTGCCATGCCCCCAGGTGGCCCCAGGAGAAAAGACATGCTGAGGGCAGGGCAGGGGTGGGTGTAGCCAGCGTATGAGCTTTATGGAGTCTAGCCGGGAAATGGGAGTTAGAATAGCCGTTGCTGAGGCTCAAGGTGACAAGAAGCTACCCTGAGAGTCAGGAACCTGTAAGTGGTTCCCTGACACCTCTACCCCTCTACAGCACTGAGGAGAAGATTAGCACAGCAGAGAAACCGGACCTCTCTGTTTTCAGTAGCCGCCTTTGTTGTTCAATATGGGCCAGATCCAATCCCCATTAAATCAGGGGGAATCTTTCCATTGACTTGCAGAAGCTTTGGATCAGGCCCCATCTGACTGAGAAAAGTGACAGAGGTCAAAAGCATTATTAATAATAGAATATTACTAATAGATTATGTTTATGTCGTATCTTTCAGCAGGAGAGATTGCGTACTCTCTACCTATGCACACAGGAATTACTTCACCAACCACTGAGATGCAACCACTGCTGGGGTGGAATGTGGCAGTGGTGGAAGAGTTCATAACAATGTTATATAAAGAGAATAGTTCCAGTTTTTCTGGCTCCAATGCAGATAAAATAATCTCATAGCAAAATTTTCTGTAAAATCAGGGTGAAAAGCATGACCTGCATTAGTTGCAAGGTTGGCCCAGTTCCTAATCCTGACATTTCTGCTCAGAGAAGCTCACTAAATATTTTCCTCTCTCTTTTTTATCCTCCTCTGCTCTCCATGAACTTTTGATCCTAACTTAATTTGGTTTCAGCTATGCTGTTAATCTTATTTTTAAATTTATCTTCCCCTTGCATTTCTTCCAAAGGAGAATTAACTGGGGTGCATAATCAGTATATGTACAAATCATGCCAGCATGACATGTGATTCAGTGGTGCACACTGAAGTGCAAAGCCAAAGTGAGTGTTTCAAAACACTGGCTCTCAACCGTTCCACACAACTATACCACTTTCAGGAGTCTGATTTTTGTCTTGTGTATCCCCGAGTTCCAACTTTACTTAAAAACTACTCACTTACAAAACCAGACATAAAAATACAACAGTGTCACGGCACACTACTACTGAAAAATTGTTAACTTTCTCAGTTTTACCATATAATTATAAAATAAATCAGTTTCAGTGTGCAGTATAGAGAGCAACATAAACAAAACATTGTCTGCTTGAAATTTTGGTTTGTGCTGACTTTACTAGTGCTTTTCATGTAGCCTGTTCTAAAACTAGGCAAATACTTAGATGAGTTGATGTACCCCCTGGAAGACCTCCGTGTACTCTCAGGAATACACATACTGCTATTGAGACCCACTGTTTCAGAGGATGAAGACATCTTTCTGGATCAAAGTTTGGAGGAAGTGCTGAATAATTTAGTGATATGCTCAAAATCCAAGGGTATATTTTGACTCTAAAAAGACTTTGTCCCTTGAGAACTTCTAATGTTGGATAGGAGTAAAGATAACGTTCCTGCTTTCCCCTCCGTCTCCTAGGCAGCATATGTTTCAAAGCTATAATGCTGAACTATCAGATTTTATCCACCTGTCGACACGTGCTTTTTGTTTTGTTGTTTGAATCTTAATAATTGCTGCTGCTTTTCCTAGAGATGCTGTATGGTAAACAACTGCTAATGAGAGTTAACACTGAAATATACATGAAGGAAATGAAGATGTGTTCTCCAAAAGCTCAGGCTGGGTAGACAAGATTATTTCTGTACCAAATATTACACTGTAATTAAACATAATCCTTCAATGAATGTAATTGCGATAGGGCCAGTTCACCCATGTATTTGACTGTTGAGTCTGATAGAGGATCGCTTGAATACAAAGGATGAATATTAGGTAGAGGCATGCACAGAACATCCAATACTATGAAGGAGACAAGTTCAGTAAGCCTAGTAAAAGGGCTGAGATAATGGGAAGAATTGCTAGAAGGGATTTTCACTTGCAGAATGAAACCTAGAGAATTTCATTTTAGATCAAAGATGTCAGCAGAAGCATATCCTCTCCTACACACGGTTAGTGCAAGTGACTTGTACAAGCATCAGCTAAACATAGTAATAGATCGAGATGAGCAAGAAATGTCTTTTGCTAGGGATAGCACAGTCTACAGCACACTCCATTTTTTGGACCCCCTGGAAAGGCGCTCTGAAAAAATGGCTGTCTTTAGGCAATCGCTTAACTCCATGGCTCTCAAACTTTTTCCATATTAAAGCCATCTCCCTTACTTAGACTCATTTCACATCTTATCCCATAATAGGTGAAAGTTCCTTGGTCTGATGAAAAAGTGATAACAGGACAGCATGAAAATAAACTCTAATGTGATGGATGTGATCGCTGGCTTACATTTCTTTGTTCGTGTTTCTGATGTTTGTTTCCTCTCCAACTTATGGAACTTTCAGTTTATTACTTCCAAGGCTCGCTTCATTGTTAGCTTGCCCCATTCCTCCCACTAGATTCAGTTCACAGGTGAACGTTCTTCGCCTGTGTTTGCTACTGTTCCAGATTTAGACTCACCCACTCACTTGACCACAAACAAACTTACATTTAAAAACATTTTGTATGTCATGTTTTACTCCTTCCCCCAATCTTTATCTGTGTGGTCATCTACAGAGATTGCAAGCTTTTCAGAGCAAGTACTCCCATTTAGTTCAGCGGAACCAGAATTTTTCCCTATGTGAACAACACCTAGGCTTAGTTTACACTTACCTGGCGATTCGGCAGCAGTTGACAGGACCGCAAGCTACACAGAGTAGCTTGCATAACTCCCATCGACTGCTGTGCTTCCCTTCTGCATGGTGTCTTCACTGCACTGCGCCGACACAGTGCTACACCACTTGAGGAGTGGTTTTAGTACGTCAGCTTCCTGATTGATTGAGCAGGTCTACTCTGGCCACTCAGTTGATCCATATAAGTCGATCTGATGGCGGCGACATTGTCGCCGTCACTGTAGACATACCCTTAGCATAAAATGGATCCTACTGTAGCAAACAATAGCTAAGAGAGAAACACCTGACAAAGAAATGCATTGAGCAATCATACAGGCTATTAAGAGAGGTGTAATGTGTGTTTTAATTCTAGGTGGTCAAAAGAGATGTCTTCAGAAACCAAGCTAGGAAACTAGACAAACACCAACTTTTCCTGGAATCTCCTCCAACTAGCCACAGGCTGCCTGTATATCTCCCAGCAGGAAGATGGGCTAAACCTAGCATAGGTGAGGCTGAGTCCCAACCTGCTTTAAAGGGTCAGCTAACCCTGTGACACAGAGCAAAACCAATATGCATGCAAGGCTGCTGTTGTGTACTAGAATAATGAAACTCAAAGCTTGCAAACATTCAAAGAAAGGTTTTAAGGTCTGAAATATGCATTCCTCAACTGGCAAAGGATTATCAGTGGCCTGTATTTTCTCATAATTTAACATTGGAGGATGTTTTGCATAATCCATGGGATCTAAAAGTTAATTACTGATACAGTTGTGAAAAATAATCATATTTCTCTAACCAGTTAAAACTTTTCTTAATCACATTTCATTAGGCCAATTACATTTGCGTTTCCATAGCAACCGGAAGCTCTTCAGCAGCATGACCTATATTTGGCTATTTTCAATGTTTTTTAACCGCTCCCCAAGGAGAGATTCATAAATGGCCTACTCCTTGCTGAGAAAGAAGCTATGGTAGCCTCACTGACTTCCGACTGCCAGTGCTTTATAGTATTTCCATGAGGAAAGATTATTTAGGGTAAGTGTCTTTGTAAGTGTCTTACAGGGAGCAACTTGCAAAATACTATGCACAAGCAAATATATCCTAATGGGAAAAGAGGACGATAAGAGGACTATAGCCGGCAGTTGCCAGCAACGTTAAAGCAATGACCCTGAAGGGCTTATGTAACATCACTCTTCACATGGTCTGCCATGGGCAGCAATTTTACTATCCACATGGGTCAAAGTTTAGAGCTGGCTGCAGCTGAGGATTAGACTCAGGTGCGTAGTCCTGGATGACTCATGAAATTCACTTGTCTTCTCATGCAACCACCTCCAGACTCTGACCCTCTTGGAGAGCAAAATTATTATCCATATCAACCCATGTTAGCTTTTAACTTGGAGTAAGGGCATGCGCAAGACGCACTGTTAATGACCCTTTCAAGTCCAGTGCTGTAATTCTGTTGGCAGCGGTTGCAGTCTCTAAGCAATTTTCTTATCTCTCTGTGTTCAGTACATACCCTGACAGTATTTTGCATATTTCTCCCTTTGCTTTAAATCAATCTTTAAAAAAACAAAAGTGAAATTAGATTTTAAGTGTTTGGTGCCTAACAGGGGTCACTGGGTGCATGGGTGGATGGAGGATGTGCAAATGAAAGCAGTAGCTGAGGCCTGATCTACACTGACTGGGAAATTTGATGTCAGTCAATGGGAGATACGCAAACTACACAGAGTAGCTTGCGTATCTCTCGTTGACTTCCTAACTTCTACTTACCGCAGCGTCTTCACTTCGCTGCATTGATGGGAAACGCGTTCCCGTCAGTGCAGTGTTACTCTTTTTCAGGAGGTGGCTTTATCTTCATGTCTGTTCAATCAATCCCAAAGAATTGATCAAATTTGCCACCGTCAGTGAAGACATACCCTGAGTTTGTGGAGGAATTTGCTGTGGATACAGATTGAACCTCCTCTCCTTCACTTACATGGGTTTGTAAGTGTAACCACAAGTGTAAATCACTAGTGTAAGTGTAACACTAGACAACAAATTTTTTTGAAAGTGTTGCTTCCTCAGAAATCTTTTTAGATTATGCTAGACCACTTGAAGATGAACACAAATATAATTTCAGACTACTTGTATCACATAGGAATTTGGAAATTGACTTTCATTGAATGTAATGCTTTTAATCGCATAACGGTGCTGATGCTTTGCAATAATTCAACTGAGCTAAAATGTTTTGTTCATGATTTTCATTTGTACTCAGTGTCTGAGGCTTCTCATTTAAGTGTCCAGCAATAATTGGCCAGCATTGATGTATTCCAGTTGCCCTGATACCTTTTTTCCATGATCGCAATGTCCTGGTGAAACCTTTCACCATGCTCGTCACTGACTGGATATTCAGTGGACTTCTTGTTTTTAGCAGAGAACCCAGACACATTGGTCAGACAGAAGTAACAGTCTGTCACATGATCCTTCTGCTCTCACCATATCATCGGGCAGTGAACGGCATTGACTTCTGAGTACCTCTGAGCCAAACTCTAAGATCGATGATGCAGGTTGCGCAACAAATGTGAGGAGCCCAGGCTTTGTCCTGATCACCAATTTTACAGCCAAAGCAGAGCTCATACGCGTTCTTAATATGTGCAGTCATGCTCCCTCTTTGAGGTTTAAGCGTATATTCGCCACAAATGTAATGGAACGTATCGCAACTGTTGCGACATTGGCAAGATATTTTGCTATCATGAATCCGCCTGAAAATACAATTGCTTTATTATTGTGAGCACACACAATATGCTATGCGCATAGAGCGTGCGCATCAACATGAATGGAAACTGATATAAACGCAATGCATAGAATGGTGTGTGCGAAATGCTTTTATAGCCTTCCTAAAACCTGTCCTGCCAGCATCCGCCCTGCCTAAGCCTTAGCATTCCCACTGCATGTTGTGTGGCCTGCACTAGGTGCAGTGTTACTGCATGCCCAGGCATGCTTGGATGTCAGATAGAAAACTTTTCAGCTTACCTTGTGGGCAACATTTTAATAGACTTAAATTATGAATTGCAATAACAAATATAGGTGATTTCAAAAAACAGTACACGATAGGGAAATTTCATGGTGATTATCATAATCAGCAGCCCAAAATCCATAAGATACACCCAAAAGTATTCAGGAAGCAAATCTTTGTTGTCCCGTATGATCAGAATAAGGCTCAGAGGAGAATAGTTTTTAAACTGACCCTAGGAGATAATGCATTAAACAAGCCATTTAAGAGCAAGCAGAGAAGTTTGTATCTTTTTATATTTTCAAAATTTTAATACTTTCTCCAGTTGATTTTAGCTGGCCTTTTTTTTTTCTTCCTATTTATGTGACATATAGTAGATTTAAAAGAACTAAATATGTACTGTTTGTCTAGATGGTTTAGCAATATGGGGTCATAACCTACTATAAAGTAAATGAAGGGTAGCAACAGAAAGGAGGGAGAAGATTTGCTTTGTGTGCTGCTATCTAGCTACGAGCAATGATGTAAAGTTAAGAAAAAGAAAATAAGGAAACTTTCTACTTTCTGGTAGATCATGGATCAGGCACTCAGGGTAAGTGGTGGAGAGCTTATCACTTGAGACATTTAAAACTTGTTCTTCACAAAGCATTGGAGAATATACAGTAGGGAAATATATTTCATAGAGTCCATAGAGTCTAAAGCCATACGGCACTATAGTGCTCATCTAGTCTGACCTCCTATATAACACAGGGCATAGAACTTCCCCCTGCATAATTCCTACAGTTTATCTTTTTAGAAAAACTCCCAATCTTGATTTTAAAATGACCAGTGATCAACTCAGGGTAGCTTGTTACACTGGTTAATTACTATAACTGTTAAAAATGTGTGACTTAGTTGTGCATTGTTATAGAGATGGACTAAATGACCTAACCATCTCCAGATTCAATGATCCTATGACTTTATTAGTTTTATCTTCTATAAATACAGTGATTGTGTTGTCAATTACTCCCTTTTGCTGGAAGGATTATTCTTGGCTGATAACACTGGGCCAAATTTAACCTTGATGTAACTCCACTGATGATGATCAAATTTGCTCCAGAGATGAGTATAGTGAAAAAGTTGTAATTATGCAATCAGTATTTGAGTTTTAAAAAGCCTGCTAAGTATATAGTGGCTATTTACATGAAACACCTAGGCTGAGCTTTACAAAAGAACCCTTTGAATTTCAGTGGAAGATAGGTATGTAGCTCACTTAGGCACCTCTGAAAATCCTAATTTTAGTCTCTCATTATACTGAAAGAAATTTTGTGTAAGATACAATATAGGCATTTATTAAAAACCCAATCCCACAGACCCATAGACTCTAAGATACTTAGATGCTTAACTCCCACTGAAATCCATGTGAGTTAGACACCTAAATACCCTTGAGAATTTGTGCCTTAATCCTTACTCAACCAAGATTCCTATCAAGGTCAATGGGTGTTTTGCCTCAGTAAGGACTTTAGAACTGGGTCCAGTTCATTGTATTATCATACAGAGAGCTGGTTGAAAGATGGCAATTAACTTCTGCAAGAAGTTTAGGAGAAAACAAAACAATTTTCAGTTTGTTCACATTTTCATCAAAACAATTTGAAATGAAAATTTCATTTTGCTTATGTTCTAAATGGAAAAAGTTAATTTTGGTTTGGTTGGATTCTAATCAAAACAAAACAAAAATCAGTTTTCATTTTTTTAGATTTTTTTCTCCAATCTGTCTTGTTTCCCCCCATTTTTCCACTGGAAAAGCTGTGGGGTGGACGAACACGGAGAGGGACCAAAATAAAATCTGATATTTAATTTCAATTAGAATAAATATGAATCTTTTTTTCCCCATTGGATGGGAAGTGAGACTATTTTGCATGACAAAAAAACTCTTCGTAAAATTTTTCCAGTAATGCAAAAAGCTACTGTTCAGTGAAAACAAAAACAAAAAAACCCTCAGTGTTATACCACACTCAGAAAAAAGTAGTAGGAAAGGTTACCAATGACAGTAAAATTGTGATTTCATGAGTAACAATGATACAAAGATTCATTTAAGAAATTAAATCTCAGTACATGTCCATGTAGCTTTATTTTGTATGTTAAACTATGACAAGGAGGAAATGCGCTTGGCCCAGATCCATCAAACACAGCTGCTGAAAACCATGTTGTTAGCCACCAGGCATGCATTTATCTGAAATTAGAGAGACAAGTTGGGTTAGGTAATATTTTTTATTAGACCAACTTCTGTTGGTGAGAGAGGCAAGCTTTTGAGCTACACAGAGCTCTTCTTCAGGTCCGGAAAGAAACGAGGAGTGTCACACCTAAATACACATTGCAGACAGCAAGGCAGGCATCACTAATTCACTCTCTGTTTCACAGTTCATGAAATACTGCAGGACCAGCTGCTTTGTGTTCATAACACTCAACACCACGCTGGTCAGCAGTTCAGGAGCCATGCTGTCAGATAGTGGTGGGCACACGGTTTGCCAAGGCTGCTGTAAAATGGCGTGAAAGGAAGTTGGAAGTTCATGGAATGATGGGAGAGAAAGAACTGCATCACAGGATGGTGAGCACATCCCCATGATGCACCGTGATCCGTTTCCAGAGCTCCCAGCAGCAGAAGGTGAGAGGGTGACGAGTTGCACAGTGGGATAACTACCCACGATGCAACACTCTCGCTGTCAATGCAAAAGCAATGACTATGGAGGCTCCGCCAACACAAGAAACATTGTTTGGACATGCACAACTGATGTTATTAAAGTGACTTATGATTGCCAACATAACTTCAGTCAACAAAACTCTGTAACGTAGAGAAGTCCTAAGAAAGCACTAAAAAGCCTGTGCTTAATTTTAAGCATAGGGATGGTCCCATTTAAGTCAATGGGGCTACTCAATTGTTTAAAATAAGTACATTTTAAAGTGATTTGTTGTATCTGGGCCTTAAAGCTTAAAAACCTTTAAAAATAATAGTAATATTTTGCCCTTCTAGAATCAATCTTGATTTGTTTAATATCTAGAAGAGGAAGCAAACAGCATGTTACTGAAATTCACCTCTGATGCTAATTTGGGAGAAGCTACAATTACCAGCAAATAATACAATTTATGTGAAAATTATGCACTGGGACTCAGTATAGAAAAATGGGGGCTACTATGGCTGGGAGAAAATAATCCAAAATACAGACCTTCAACGAGAGGGAGAAACCTTTGAACCAGTGTTACTGCCGGGGACTTGAAAGTGATATAGGACAGCAACTGAATAGGGCTTGGGGCAGGTGGTGGGAGGAGACAGAGAAGTTTTGAGCTGCATGTGCAGAAGTATTTCATTCCAGAACACTGAGGTGATAGTCTCTCTGCCAGATGCATTCCCTGAGTTGCACTAGTGGAAGGTGGTATAACCCAGGCTGTGGGTCCATTGAGGTCACACTGAGACAGAGTCATGGAAAAAGGGCTGACCCTGAAACCTGTGCATGAGCTATTAGACAATGCTCCTTCCCAGGTACCACTGTTTTTACGTGTCTGTAATATTTTAATGGCGGATTGAAAATGGAGGGACACCCTATGTAACATGACAAACAGTTATGAAGTGGTTACATAATAATACTGTAATTCTTGTAAACCGAGACAGGAAGCAGCTCTTCTCAGAACAAATAAAACTCCCCATAGATCATAATGTTCTCTCTATTTCCAGTCCTACAGTACCCTTAACCCAATTACATTGTTTATCTTACATAGGAGGAGCCACACTGTTGCTATACCGTGGTATTAATTTCACTTAGCATATTTCCAGCTGGCTTTGAAGAGCATAGACTGTTCAGCCCACATTTAACCTGTAGCCCTATGAGCACTGAACACCTAGCTCTGACGCAATGCCATTCCATCTTATGTTCCCTGGCTACACGCTATGTTAATGCTTCCAGAAAAGCAGCCAATCAGCAAGCATCTTGGCAGTTCCTCCTTGACCCTGATAAACTAACAAACTATATTGAACCAGCCAGGTCATGGGGAAGTATTGTTGGATCCCATCCAGTGTTTATGGATTTTCAGTTGACTTGTAGGAATGCAAGAGAATACTTGTATACACTGGTCAAAATGCAATGCCATGTCTTCCCTATCCTTTTTATATTTAGAACCCTAATGTGAACGGTTCCATTTTTTAATAACTTTGGAAAGCAACTCTCAATTCAGCTCTGCCATGGAAGCCCATGCTATTATAAAAGCTTATTTACTACTTTTGGAGGGGCATCTTCTGGGCTCTCTCCCCATGGCCCCAGGCGGAGCTCGCTCTCCCCAGCATGGCCACGGGGCCTGAGGAGTTCTGTGCCCTTGCCGATTATTGTGGGGGGGGGCTGTGCCCTTGTTTGCCCCCTCCCCTTGTGCCACCCTGAAGAATGACATGATAAGATCCAGCATCACACAGCACACAGGTCTGTTGCATGTGTTCCCTTAATAGAACTGGATTCTTTCTCGTTCTTTGGTTTGGTTCTGTCATATTGATTTCCTGCCGAGATGAAAAATGCTTAGCTTGTCCTTAGAAAACAAAATAAAAATAAAAAAAGAAATGAGGTAAAGTCTTTATCACTTGGGTTGATTAATATGCCCAATTGCTGCTTTAAATTATTATAAGTGAAAGAACAAGTTCTGCTGCAGGCTGGACCATAAATGGTTGTTCCATTTTCTAATGGTAATCTGATTGGAATATATGCCTAAAAGAGCACCCAAAAAAGCAAACCTGCTGAAGTTGGGAGCACCACTGAGACAGACTATGTGCTGCCTCTTAATCATGCTGAAAAACTAGCGTAAGATGGCAGGAGCCGTATTCCACTTTTGATGATCTAATGATCTCAGTTTTAGGGGTGGATAAATATAGGATAGCAAGGGAAGCAGCTCTGCAGCCAGGGATTAAGTGCTAACTCTGGAAAAAAATGTCAACACAACTTGTAGGAGTCAAGGGGACATTATTAATAGTCCCAGTGCATACCTATTGCTGCCTTCACTCCTTGCTTGTGGGGCACTGGCATAGACCTTACCTCATTCTCCACATCTCGTTCAATAGATGTTTTCAGCACTTACCGACAAACAATCTCTGGGATTGCTAAATAATTTACATCTCTGCTCACATTTCTTCTTACTCCTTTTTCCTCCGACTATGCTCTTCCCAGTTCTCCTTTCTGGTCACCTCTTTTGTTTCCTTCCTTCCCACACTCTCTTCCCTGCTGTCCCCTTTTCTAAAGTCTCTCTCTCTCTGTCTCTGACAAACAACTGCAGTGTCTGTTGCCAGTACTGGTTACGTGATTATTTTCATGCAGTTAGTGACTCCTGTGTAACTATATACTTATAAAGACACTGACAGCATGAAGCCCTCCAACCATCAACCTGTGTATCATGCATATTTTGGGTTAAATTGTGACTTGCCCTGCACAGATGAGCAAGAGTGAAAGGAAAAGGCACCAGAAGTCTTCTTTGCTTTCTTAATCCCTGAATAGAAGCTACTCATCACATTTATCCCTGAACTCTGTAATCATAAGAAAGATTGTTTCTCAGCAATCCTAGCCTTATGAAAGGAGACTGGGAGGAGTCCCCCTCTTGCACTAGCCCACAGAGATGAATCGCTGCAGTGTGAATACATGTTTCAAAGGACCGAGTACAGAGTCAGACACGATGTATTCCGATGCTTCTGCTGGGTTGGAGCATCTGCTGCAGTCATTATCTTAAAGTCACTGTCAGACCCTTTATGTTTGTCACATTTTTATTAATTGAAAAAATGGCCTTTTTTCAAAAATGATTTTTGGCAAGAAAAACAGTGTTTCCCCCATTTTTAGTTTCTTCATAAAATGAAAAAAGTATCATTCTAATGTCTCCAAGTATAATACTAGGTTCAGATCTGGCCCATTTCTGCTCTCACAGTAGTGTAAGTAGGTGTGCCACTCCACGCTCACACCACTACATCTGAGAGAAAAATTTGGTTCTTTGTGTCTAACATAGTCTTTAGCTCCTCCCACTTAGTGCCAACTCTTGTGATCTTATTGCCAGTCCGCTAATATCTGGGGGGAAGGCAGTGTTAAAAAAATCCTTGGCTCCTGGGATCATGTGATTATGTCAGAATCTCACCTTTCATTTTAAAGAAAACAGTGAATTTCTAAACCTCGTGGTTGCAGAGAAAAAGTTGAAAGCGTGATCCCTAAAGACTCAAAAACCAGAAGGCAAATGAAAAAACAAATAAAACACCTCTTTTAAAATCACAGGATTTTAAGGTAATCTCTTGATTTTTCAATGTCTGGGATAGGCAATACTAGATTCTATTTTCTTCTGTGTTTTGTGTAGCATTTAGTTTGTACTGGGTAGTAGTAACAAACCAGTAATAGCTAATAATGCAATATATAGATATAGCACAGTTATCAGACTACCAATATTATGCTCCCACTCCTTAAAGCTATTTTGCAACGCCAAGTGATTAGAAAGACAATTGATATAAACAGGAAGCTTAAAGAATGAACTACAACTGAGCAAGGAGATAGAGGGCCACCACTGCACGGTATATTTATAACAGAGGTCTTCCTAAAGCAGGTGCCTGAGTTGGTGGTCTCAATCTATTTGCAAATAATGGTCAGGGGCTTACCTTACAAAAATGACTGTCTTCACTGGCAGTCTGAGAAAGTCCAGCCTGAAAAATAGCGGCAAAGAGAATAAACTCCCCTCTTGTTCTCTAAAGTGATCCTTTCAAGTTAGATTTGAAACATGATAGCATGTGACTGTAGGTGAAATTTGCACTGCTCCTGTACATATTCAGTTGGATTAAGAGAGGACTGCAGTTTTTAGGGTTGTCAAGCCAACACCTTTTTTGAACTCCAAATTCTTTTTCAGAACAACAGAGTGCACTATGCAGAGAGACTGTTCTAAGATTTTGATTTTGTTCTCCAGAATTTAACATTCAGCAGATTAGATTCTAGGATCTAGAATCTATTGGGTTTTTTTGGTTTTGAGCTAAATTTAATTTTTGCAGCTGTCCATTATTTCTATAATGGGCCAAACAAAAACACTGGGAAAGTTCAGCTCCAGATCTGTATGTTCCAGTTCTGGCTCATCTCTAGTTTTGCTTTTCTGGCACCTGAAAGTATATTTTAAGTGAAGAAACCATGATGAAAATCAACGTTTTCAGAAACACTTAAAAACTCTAAATGTGAAGAGACAGGTTCATATAGCAGTGAATGCTGCATTAATGTATCGGGAAGGGATGGGGGGCTGAATCACTACTGAACTACTTCAGTTTTATGCTCATGTAACGCTGTTGATTTTAGTAGAGTTTCAGGGTGGCATAAAATTGGAGAAACACAGTGGTGAATCAGCCCCTGTGGTTTTGGTTTGTCTACAGATATGAAATGCTTAGGAGTTACAGAATGATTCCCTGCTGTGTTTATGAAGAGTAAAAAGTTTTCATGCACAATTCAACATAATATCCTGGCATTAAATAAAGGTTGCCTCTGCCACCGGAGTCTCTGAAATGCTAAGCATCTAGAAAAGCAGGAAGAGCTGGTTACAGCTAACGCAACTTCCTCCTTAAAAAAACCCTCTTATTTGTAGTCAAAGATTTATTTTTTCTGACACATGAGAAGATGAAAAAGGGCTAACATTGTGCCAAAGCAGGAAGGTGTATAATAGTGCTTGTATTATTGGCTCATTAGGTGTCCATGAACAGAAAGCAATAGAAACTATAATTTCAAAACAAGATACCAAGACAGTTGAAAAAAAGGGAAAAGAAGTACTCAGAAATATGAGCTCTTTCCTCTGGGGAAAATCTAGCCAAGAGCTGCTTGGTATAGGGCTTATGGTTCCATGAATCAAAAGGGGTGAATGACTTACTAGATTTATTGTTCTGCATTGTGCAAAGGTCATTATGTGGTTTAACTGTTTCTATAGAAGTCAGCAAGATTCCATCATTCTTTCAGCAAACCAGAAATCAGATGAGCTTTAGAAAGCTCTTTGTTCAACCAGGTAGGTGCTATTCCAGCAATCAGGGAGCATTCCTCCAGCACAGCAGAGGTAAACTTCATTTTTGCCAGCATGAATTTATTGCATCTGTGAAAACACAACAATATGAAGAGAAAGAAAACCCTTTGGCATAGTCTAAACTCCTTCATTTATATGACAATACCACTACAACAAAAATGTTAATGCAACTCGGGTAACCCTAGATTTAGTTACTTAAGTTCAGATCCTCAAAGTATTTAGGCACCTAACTCCCACTGAAATGTCTTTGAGGATCTGGGCTTTAGAGTTGTATGTGGCTTTGTGGCCCCTCAGGCAAACTTCCACTGAATTTGGTGATCAGCAAGAAAGATCTGGAAACAAAATCTTAGTTTCTTCTGGGATAGCTGCATGGGGCAAGTCCTCCTTTTTTCTCTGCCTTTGGGGATGGCATTCTTTAATTTGGAGTCCCTAAAAGCACCCCCAGGCTACCATCTGCCCCCGCTTCTCATAGAATGATGGTGGCCTCGATTACAATTTGTATCACAGTAGTCCTTGCTGTGACTAACTCTTCACTGCTTCTGTTTTTCAGCCCTTAACTTAAAGAATTCACTTACAATAAATACACACCCTTAGGTTCTATATCCTTTAAGATCAAAAGTGTAACATTCACATGATAGTTCACCTTCATTAGAAGTGTTTCTAGAGTTAAAACTGTGAGAGAATCAGCAGAGGAATTCTAACTTCCCACGCAGGAAAACTGCGGAAAAAGTACGGTGGATTTCTGAAGCAAACATCCAACTCTTAGAATGGACGTCAGTGGAGCTATGCTGATTTACACCCGCTGGTCCTCTGCATAGGGCTGAATTTTACCCTCAGTTTATACTTAATTTGTATTCTTAAGAGGAGCATCGCTGTAGCATTATAATAAACCCTTTAAACGAAACCAAGGACTTTCCTAACTTTTTAAAAGCTCCCACATGTGCTGAAAACTCAAGAAGGTTCCAACTAACAAGTACGCAGGAGTCTAACCTTTCATTGCCTCATTTTTCTGTTAGATGCCAACTGTCAATCACACAGACATGCAGGACTAGAGAACAAGGTTCCCTACCAGAACACATAAGGAAATAGCAATCAACTCTTCTGTGGATAAATAGAAGACTTCAGTCTTCAGGGCTGTCACTCAGTGACTTTCTGAAACACTACACTTCCAAACTGCAGGCCAAAGTAATGCTTCTGAGCGTAAGGGGATTCATAATTCTGTCCTAAATTCTGACCAACATAGAATGTGAATGTATTTCAATATAAGTGTGTGGGTCAGTCTGTTACACACACACACCCACACACCCACCCCTTGTTGCATAATCAAGCACCAAAAGTTCGGAAATTCCAGTATTAAGGCTGTTACTACAATTTTAATTCAGCCCCCTAGTACACATGCACATACAGTCTATAATTACATGCTCACATACTATTTTTTCCACAGGACCCCTGTCTCGTTCACTGCACGGGATGGATGGTTTATCCTCATTGTTCAACGTGTGGTCCCAAAGCTTATCTAACATGCACTATTCAAACGCTGCACTGATGACAGAACTATTAATTTCCTCATGAGCTTTTCTATGGGACGCATCACTGTAGCATCTGAGTGCTTTACTACAATTAATACATTTACTTTTACAACACCCCCATACAGATGGGGAGCTGAGGCACAAAGAGATTAAGGTAAAAAGTATCTACTGATTTTCGGTGCCCAATTGGAGATGCCTCGTACCTGATTTTTCACAATACTTTCCCTTATATGGCACTTTATATGCTCAAAGCACAGCTCTTGTGAGTACTCAGACTTTCTGCACGTGGGACATCAGGGTCTCGGTCAGACATCCAGGAAATGATAAACACACAGTTAGTGACTAGGTGTGAAAAGCATGGTTTAAGTGACTAGCCCAGCACAGCTCGGACAGTGCAAAGGCAGGGGTGGAGGGAAACATGCTCTAGTGGTAACAGACTCTTCTGCCTGTTCACCCCAAAGTATGAGCCTTTCTGACCCATGTCCTGCAATCTGTCCATATCCCTGGTCTGCCTCTTCCCCATCCCTGCCTCCTCATTCCAGTCCCAGTCTCCCCAACTAACCAGTCTCAGACTGCACTCTTCAGACTTCTCATCTCAGCCTTCTTAGCCAGGAAGGCCTAACTTCACCCATCTGGACTCCCTGTTCAAGTTTCCTTGCCCAGCCCATCCCAGTCTCCACCCACCCTAATTCTCAGTCTCAGATTCCCTTTCCCCCTCTGCTAGTGCCCAGTTCCAATCTTCCCAGGCTAGGCTCCTTGTTGTAATCCACTTCCCACCCCCACCTGGTCCAGATCCTGTGTTCTCTGCACTAAAAAAATCAGGCAGCTTCTTCCTCCACATTGCCTTGGCCCAGTCAAGAGGGCACAGGAGAGACAAGTTCCCTTGATGTCTTGTCAGCTGCCGAGATCCAGATCTCATAGACTCATAGACTCATAGGTCAGAAGGGACCAATATGATCATCTAGTCTGACCTCCTGCACAAGGCAGGCCACAAAACCCTACCCATACACATTTATAACAACCCCGAACCCATGACTGAGTTATTGAAATCCTCAAAAGTGAGATTTGAAGACCTCAAACTGCAGGGAATCCATCAGCAAGCGACCCATGCCCCACGCTGCGGAGGAAGGCGAAAAACCTCCGGGGCCTCTGCCAATCCGCCCCGGAGGAAAATTCCTTCCCGACCCCAAATATGGCGATCAGCTAAACCCCAAGCATGCGGGCAAGACTCACCAGCCAACACCCAAAAAGGAATTCCCTGCAGTAACTCAGTTCCCATCCCATCAACATTCCCACAGACCATTGAGCAGACTTATCTGCCGATAATCCAAATCAATTGCTCAAAATAAACTATCCCATCATAACATCCCCTCCATATACTTATCAAGCTTAGTTTTAAAGCCAGATAAGTCATTTGCCCCCACTACTTCCCTCGGAAGGCTGTTCCAGAACTTCACTCCCCTAATGGTTAGAAACCTTCGTCTAATTTCAAGTCTAAATTTCCTAATATCCAATTTGTACCCATTCGTCCTCGTACCTATATTAGTACTAAACTTAAACAATTCCTCTCCCTCCCTAACGTTAATCCCCCTGATATATTTATATAGAGCAAGCATATCCCCCCGGAGCCTTCTTTTGGCCAGGCTAAACAAGCCAAGTTCTTTGAGTCTCCTTTCATAAGGCAGATTTTCCATTCCTCGAATAATCCTAGTAGCCCGTCTCTGAACCTGTTCCAGTTTGAATTCATCCTTCTTAAACATGGGACACCAGAACTGCACACAATATTCCAGGTGGGGTCTCACCAGCGCC
>ML675604.1:36782718-36807584 GCA_007922155.1 Mesoclemmys tuberculata | reverse complement strand
TTAAATAAGGTCGGTCCAAGAACCGATCCTTGAGGGACTCCGCTAGTAACCTCCTTCCAGCCTGACAGTTCACCCTTCAGCACGACCCGCTGTAATCTCCCCTTTAACCAGTTCCTTATCCACCTTACAACTTTCACATTCATTCCCATCTTTTCCAATTTAACTAACAGTTCCCCATGCGGAACCGTGTCAAACGCCTTACTGAAATCGAGGTAAATTAGATCTACCGCATTGCCTCTGTCTAAGTAATCCGTCACCTTCTCAAAGAAGAAGATCAGGTTGGTTTGGCACGATCTACCTTTAGTAAATCCATGTTGCAATTTGTCCCAATTACCATTGACCTCAATGTCCTTAACTACTTTCTCCCTTAAAATTTTTTCCAAGATCTTACACACGACAGACGTCAAGCTAACAGGCCTATAATTACCCGGATCACTTTTATTCCCTTTCTTAAAAATAGGAACTACGTTAGCAATTCTCCAGTCGTACGGCACAACCCCCGAGTTTACCGATTGCTTAAAAATTCTCGCTAACGGGCTTGCAATTTCATGCGCCAATTCCTTTAATATCCTCGGGTGGAGATTGTCCGGTCCCTCCGATTTTGTCCCATCAAGCTGTTCAAGTTTGGCCTCTACCTCAGATACAGTAATATCCACCACCACATCCAGAGTCCCGTTCGTCATGCCTCCATCATCCCTAAACTCCTCACTAGACTTATCTGGCATGCCTCACAACATGTTCAGTGTGGACAGAGTCTTCAGGGAATTTAAAAGTTAAAAAAATCTAAGAAGTCTCTACTGTAATTCTTCAAAGGCTTATAATGTGGCCAAATTTGGGTTGATTTTCATGGGGATAGTGCAAGGCACATCCCAGACATAAAGGCCACCCCCTTGCCAAATTTCAAGTCCCTGCTCCAAAGTTTGGAGGTAATACAGCTTTTCAACCTGGCCAAAAATGTATTTTTCTGTAGTCACTCTTAGAAGTGACTGGATGACATAGGCTGAAATTATTTATATCAGCTTGAAGCAGACATCCAGCATGGAAAATTTCAGCCCAAATGGTTAAAGTTTGGCAAAGTTATACGGAACTGAAAATAGGTTCTTCTACTAGGAAATGTCAATCAACTTTAATAATAGGCAGTGCTATCCATAACTTCTGTCATAAATATTCAGTCCTCATTCATTATTTTATACAAAATGATAACCCCTCCCCATCTCTCCCACTTTTTGAACGCAGTCTTCCTACTACAGAAATTATATTACAGACTGTATAACAGGAACTTTCCAGTCCTTTTATCTTGGTAAAAATTCAGCAGGTTCAGACAGATCTATAAGGAAATTTCTTAGGAGAGCCAAGGATTTGCAAGTCCCTCAAGACAACTTCTTGCAGTGGCAGATTAAACACATTATTTATTTAATTGATTTAGTTGCAATGTAGCAGCACGCAGGCATGGACCAGGACCCCCACTGTGCATTGATTTCTAAATCCAAATTTTGGCTGGAAGGAGTCCAATTCCCAAGAGATTTTAGACCACCAATCTATTCATCTGTAGGGCACAACTGGAGAAAAGTGGGTCCAGAAAGTGGGGATTTAAATAGAAATAGGGTCTTATAATGGACATATTGGGCGTCCTTAATAGTTGTGCTACCAGCACTACCTATAATATACACACATTGAACTCTAAAGGGTTAAGTCCTTGATTTTTTTCCAGCAATGCAAAGCATCCTCAGCTCTCATTTGATTTCGTTTCAAGTTGTGGGTGCTTAGATGTCTGAAAAATCAGGTCCTAAACTGCTGCCCTCCCTGCTTTGCTGATGCTGTGGAATACAGACCTCAGCTATGAATAGCTAGCACTGTTATAATTACAGGCTTCAGACAGGAATGCCACCTACGTGTGAGGACGGGGGAACAGGAACAGAAAGTCCTTGACAGGTACTAAAACTTAATGAGTTTCCAATGCATTTTGGAACTTGGTAAATATAAAGTCAGACCAATGAACAAATAGCTGTAGAAAGTTTCCAATGCAGAAAGTTTATAAGACAATTATTTACATTGTCTGGATGGCTTTAATTACAGGACAATAAGAGCTGGCTGCTTAAGCATTCCCCAGGGGTAAATTAATCAGTCACCCTGCCAACTTGCATATTTTCCATCGCTACACTGAGGCAAATCAACTATGGTTATCATGAGACTGACATGACAAGCTCCATCTTTTGTCAATTGTGGAGACTGCCAGTTATGTCTTTAATGTCATCATAACTATATCTAGTAAACTAATGAAAGTTCCATTCCATTCCCTGACACTATAGCAAATAAAACTCTTTCCAGATTACAGGAATACCCTCCTCATTCCGTGTTGTAAGAGAGTTACAGTAGATATCAAAAGAAGGCTGTTTGTAACTGCCAGTATTTTTGAAAGTTGCAGAACATTTCAACATACTGCAATTATATTACCAGTCTACCAAACCGATGGAAGCCAGACCCAGCTTTCTTGGCCTACTCCTAATACAATAATCACTTATAACATTTCAATGCATTTTTCCATGTTGTAATCAAGCTATACTATCTAGCTGTGGACTGATTTACAATGGGACAGATTCATCCCCAGTGTAAGTCCACTGAAGTCAATAGGGTTACACCAAGGATAAATATGGCCTAGACCACTTTAAATCACTTGCTCTTTTTAGTTTTTCAGCCTGATGGTCAGCTGGTGTAAATCAACATGGGTTTTTTTGGCTTCAGCCAATGAATATGGATTTCAATGGAACCACAGTGATTTAAACCACATGAGAATCTGGTCCTTTTTATATTACTATTTACTACGATTTAGTTGGGGTTAGTCCTGCTTTGAGCAGGAGGTTGGACTAGATGACCTCCTGAGGTCCCTTCCAACCATAATCTTCTATGATTCTATACTAGCACAAACCCTTGTGGGAGTGGTAAAATTAATAAATAAATGTATTAAATAATAACCTCTGGTTTTCAGTTACCCTCACCCTGGCACTAGCACCTACTGCAGTTCTGATGCAGTGGCAGAGAATGCTGTCCTGGGGAGAGAGCTGGCCAATGAGAGGGCAGCTTGAACTGGGGCTGGGGCTCTGAATCCACCTGAAGAGGCAGTTGGCAAAAGCTATTGGAGAAGAAGAGGCTAAATGCCGAGCTATTGAATGAACTAGAGCGTAGGTAGGAGGTGAGGGGATAAGGTAAAAATAGAAAAGGAAAATAAAAGTAGGGGACTGGGAAGTGAGAAGAAGGAAAGAAGGAAACTAGGAAAGGTTCCAGGTCAGGTCAGATGCTGGAAACAGTAAGCGAGATGTTTGTCTACAAAGGAGCTGCAGCGAATGAACACAGACAATGGCTATTTGAACATCTATTGATGGAACACAGTTCAAAGGTGTCTAATGGACAAGTGAGAGCCCACTAGAAATCCCGCTTGTGGATAACTCCGTTCAAGGAGGGACAGCCACAGGAACATTGAATCTAAGGAGCACCTCCAGCTGAAGAGAAGCAAAGAACCGGAGGACAAGGGTGGAGTTGGATTTACAGCCAGAGAGAAAAAGTTGATTCTTCTTTGAAGTGATACGGTATATTGTAAAGTAACAATGCATTTGGTAGTCACTGCACAGTGTGTACAAGCTCACAAAGGTTAATGAGTTCATAACCTATAGTTTATTATTATAAGTAGTAAGTCTTTGGTAATGTTCTGTATTATTTATGGTACTGGTACAATTTTGGGGTTTTTCCTTATGAAGTTCTAAACAATTAGAGTGACCCTTTTTGTATTGATTTGCCTCTGGTTCTCCCCACAGTTACCATAGCCTAGCCTAGCTGAGTCACAACAGAAATCAAATAGAACTTTTTTTCGAGTGGGTTTGTGGCAAGCTGCATTTTAAAACTGCCTAAAATATTTTCCAAAGTAGAAACAAAAGCTGATGGAAATTGTGAGCACAGCTAATTCCTGCTATAGTGAGCAGTGATTGCTTTAGCTCAGAAAAGGTGATAATGGTGCATAAATCACAGTAAACTTAAAATGTGATAGGCGTTTTAAAAAGCAAATTACATTCTTTCAGAAAGCCTGCAAATTACTACTTTAGCAAAATGAAAGACTAAATTACTATTTTGTCTTATTCAAGTGCCATCTAGCCTAGCTAGATAATCCAACCCCATATTGATGTGTACTTATGTTATGAACTGAAATACCAGGTAATTAACAGACAAAATAGAACTTTTTGCTAGTTTTAGGTTAAGGTTGCTATTTAACTTTAAAGTTGAAATACATGAGAAAACACTAAGCATTTAAAAGTGTGGAAAGGAACAGTTAAGAAAAGGTGGATACATTGTCAAATATCCTGACAGAAACTACGATATCCAAAAAACATGGACATGTGTATAATGTTGTATGAAAAGTTTGTGTATGTTAATTTCCTTTGATTTTAAAATTTAAAATTTGAAGATGAGGGCTTCCTTCTTTGATCTTTGTCTTTGTGTAAAATTTAGGTAAACTTGAGATCAGTGGGTTCCACCTCTTCTGGTCTAGGGCAGATTATATGATGTGTGTTGTGCAGGTCAGACTGGATGATCATAAGGCTCCCTTCTGGCCTTAAAAATTTATGAATCTCCCTTAGCTAAGTCCTGTAGTGGAGCTCTCAGACAGGAATAGCCACAGGGCCAGATTCTCTCTGGAAGCTGTGCTCCACCAAGTTCTCCACTGAGGAGAGAGTAAAGGGTCATCAGGCAGCTGGTTACAGCTTCCTGATCCTGAGAGTCAGTAACCAGCTCTGGCAAGAGTTAGAGAAACAGAGAGGCTGCTCTTATTCACACCACTAGCCCAGGCTCTGTAGTGGACCCTTGACCAGCAGAGGATAGTTCCAGGGGAACCCTGCTCTGCCAAACCCCTTACATGCTTCCTCCCTCCCCTCTACTCCAGGGAAAGGGGGGAGGACTGCATTGGTGAGAGCCACCTCTACCAACTTTGTGCACCACAGGAATTTGCGGCTGGCCAGTGCCACTTATGGCCCCATTCTGGTTCCACTGTATCATATGAGTGGCACAAAGAGGCCAGATCTCTGCCTGCCTGCTACATCATTTACTGCTAATGCCTGAGTTTCAATCAAGTACAAAAATTCAATCGCCATATTTAAAACAGGACAATAACATACCATGATCAACAGAGGTATACACTTTCAGTGTGTATGCCTAACATGAAGATAAATGAAATTGACAGCCTTATTCTGGGAGACAGAACCTAATCTATACCATGCTATAGAGAAAAGCTCCTAAATCCTGTACTCAATGCAGTGGTTTTCTGATTCCCATAGCATTATAGTTAGATGGACACTAACTTTTAATGTAATTTTTTCTAGATACTTATAATGTGCTGCATTTCCAAAAGGGGGAACAATCATTTACTTTAAGTGCCCTTCTCTGAATCATCAGCAGTCAGCAAAAATGTACTCATTTAATAATCCTTAAAATAATACATTGGTAATTTGGACCTACTGTCTAAAACATTGCTCATTTCATGTCTTTTGTTACTGCCTTTTAACAACGTGTCATGGACGGTTGCACAAAATGTTTTCTAGCATTGCAGATAAATCATTTTGATGCCTCCTTAGTCTCAATGCACATGTTGAAATGAAAACTACTGAATGGAACCCATTGCCATAAGATGCTGTTGAGGCCAAGATTCAAAAGGGACTGGACATTCATATGAGTAACAATAACCAGAATTAATGCTTACAAAAAGGTATTGGAAGGGCTAAAACCACCATGTTTAATGGTTGAAGCCAGTCTCTAACCATTAGTGTCATGGGGGAAGATTATCCCACAACAGCATACCTTCCTCTGAGGCATCTGGTACTGGCCGTGGTTAGAGACAGGATACTGGATTAGAGGGACCACACGTCTCATCCAGTCTGGCAATTCCTCTGTAGGTCCTGATTCACCAATGCCTGCACCTTGTACCGTCATTTACTTCCACGCAAAATGGGTATGGAATGCTACCAGATGAGCCTTTTTACATTCATTTTGACCTGGTATAAATGACTACATGAGGTACAAGGCAAGGGCAAGCTGGGCCTTTACTTATTACTTGATTTGAAAAGGGCCAGATTCTCAGATGGTGAAAGTGTGATGAGCCTGGGCGATTAAATTCCTAATTTTGCTAGGTACTAAGACCTTGTCTACACTAGCACTTACAGTGTGAAAAAATCACCCCCCTGAATGCCATAATTTTTGCCAGCATAAGCACTTGTCTGTTCACATCACTGTCTTTCTTGATGCCTTAAGGTTACTATTAAAATAAAGTTAGGCCTCTGTGGCTAGGTAGAACCTTAAGGATTCAACCTGGTATGAGGCTTCAATTTAACAGTAGCCAGAGCTGCTATGACATTAGTAGAAACAGATTATCGCACTGTGGTACTGCCTCTCTATTTACATGTCCTGAAGTGAACACTAGAAAGGGAATGTTTTCTCATTCTGAAATCTCATTAGACCAGGTGATCTTACAAATTTGCTGCCATCTCGCGGGATCAGATGTTCTCAAGAGACTTCCACCATGCTTGATGGAAATATTGGGAGAACAGTTTACAAGAGTTTTGTGCTGACCAGGCTGAAACAAAAACTTTGTTCAGAACCTAAGCCCTGAACTCCAATCTAAACCTCATCCTTATAGACTCATAGACTCATAGGTCAGAAGGGACCAATATGATCATCTAGTCTGACCTCCCGCACAAGGCAGGCCACAAAACCCTACCCATATCCTATCCATTTCCCTATCCTTACTCCATCTCTAGCTGAGACACATTGGTAGGGCAATGTAGTCTGTACTGACACTGCCTATTCTCTACCTGTTCTATGGACAACCACAAGACTTCAATTATTTTTCATGAGCAATATATATTATATTATTAATAATAATATAAAATAAATCAAGTATGGGTAAGTCTTTAAAATATTCTACAAGGTGCAGAAGTCTACTTACCCAGGACTTGAATTTATCCAGTGGTTTTAACTTCTAGTGCATCTAAACACTATTTTCATCAGATTATTTAACTAAAAATTCCCCCCCCCATAAAACTGGATGGAAAATGAGGTTCCCTATATTTCCAGTGTTTGTTCTTCACTGGAAATACTCTTTCCTTCTCGTTTTCCATTTGTATGTTGTCATAACAAAGGCTTTCCTAGAATACAAAGAAATAATTTGCAGGCTTTATATAAATGTGCCTTAATACAGACAGTGAGTGCTAGAGATCCAGACAACAGATTTTCAGCCAAATCACCCTCCCCCCCACCCAATCATCATTTATGGCTTCCTATGGTCTGGAAGGCAGTCGAACTACTAGTGTGCAGAAAGGAGGAAGATATAGAAAAGATCATGGAAAGGATTCCTCAACATTAGCGTGGAGGGTCAGGGAAGAGACGGGGAAGTTATGGGAGCAGGTTGAGTATATCTACAATACAGATCCCCAGCCTACCTACGCACCCAGATGCAGGGTGGGTTGCAGTCACAATGGAGGAACCTGAAATTACAGAAAACGTTTAGTGTGTTAAAGAAGCAGAGTTTCTATGATTCTTTTTCTTTTGCCCTTCAATTGATATGCTCCACCTACAGACAGAGTCCTGGCAGATGAAGAGGAGTCAAATGATCCATATGCCTCTTCCTAGGGTTTAAAACCTATGCATGTAGGAAAAGTGGGCAAACTATTTTTAGCCAACATGTCATCTGCCAAGCATAACCTATTTTTAAATTCACAAACTACCCACAATGAGACTTTTCTGTTGAAATAAATATTCATTATTTCTAGTTGTTGGAACATTTTATGCAAGTACGTTTCTATGGGTTGTTCACAAGCCATTCATTGCTGTTATTCATGGTGTCTGAGTGCCACCACCCCTTCCCAAGTCACATGCTGTTTTTTCTGCTGTCTGAGTAGATATCTGAAATTATATAAACAGGATTATCACGCTTTGGGGACAAATAGCACATACCTATATTCCATGGGTATCCTTGTTCACATGTGCATACGGCTATTTGTGTGAAGATTGTACTTAGACTATAAGCTCTTTGAGGCAGGGACCATCTTTTAGTTCTGTGTTTGTACAGCACCTAGCACAGTGGAGTCCAGGTCTTGACTGGGGCTCCTAGGTACAACTGCACTACAAATAAACAAATAATACAACTAAAATAAAATAAATGCAAATAGAAAGTGTTCATGGAGAAGCAGAAAAACAAGGAGTAAATAACATTACTGAACTGAAAAGCAAACAAGTATTCATAAAAAATATTTCTCAATGTTTTCCCACAATTCATCCAGCTCTAGCATTCAGCGAGACTTAGGCTAGGTCCACACTACAAACTTAAGACTGTATACTGGCCTAACAGCAGGTGCAGCCAGCACTGTGTCAACATAGCTACCGCTTCGCAGGGAGTGGATTAACTATGCCTCTGGGAGAAGCTCTCCCATCGGTGCAGGTAGAGTCTTCACTAAGAGCTACAGTAGTACAGCTGCACTGCTATAGCACTGTAAGTAAGTGTAGACAAGCCCTAAGTCAAGTTTCAGTCAAACTGCTTGTGATTATGGTTAATTTACGCACTACGGTGCCTGGCACATTATGGGTGTTATCTATGGTCCTAGTGTTAGGTAAATATTTCATTGACTTCAATAGGCCATTTGCCTGAGCAAGAATTGCAGTTTGGGACTCTATTTGCACAATAGCTTTCTCCATGGTGAGCTTTCCTATTGGTATGTAACTCCATCCAAAGCCTGGTCAACACTGGAAAGTTTTACTAGCATTGCTATGCTGATTGGGACCAACATAGTTGTGCCTGCAAAAGCCCAATTGTAGACTCAGCAAAAGAGCCCTTTTGCCAGTGTAGCGTATTCTATTTTGGGAACTGGTTGAAGCTATATCAGCAAAAGAACGCTTCTGGAAATATAAACTGCATCTCCACCAGTGGGCTTTGCCAGCATAGTTCTACCAGTACGGGTATACTGGCAAATCCTTTTAAGCGTAGACAGGGCCAAAAGCAGACCTACGTATATTCATTAAATCAGTTCCACCTCATGCAGAATAAAGAGCTATTATCGTTTGATTATGTAAACTGAAATAAAAGAAGAGTGTTTTGCCAATTGCTTTTGTTGACCGATGAAATAAAATGAATAAAAGGAAAATAATGAAATAATATATAATACCCTGGATAAAAAGCACTGTTGGAATCCTTCAGGTAAACGTTACAAGTGCTAAGATATTTTTCAGAATTAAAGTTATAAAGAACCAGAAGTAGAGTCACTTGGAGTAAATCTCAATTTTGCAAATGGGCTCTGGGCAGAACTGGCACAAACTGATGGTTACATAATATTGGGGGGGTGGGGTCCCATAGTTTGCTTTGCTATTCTCTAAAACTTTAACATAAAGTCAATTTCATTTGATTTTTCCGAATGCAAAATAACACAATTATTTCATGGTGGAAATGGATGGTACTGGGGTGAGGGGAAAAATCCATATTATGGATGTAATTTTCTTATATATAAGCAGATGTGTAATGGAGATTAGACACAGGTATAGCATACAGTGTGAAACCACTTATTTAATTAAGGAGGCAAAACACAAACAAACAAACAAAAATCAAACAAACGCACAGAAAAGCCACTTTTGCCTGCTGTGAGTGCTGCCAGTACAGAGTATGATGTTGACTTCTGTCAGAAGCCTCATTCCACAGCAGCAACCCCTGCTTTCTGATGCCTTTTCATGTGGCCTTTCGTGGGAACTTCAGTCTTCAATCCCAAAAGGAAACTCGACACACTGGGATACAAGCACCATCTAACTGCAGGTGAGAAACCGGAGGAGGTTGGGGACCAAGAGAATCCTGAAGTGGGCTTAATTTAAAATCCATCAGGCTTAAAACCAGAGCAACTGAATGTTCAGTTTGCCTTCTGAAGCCAAGAACAATGAAGGTATGAAGTTTTTACAACAGACTCCCTCCCTTTTTCCTTACCCCATGTCCAAATGGCAGAATACATTAGGGTGACCAGATAGCAAGTGTGAAAAATTGGGAGAGGGGGTGGGGGAAAATAGACACTTATGTAAGACAAAGCCCCAAATATCAGGAGCATTCCTATAAAAATCGGAGAGCTGGTCACCCTAGGACACATCTTCAGCAGGAAAAAGTTACCTCTACAGGTAATGTTTTCCAATTTGTTAGTCATAATCATAATAATCCACTGCAGAGTGGTGGCCATGGGAACCTCCAATGCCCCCTCTGTGTGAATTAGGTAGCGCATCTTTCTCTAAAATTGCTACTGCTGTGACATGCTATTTGCCCATGTTTATAACTGGAAGTCATGAGCTGTATATTGCTTTATCTCCCTGTACTTAGCTGACCTAAACTGTAGTATTGGGTGCCCAAAAATAAAGGGAAAACCCAGCCAACTAGTTCACTGTCTCTTTAATACACTGGGCTGATCTCTGTTCTAGTCAGTTTACAAAGATAAAGACTAAGGCTTTCCTTCGCCTGATGCTCTTTATCTGGGGGGAGAGGGGAAGCAATCAAAGCAAAAGAAGAATAATCCGTCTTATCTGGGAGCGAGAAGTTCCATTCTCTGGCTGCCAAGGTCTATCCCAGGTTCTACAGGTTCTCCCTAAGCCAAGCTTGCTTCTTGCCCCTCTTGAGTTGGGAAAAGTAAACACAGTTCTTTGGTATGCATTGAACTGTCCCTGCTGCAGAAACATCAGGCCACCTGTTCAGGGTCAGACTTGGCAGTGGCATGCCAAGCTCTGTGATCTAGCTGGACTGGGGGAAAGAGAGAAACAAAACACTTTCTGTCTCCCTTGGAGAGCCTCGCCCCCAAGCGCTTCATTTGCCTGATGGAAAGAAACCGTTTCTCTGAAATTGGCAGGCTGAGCAGGTTGTCTGTGATGGGGCACATGATCTTCTTTGACAAGGAGTTAACCCCTTCCTTCCCCATCTTTGGAGGATTCTGTGAAACCCTGCCAATTTCCCCCCTCAAAGCCAGTTTTCTTCTGTGAACATACTGATGAGGTTCAGATGCTGCATTATCAACATAGCTAACCACCGCCTTGCAGATGATAAAAATGAGATAGATTGGTGGGCAAATTATTTGAGCAAAAGATAACTAGACAAGTATTATGCACTTCAGATTTGTTCCTTCACATTGTCACTTTAGAAGCCTGTGAGAGAACCTTTCCAGCAGCCAGGATTTCTATCAGTTAGTTCCAGGCTAAAAATCCATGCTATCACTAAACGCTACAAATGAAGAGACACAGGAACACCATATTTTGTTTGATGTTTCCATGGTGAATTGCCACTGTAAAGTGCCTCTGATACCTCCTGTTTATATGACCCACCCTACTTCACTCTAGTATATATTACATTGTGTTGCCCAGTTGGGATATAAATAGTTCAGAAAGGAAAGTGTATCAAATGGAACTTTAAACTTGCATTGAGGAAAGTGCTCTCAAGGGGAGAAAAGGACATACAAATTCCCCCTTCTCAGGGGAGGGAATTACAGCAGCATTAGTTTCAACTTGCTTAGTCACTGATGGGCAAAAAGCCACATTTTTATAGTTGGTGTAGCAATTTTTCCAGATATGAAACCAGAAAATAATACCACCTGAAGTATTAGTCTTCTCCATGTGATCACTGCTTGGCAAACCCTTCTGTAGTTCATTTATAAACTACAGTAGAGTACTTGGGAGGTGGAGGGGGAAGAACCCATTTAGTAAAGGCAGAAATCTAGAATTTACATAACAAGAAAACTTTAAAACAAACACTGGTCATATGAAAGAGCTCTCAGGATAAGCAGCCAGCATTCTAATGTTTCGTTGTGTTAACTGTACATAATTACCAGTCAGAAAATTGCCAGTCCTGGCTCTTTTCATGAACTCTTGTGCAGCATCAATAAGAACATGTAACTGATTGGTGCTGAATAATCACAATTATGAGATGAACTTGTAGTCTTCTGAAAATGTGGCACTATTATCTTACTTTGAGAGAGAGAGAGAGAGTTCAACACACTCATTAGCTAACAGCATTAGGGATTCAAGGGTAAGTTAATATGCCTTGTCAACTAAAAAGAGATGTCAAAAAAAAATCCAACCAGGCACTGTAATAAAAAAATAAATGGGGTTCCACAAATACTAAGAGGGAAATTTCCATTAAAAGTTCCTCCAGGTTAGTAAGGAAGACAGTTGTTGAAAATCATCCATAGAGATGGTTGAAAATTTTCTGAGGGAACAGCTTTTCATTGGAAAAAGCTGATTTGACAAAATCAAACCATGTCATGTGACCTAATTGGGTTTTTCAAAAATTTCAGTGAAAAATTATCTAAATATTTTATTTCAATGAGGTTGAAGTATTTCAATTTGACTTTATCATTTTGACTTATATTATTTAAATGTCAAAGTGAAGCTCTTATCTTATTGAAAGAAAACATTTTGATAATATTGAGTAAAAAGGTTAACAAAATCAACATCCACAAAACATTTCAATTTTGAAATAATCATTTTGTAGATAAGTTCCTGTGGGACATTTCAATAATTGCATTTCAGCATTTTCCAAAACTAAATTATTTGGATTTTTTGTTTTAAGGGAAAGTTTTACTTGTTGGAATTGACTTGGGATGAAAGGAAATTTTGAAATGTTGGAATTTCTCATGGAATGAAAATGCTGAGTTTCAATGATCTCAAATCAAGGGAAGAACAGGGTATGTTTGTCACCCATCTATGCCCAACAGAGGAGTCCTTAGGGTACTTGGAAGGGTAGAGGGACAGGAGAGAAAATATTTCCAATAGCACTAATGCATTATGCTTTTGAAAGAGTAGCACCTAACTGTGGCTGAGATTTCAAAGGAGACTAATGGATTTAGCTACAGGTTGTGTGGCTAAATTCTCTAGTCAGCTTTGAAAATCTCACTCTAAATTATAACCAAGCTTTGAAAATCTCACCCTAAGTTATAACCAAACACATTGCATGGAGTTAAAAATAACTAGTATATCATCATACTAATAACTACTCTGCTAATCCTTGCAGGAGCACCATTTCAGATTGGGTGTGCGGGGCACAACTTTAACCATGATTCCAGGTGCTACTTAGGCACTTGAAAACTCTAACCTTTTTTTGCAAGGAATAAATTAGAAATTTAGCTGACAGGAGCACTGTACCCAATTCCTATATATAAAGGAAAAAGTAAACACCAATTAAAGCCATATTTTAAATTTATTTGTAAATTTAGAACAATCAGGAGATGATTCAGCAAAATATTCCCAATCCCAAATCTCACTAGGCAGATAATAATGACAACACTCATTTAGGCCACTACATAGGAAAGAATTTTCAAATTTTAAAGTAGTTGGTAACTACTTACGTGCTTTACTTTCCGCATTCCTCTAAGCGTAGAGAACGAAAAGAAAAGTTCTACTGCTTTCAGTTCATTTCACTTTCACTGTCCTAGAAAGTGCTCCAATCTTTGGGATGCAAGCACTGCACAGGAATCGTGGTCTAAGAACTATTTTCAGTCAGATACAGAGCCTTTTAAAATGATTTTGGAATCTTTTTTGTAGTCTATGGTTTTTATAACTTTTTTTTTTTTTAAGTCATAGGTGTTAGAACTAAGGGTGCTGGGCGTGTAGCACCTCCTGACTTGAAGCGGTATCTGTTATATACAGAGCCAGCACAATGGCTGCATGATCTCTAGATTATTCTTGGGCATAATATTTTTGGAGATCTTTCTAATCCATCATGAAAGAGTTTTTCAGATTTTATGTTGTAACTTGATCGTTCACCACTAACATAAATGAGCTGATGTTAAACTGCAGGGTTTAAGATGAACTTTTAAAAGTTTGTCAAGGGGGAAAGCAGTATTAGAAAGAAAGTAGGTGCATTAATTAACAAATGAAGGAGGGGAATAAATTAATGAGGGCTCAAAAGTAGCTGAGATACCAAACTTTAAAAAAAAAACTTAAAAAATCACAATCTAATGTGTAATTAAATGATGGATGTCAGCAGCATAGATCTATAATGAACAAATTTTGGCAGCCAAATCCTGCAAACTGTTCAGACCTGCTTGGGTTTATGTGCACTGAAGGTTTTATATAAATAATTATTATAAATAAAAAGGATTAAGTTGGAAGGAGGTTTCTAGTGTGTTGCTGTAAGGATTTGAGAAAGTAACATTACTTCAATGAAATTCGCTGAGGTACTCAAGTTTATGAGATTCTGCCTCCCTCAGAAATATTAAAGAGTAAGTACAAAAGAGGAGCTAAGATTACTCACCAGTTGGAAGTGAAGGACACACAGCACAGCAGACACAAAATGGCTGCTTGAGGACAGCAGTAGCTGGTGTCTGCACATACAAAAGACCTGCAACTCCTCGGAAGGTATTCTGGGAAAAAGGTCCTAGAAAAGTGCAGCCCTGGGGAGATTTGGGAAGATCGAGGCATTCACAGCATTTGGGTGTCACAGCCTACGTGGACCTAACCGGTAACCTGACCCACCCAAAGCCGACTGTGGGCAAAGGAAAGATTCTCACAGATGAGTGGGATTACATGGCAGAAGACATGGCCACACTGGGGTACTGCTGTTCACTAAAAAATTAGCGTGTTGGAAAAAAATGGGGAAGTTTTGAGTGTAATTTAAAAAACATGTGTGGTGTGGCAGCACTGGCTCATTTCTTCCTGTCAGGGAAAGAGTCCAGGGGGCCATTCTTCCGTGCTGCTTTTGCAGCCTGAAACTCCCGAAGCTGGGCTGTCTGTGAGGATAATCCGCCCCTGATGTGCCTGGGACAGCAGCCCCCTCCCGCTCCCCTTCCTGAGCAGCCCTGTGTCTACTGCTGTCACAAGGAGCTTGCTCCTGCCTTTTTAATGTGTCAGCATGCGGAGGTACTATTTGGGTTCTGGGACATGGGTGGGCTTGTGCCCGCCCATGAATGAAAGTCCCTCCCGCAGCCTATGGGGGGAGCTACTGCGCCCAGGACTCAACTGATTACAGGGGACAACAAATAAAAAGCCCAAGAACAAGCGTGAAGGTCAAAGGGCTAAATGGAGGGAAACGGAAGGGGACGCTGAGCAGAGAAGCCCAGACAGCACCCATTGCTCCTCAAAAGTAGCCAAGGAGTCAGCGGACACGGCCCAGAGAAACTCTGCCCGGATACGTGATGGGACTGAGGAGTGGAAACAGGACCCCCAGTCGCAGAGCACCTCCTCAGCCAACATCCTCTCCCTGGTGTTAAAGATGCCCACCCTAGCCAAAGCAAGAGGCTGATGAGGAGAGGTCCCACGACTTTGTGGGGCCAAGGATGGGGTATGCATAGATCAGAATGTGTGGGAGAAGTGCAGCCAGAACCTTAGGAGGAGGTTCTGGAGGAACTGGAATAGGGGCTGCAACCTGGCGCACTCCAGATATATGTGCGCCAGAGTCTCCCTAATGCCGCAAAAGGGACAGGTGTCAGAAGAAGAGTCAACCATGTCAGGTACACGCCTGTGCTCACGGCTCCATGAAGGAGCCTCCAGCTGATATCCCCAGCGGGCTGTGGCACCGAGGTGGAATACAGACTTGCCCACTGGAGTTCCTCACCCTTGACAGGTAGTTAAAAAGTCCTGGGACTTTGTATCAGGGTGGGACACAAGGATGAGGAAATGGAGAGTGTGGAGCATGAGCATTTGGAAGCACATCGACTGCAGATCCTGAAGCTGGCTCAAGGTGTGAGGAGGGGGCGGCCGAGGGGGCTTGCAGGACAGGGGCCCGATGAAAAGATCCGGCGGGACCAGGGTGAAGGGCAGGCGGGGAGCACTCTCCGGCAGGATCCACTCGATGTAGGCCCGAACAGTGGGCGGTAAGGCTGCCCTCACCTCCTGGAGTATGTACCATGGGGGTTTGAAGTGCGGAGAGCCCCATGCAGCAGCCCAGTGATTGAGGATCCACCCAGTCCCCCCAGTCATAGTCCAGGAGGTCTCCAATCCTGATGACTCCTGCTAGGACCAGCCTCTGGTGCACCGGGAGGACCATGTGGAGGTGAAGGGCAGGTAATGATGAAATCTTCAGACTAAGCACAGAACCTGCTGAGAGCTTGCCTTGCTTCCTCCCAGCTGAACATGTTTGTTTCACGATTGAAAAAGTGCTGCACAGGCTCCCATCCCTGCTATTGGCTCTGCCACACCTCTGCCTTCTTATTCGCTGAGCAAAGACTAGGCCAGTGAGAGGAGGGGGAAGAGGAGCAAGCAACTCATTGCTCCTGGCCGGTAAGGGAAGGGGAGGGAGGAAGAGAAGTTGAGCAAGCAACGCCACTCCCAGCTGTGGTTATGAAAATGAGGGTAGGGCACAAGCCCCATCTGCTCTACCTAAATGGCACCCCTGAATTCTTGTCTCAGAATCTTTCTCTTTAAGAAGACTGCTACTCTTCTCCTTCTGGAAGAGTGCATCAATGTAAGCACATCCTCTCCAGAATGTGCAAACCATGCATCTGGTCACCCGTTACTGTATCCACCCTCTTACCTGTAACACAAATACATTAAAGATAAAAATAGGAAATTTGCAAACATCTTTCATTTATTGGCTATGACTATTGCTAGTTTCACACCTCATCCTTTGTTCATATTTTACCGTTTAATTTAGGTTGTAAAAACCGTTGGTCGGAGACCTACCTAAATGATAAGCCAATTATGCACACCAAAATTTTGAGCACACATTTTTGAACAGTGAGCTCAGATAAGATATTTACACACATACGGTCAGGCATATGCCATTGATGCATGAATACAGTTTTGGGTATTGCATCAAAGACTTGATGCAATTGTATGTATACCTAGGTTTGAAAATCCCTTCCCATATGCTTTACAAGCCACTATAGAACTATGGAACCCTATTCTTTTATTATATATATAATAGTCGAGTCTCCTGTGGGCTGTAATACTTTGATCTAATTTTGATTGTTTGGTTTAGAGTGCATTGGCTGATTTTGGTGGCCTATGACACACAGGAAGTAAGACTTGATAATCCAGTGGTCCTTTCTGGCCTTAAATTTATGACTCTAAATAAGAAAATAACGGCAATAACAATATCATGAATGATCTAATTTCAGACTTTTTCTCAGTAACCTGAGGTTCAGTTCTACTCTCTTTAAGGGCCAAATCCTGAGAGGTACTCACTGAATGTGTGTAGGTGACTGAAAGTTCAGAAGAAACATTGATATATCAAAATAATATGAAAGATACAAAGCATACAACATAAAAATTGACTGGTTGCTGTTCCCCAAAATAATATTTCTATCGAAATCTCCTGTAACTCACCAAATTAAGCTAAATTGATTTGAACAATTGTTAATCCAGTAGGAGTTTACACCAGTTTAACTAAACTAAATTTGTTTTAAACTCAATTTAGTTAACCCAGTACATCTTTTCTAGCGTAGACATGGTCTTATAGTACCTCCCCCAAATTATCCCTTTGATCCAGTTCTGCTGGCTTTCTGCCACAGGATCTACAGGGGACATGCTGCAGGGTCAGGAGTGTGATGGCCACCTTATTTTGTATGTACTCTAACTGGGGCCCTGTCTACACTTACCTTGGAGATTCGGCGGCAGTCGACAGGAGTTATGCAAACTTCCCAAAAACGTTGCATAACTCCCGTCAACTCCTCTGCTTCTGTTCATGCACTCCATCTTCAATGCGCTGCATCGCCAGGAACTGCATTCCGTCGACGCAGCGCTACGCCACTTGACAAGGTGGTCTTAATATGTCGATTTCTGGATCAACTAAGTAGGTCTTCACTGACTGCTCAGTCGATCCAGAGAAATCGATCTGACAGCGGCAATCGGCGGCGGCCTGAGCCAGCAATAGTCTCTCTGCAAAACCCCACTTTGCAGGTTATTCACATTCTAAAAGAAATAGATTCTATGAGGGTGCCATGCTTCAGACCGCACTTTCTAAAGGCATACACTAAGGCTGTTTTTGCTGCGTATGCATGAATCCATTTATGTTTATTTCTAGACCCCCACCAGATTTTGATCCAAACTCTTTGAACAAAAATTCCTCTCTGTTCTGAACTGTCTGGAATCAACAGGATTATACCAGGATTGAATTTAGCTTTTCACATTAAACAATTATAATCGAACGATTGTTATTCATGCTTTAAGGGCATTCCTAGAAAAGAAGATTTTCAAAAGAGGGTTAAGACTATGTTTATAAAACTTAACTATGTGCCTAATCTGTCTGGGAAAATTCTTACCTCACTTTGCACTTTCTTAAGGCTACTTCCAACATCAATGGTGAACAAGCAATTTTTCAAATTTAAAACAATTTATTACCTATATATCAAAATAACACAGCTTAATTAACACTGAAGCTGGCATGCTTCCTTGCAAAATTTCACCAAGGAAATTCCAATTGCCAAATCTCACAGACCCTAAGTAACCCTAAGTACCAAGAATATGGGTGCTTTAATGGTCATAAATGGTCAGGGCATAAGGAAATTAGTTTTTCCTTAGGAAGATACAGGGTCAAATCCTGAGCTGGTGTAAATTATAAGAGCTTCATGGAGCTGTGATAATTTACACCAAGGATCTGACCCTGTAGAATCTGATTCTGCCCTTATTTATTTTGGTTTTACATCAGCGTGACTTCCATTGACTCAGTGGAGTTAATCCTGATTTACATCCGTATAATGGGGAGGTGAGTCAGTCCCACAGTCTGCAGCTGCCCGGCATGCCACGTGCCATGCTGGGGAAACATTTCCACATTGACTCATAGGCAAAAAACACAGAACTCACCAGCCTATTTTATATAGCAACTAACTGTCTCTTGGAAGGTTCCCATCCAAGTAATGACCTCAACTGATGCCACTTAATTTGTGATCTCTGACACTATCAGAACATGGCATAATAGACTTCAGGATTTTATGCCCTGGCTTGTTGGTAATCAACAGATGACACCCACTGTGCTATTCATCTACATGGCCCTGCAAATTAATTTGCTACATAAATCCCTTTTGGTGCTGCCTAAATGGCGAGCCAAGAGGGCTTGGGATTGCATGAGTGGCAGAGAAGAGTCCCAGCAGCAGCCAGAGAAAAGGCAGAAAGCAGCAGGAGGCTTTGTGAGGCAGCACATTTTTCTGAAAAACCCCTTCCTCCTCATCACCTTCAGAATTTCCCCCAGCGCAGAGCTGGGGTGCGTAGCAGGTGACTGAGGCCTTACTCGCACTCATCAGGAGCTCCGCAGCTAAAGCTATGTCTGCACTTTAGCATTCCGATGCTCTGCCAAAGCTGAGCCTCACAGAGCGGACATTTCTCCCTGCTTAGATATTTCTCCCTGCTTAGATACCCAGTCATTTCAGGCCTGCAATTACTTAAGCCTCCCTCTCAAGATGCACCCATTCACTGCCAGCTGCTGTTACCTATTAAGCATTAATAATATACAGCAGTAGGTGCGGATGGTTTCTTGACAATGCAAAGCCAGCTTTAAAGGGGATGGATGCTTATGAAGGAGGAGGGTTTCTTTACTTTCCACATTTTCAGGTGCCTTTCAGCATTGTTTAGGTCTCAGAACAAGATACTAAGGCTGGACACAGTTAAATTTCACATAGCTTTATTCTGCAGGAACTGCCCCTGCGCAATTTCCTTTTGCGCATATATATCAAGGACTGGGAGTTAATTGTATACAGATCTCCAGGTTCATTTGTTGTGCTGCTCACATAATTTGAAAGCGATACATTCAACTGATTGTCCATGTAACAATGGTGCCTATCGCTCCAACTTCCAGTAGTTTCCTGTAGGGTTTCTGATGGCTCTGAAGCTATGCAAATAGCCCAGCTAGCAGAACAACATGATCCAATGACCTCCACTCCTCTTCCACTTTTCTTACTCCTTTTTTAGTCAGCTATGGACCAGTAATAACAGTTCATCCATTTACTATAAATTCCTTCATTTTATTTTTTAATTGAAAGACCTGCCTCTGTTGGGTCTCTGAGCTGAGGCAGAGAAAATGTACTTTGAATCTGATGGAAGATGAGTGGTCTCACTGAGTGCTCTTGGAGATCTTCATTTTTCTTACATTGTCTAGGGCAGTGTTTCTCAACAACCGGTCCATGGACCAACACCAGTCCCTGAGATCTCCCTGACACAGCATAGGGAGCCAGTCCCTGGCACCAAAAAGCTTGAGAAACACTGGTCTAGTGCACCAGGGGTATTAACCATTATTCATCATTGATATTCCATCCAAAGGGCAGTGTGACCTGGAGACTGCTTGACGTTTTGATCTGTTAAACAGATCTGAATGCAAGAAAGTTAGGTCTTGTCTACACTAGCACTTATGCCGGCAAACATTTGTCACTTGGTGAGGAGCGTTGTTTTCACACACCTGAGCAGCAAAAGTTTTGCCGGCATAGGTGCTTGTGTAGACAAGGCCTTAGTTACATGCAAGAAAGGGAGGAAAGTCCCATAATAACCACAGTTCAGAAACACAAAGGATGAAGGACTCCAGCTCTCAGTCATACACTACACAAAGGGAAAATGGGGTCTGCAGGAAGTAGGGGGTGGAGCAGCTCAGGCCAGCATAAACAGCTGATGTGCATCAGGAGGGAAGCGGAGAGCACAGATGTGGTGAGGCAGCTCGCCAACAGCATGGCTCCTACATTTGACTATGAGGTGGTGGCGGTGGAAGGAAGGAAAGAGGCGCTGGCTGGTAGCACAGAGAAGTTGTCAACTCACTTCACAGTTGCACCAAGATGGTTTGGATGAGGACAGGTTTCTCCGAATATCACTGGGCCCACTGTCTCTCTGCAAATCCCCACCTCTGGGTGGAGCGTCTGTCTGGATCCCCCAGGGTAGGTCTACATTTGAAGCTGGGGATGTTATTCCAGCTTGAGGACATACATTCACTCTAGCTCTCATCAAGCTACCATACTAAAAGTAGAATGTAGCTTCAGCAGAGCAAGCTGTGGGAGAGGCAAGCCTCCCTGAAGGCGTACCTGTCAGAGACCCTAGGTGCGTACTCAGAAAGGCTAGCCTGTCCCCCTGCCCACATTCTATTTTTAGTGCACTGGTTTGAGGAGAATTAGTGCAAGTATATCTCCTCGAGCTAGGAATCAGACCCCAGCTCCAAGTACAGACAGTCTGTAGGTGAAAAGCCTTAGAGGTTTTTTTTGTGTGTTTCTTTGTCTGATTGTTTTTTCCATGGGCTTTTCTATGGAAGCAGAGAATTTATTACCAGATTTTTTTAAAGGTATTTAGCACTTTATTCTCCTCGATATCAGTAGGAGTCAGGTGCCTTAATACCATAAACATCAATAGAAGTGAGGTGCATCAATACTGTGCAAAATCTGGCCTGTAGTCCTATAAAGTGTAGTTTGATTGCTCTTAAGCAATGTATTTCTTGAAAGACAATGGTAGAACATATAGTGCTAGCAAGCTCCAGCACAGGAAAGAAAGCAGCTTTTTTTGAACAGTGGCAAATTACAAAGGTTACATTTGCTAGATGGAAACTGGATATTTTCAATCCTATTTCATTACCACAATGAGACTGAATCTATACAGTTGACTCAAGCAAAACTTCTAAGAGGGATTAAACGGCTCCACTTCAATCCTATTACTGTAAAAATGCTTCTTAAGATACTAAAATGCCCCTAAACCTTAAAAAAATATATATAAAAAAAAAAAAAAAAGGCCAGGGACAATTGAAATATATTGTATTTTTCTCAATGATGCCATGGAGAAAGTTTGTACAGTTCCTTACTCCCATACGTGACCTGTCACTTGCACAACTACTTCCAGTGACTACAGTGGGAGCACTCAGGTTAGTTGTTACTTACCAGCTGCAATGACAGTTCCACAAGCCAGCACACTGGCTGGTACTGTGGTTCACCAGAAGTCCTACTCAAGTCAGCGGGGTGCCTCACACTGCAGGATTAACCAACATGAGTAAGGACAGCAGAATCTGACTCTTGGCAATTGGTCCCAAGAATGTTTGTGCCAGAGTCTGTCTCCTTTACTTATTCTGGATATAGATTTGTATAGCACCTAGCACAATGAATGGGGACCCAAACAGGGACTCGGGGGACAATTGTAATAAAAGCAATCATTTATTGCTGAAAAGTGATTCATCACAAGTGAGTAGTGTAATTCAGCTAAGCAAGCCAGGTGGTTGCTGCCCTAGACACCCACCCCAAAAGCTCACTGCATTTCAAAATGTGAAACCAGTTTTTCTGCAGGCAAACCCTTTACATAGGGTTTGTAAAGTCATTTTGCATCTTTAAACCTTATTTGGCATCAGGGTAATGCATAGAGTTCACTCTTAGTGCCTGAAGTACAAACACAGGAATAAGGTAAGTCATTCAGAAAAAGGGATCTGTATATTAGGTAAAAGCTATGCTTCCACCAGTGAGACTAATGGGAATTAATTGGTTTACCCTGCATGTGCAAACAAGAACGCTGGCTGTGACTAACACAAGCATTAATGGGTTTTCTCACTATTCAATTCCAGAGAGAAAAAATGAGAAGTGGGGAGAAGGCAAATCTAACATGTATTGGACTAGACAACAAGAAAGTGGAACATTTAAACAAATGTTTGGCTCAGAGACACTGAGGGCTACATTGTAACTTTACAGGCTGCTCTGACTAAAGGGTGGTACATAGCTCAGAACGGCAGCTCCCCACTTGCTTTGGGGAAAAGGCGGGAGTGAGCACCCTCACTCCCACGCATGGAACTGTTTATTCACCTCTGTGCACCCAGACAGTTATTTCTGAAGGGCAGAGCCAGGACTCCTGTCTGTCACCTGCCTCTCACTTGCTCACAGGAGGGAGTATCCACTGAGTAGCCCCTGCTTTCCCCAACACGCTGGAGTTGCAGTCAGAATAGAGACAAACCTGGAAGCAAAGGGGCCCTTATGGGCCCTTATTCCCTTGTGAAACTGAGACAATCAAGCCCTTAAGCATCATAGCTAACATTTTAATTACATTGCATTATGTTTATTCATGTGTAGGGTAATGAATCTGAACCAAAACTTTGCACTTGAAAACACTGTTGTGTTTTGGAATCTGAACAGGACCATCTATTGCCCCAAAACTCCACGTATGAGCACCCCCGAACTTTAGAGTGTTTAAAATCAGGATTCAAGTCTAAAATTTGCAGCCCAAGCCCAATTCTAGTTTGAAACTTCTAGGCTTATGTACTAGGCACATATCTAATTACCAGGCTATGCAGAGTATCCCTTCTATATTTTTTTTAGTAAATTTAGAATAAATTATATCCTTGGTAGATTACACAATAAGATCGTTATAAATTGAATTGGTTTTGTACCTCTCAGTTTCTGTTGTAACTACTGCTGATTGCAGGAACCTATAATGGCTTTCCTAACAGGCCAAATTTTCTTAGGGTGAAATTTGGAAAATAGAAATTCAAGCTTTTGGCTAAGGGAATATTTATACCATATTCAGCTTTTCTCTTCCTTTAATGTGAAAATGAATAGTATCAGGGGACAATGTCTGAGCTATTTGCAATCCATTGGAAAATGCATATTAAAGGAAAATACATAATTCATTAAATGTATCTCTCAAAGTGAGAACCTTTACATTGAGTTTTGTAAATTTGGAGATTTGGGATTATGCTTGACGAGGCTACTGACTGCTGAATTATTCAAAGCAAAAAGCTGCAAGTAGGAATAACAATAAAATCGATCTGAGACTTGAAATGTGCTTTAGTTTTAGTTCCAAAAAAGGTTTAAAACTATATATAGTTAAGTTACACTTTAGTTCCTCTTCATTAAAACAGCAGCTTCTGGTGGGCATTTATTAATTCTGTTAGTCTGATACTAGCAGGTTTTTAAAAGGCAACGTATGCTCACCCTTAGCAATATGAAACCAGTATCGTAAAGGGAATTGTATTATCCACTGAGCTAAACAGAAATGAAATATAATAGTAAGTTACTTCCCAGACCCTTTTTTAAAATTTCCAAATAACCAATGGACTTTTTTTTTTTTTTGAGGGGCTGCCTAGACACCAAAAACTCTTTCACAGATTTGGAGAAATCAGCTTAAAATGGAAACTCATTTTCATTCTTATCTTTCCTGGTTGCCGCTGCTTCATAAAATCAGTGTGTTAAGTTAGTAAAGTGCTCTGGGATTCTTCAGGAAGACACTATGCAAATATTAGTAACTATTATTATTGTTATTACTGCAGCTGGGTACAGCCAAAAGAAAATCTATAATATTCAATTAAAGCTAAATCCAGTTCGCTGTTTTCAAAGGATCAGATTACCTAGTGTCTGAAAGAAAACCTCTTCCATATACAAAGAAGAGATTTCACTTGGCAGCAAATTTCTTCTTCATCTGCTATGATGAGAAAGCAGCTCAGAAACTGAAATGAAACCCAAGTATTTGCTTTGGCCCTATTTTCTTATCAGATAGTATGGGTAACTCCCATTGATTGCAATGAGCTTTACTCACATTCTGTAGTAGGCGGACAGACCTGTGCATGGTAGGTTGTAGGGACAGGAAAGATCAAAACCCAGAATTAAGAACACAGTGAAGGATTTCACACTGTCAAACCCTTTCAAGGGCAGTTCTCCCTTTCACCTTTTTTTCTGTTTAATTTAGCTGGGAACAACAGAGTGATGACACGTGAAAGAAAATGTCTTTAAGAAATAACCTAACTCTCCTACCATCTACATGTGCCCTCAGCCCGCGCTGCAGGAGGTGAAAGGCAGAACTGGCTGAGGCTCCTGGAGTGTCCTGTTTTGGATCTCTTCCCTCCTGATAGCGTTTGCTCATCAAATTAACTCACAAAAACAACAAAAGACACCAAGAAACCAAAACAACCACTCCACATAACATAAAATCATAGCAGGAAGGTAAAGAACAACAGA